>RXPK01000130.1:1946475-2346700 GCA_004143645.1 Protaetia brevitarsis
TGATTTAAAATCGTGTCTCATATTTGGTTTTAGAGGGTGTAATATGAGAGCTCAAAAGTTTCCCCAACAGACAGGTTTTTTTTGCATTATTCAGAAACGAGAAGAAATATCGTAGTCGCGTGAAGCATCGTCTCGTTACAGCGACATTAGGTGAAAACAGTGGCGACCCACAGGCAGGTTAGGGTTTACAAATACCATTTTTTCTCGCCTCTACTTTTTATAATTATAATTCAATGAATGAATTTAATCTTACTACATGAAAAATAAAGTTACTGTTTGGATTATAATTATACGTGTTCAAATATTTTTTGGTGTTCTACATTCCTACCAAATTTTATCACTATCTGAGATACACTCGGATGTCTTTCCTTGTTGGTGTTAAAAGAAAGTCCAGAAGGGACTCTCCGCATGCGGCAGGGTGCGGGCGCGTTCGTAATGGGGAAACTAAAAGGATCTTCGACAAGAAGGAAGTCTAATATTTATGAGAATGTTTTGCTTCATTTTTATTTCTTCTTGTTTATTTGTATATATTTTGTTTCACGATACATTTTTATTTTCTTTCGAATTCCTGTCTTTTTTATTTAATTAGCAGTAATTTACTAGTTGCCTAACTTCAATGGTCGGTAGTGTATATTTACCATTTAATGTGTGTAATGACAGTAGTAAATATTTAATTCAAGGAGATTAAAAGAATTAATTTATTTATTTTTATTTCATAAAATAATAATAATATATCCATAAAACCTATTGTCATCTTTCGAGCAACTCTATTAACTTGAATTCATTTTTGATTATTTAAATATACAAAAATGTGGCAGCATTTAAAAGCAATTATACACACTCACATAGAAAACTGAAGTTCAATAACATAACAAGGTTAATTCTAAATTTAGATGCAAATATACTTACTAAAAAAAAAAAAATATGACAAACTACTGCACAAAATGAGGAAAACTGTTAATCTATTTTGAATAAAAACGTAATATTTCTATTCGCCGATATATGAGATTTCTTTCCTCTGCATCAATTATTATTGATGTGGAAACTGTGCATGTTATGAAATGACAGTTGGTGTTAAAAAAACGACCTGAAAGACGAACTATTAAAGGCGAATAATCGCTAGCGTATTAAAAAAATGCATGCTATAGTATTAACCTTTTAATAATATGTGTAATCAAAGACAATTAAGTATTAACCATGGGCAATGATATATGAGATGGTAAAAAAACAATCCACAGTTTCACTAATATACTACTATAATGAAAAGTTTATTTATTTCCGGTATTTTCAGATATAAATAAACACTTTTCTATTTTTAATTGCCAATTACACTTTTAACCAAAAAAATATATACAGGGGTTAGATAACCATGCGTGCATTCCAGGGGTATTCTGCCATTTAGAATTTGTTGCTATGATGATTTTTGAAAAAACCCCTTTGTTTCGAGTCGCAGGGGACAAGATTTGGCAGTTACAACATTTCATTATCAATTACTTAAATCATCATCACATAAATGTGAAATGGTTCCTGGCCGGATCAAGCATTCAATCTTGGTCTTGCTGTCGACTCTTGAACCTAGGTCGTTTCTATTCCGTTACACCCAGCAATTATCGTTTTCGCAAATCGTCCAATTCTCCACTGGAGTAGCTGTTAACTATTATTCGAGATCCCAGAGAATAATTTGGTGTTTAAGTCTGGGATCGAGCAGGTCATGCGTGGCACTCGACCAATCGCATCTCCTATGTTGCTGTTAAAAATACGAGACAAGTGGAGTGGTGGTGCATCATGTGCATAACACATTGCATTTTTGTCCGATGTACATCTTCCAGAAAATGCAGCTGTGCTTGCAAAAGTTCGGTTAACCACGCGAAGTCTCCTGTAGAAACACGGTCATTGATTCCCCACATTCAACTCACATTCAACGAAGCTGATGTGAACGATCTTCAATACCTCTGCGATTTTCATCTGCCACATGTTTTCATGGCATTCCTTATGCATTTTTGCGGACTGGCTCATGGTAAAAGAATCGGTGTCGATAGAAGATGTGAACTAATTTGCATATCCATTAATAATGCATCGTGGAGAATAGCAGGTAGAGTGCTGAACGCGTTGAATGTGTTTGGATAACAAATTTCCCTTCCAATTTTCCAACTGTTCAGACTTACATTTTAACATGTATTTGCAATTTCGCGTTGACTACCAGGATCTTCTCCTCTTCTCCGCACATTGTTCCAATGACGTTCTTGCAGTCATTGATTCCTGGCCTCACTTGTTTCATTGAGCCGTTTCACCGATTTTTTTCGGTCGGGGACATTTCGGCGGAATCTTCAATGTACAATTGTCTGCTTCTATGATTGCCATCGCAAGTCCATACATGAAATGCATTCAGTCATCTCGGCGTTGTATACCTCATGATAGAGATTCACTAACTATTAAGAGACGTAAAAGCAACGTACTCAATCTACAATGCGGATGGCTTTCACTGAATCATACTAGATCACAGTCGTTTCATGTGATCGAATCGAAAATAAAACGCTTGAAACATTTTTGTACTTGAAAACTCATTGCGTACACCATACTTTTATTTACATTAATTATTTCAACGAATATGATTATGGTTGTCGCAAATTTTGTTCGCCCTGTATCTCGAAACAAAGGGTTTTAAAATCATCATAGGACAAATATTCTAGAATTAAGCCAAGGAATAATCTTGATTTTCGCCGCATGTTTAGCCTAACACGCGCTGTAATAGAAATTTGAAATAGTTTAATAGACGCTACGTTAATGTTATAAAATATGAAGTATAGTAAGTATTATTAACATACCGGCAAAGTGAATATAATAAATTTAATACCAATAAACCAAATTCAATTTTCGCGCAAGTTGATTTTAGTAATTCAAGCATTAAAGGTATTCAATAGTACTAAGTTAAGTACAAAATCGTAGGTAATTTCGTGCTTAATGTTGAAGTTACTAAAAATAATGACGGAAATTTGTGGTTTTGCTTTGTTTAGAGCAGTGTCTCAACTGTTGCGTACGGAAAATTTTTAGGGAGGTACGGCGGCCGGGCCAACAATAAAATAAAACAAGCCGGACGACGTATGGACACGTTGACGTGCGCGCGGCGCCTAAAGGGCTTAGTCATCAGATGTGGCTGTGTGGCCGGCCGATACTCGTGTCACTGCCTGCAGTAGCATTGCTGTTATTACAAGGTGGCTCTCAGTATTGTGTTATTTTTGTGGTGTGTTGTGTTATTCTGCGGCACTCAATCCTGTGAACACGTTTACGGACTTTGTTTGAAAACTGAGTCAGGTACCGTAAGTGAATTTTACATAAAAATTAACATGGATAAATGGCTCCTAAAGAAAAAGGCCTCATGAGATCTGCATCAAATTCTGGCCATCAACTTCACAAATGAAAGTAGACTGAACGTCTGTTACTAATGAGCAGCTCAAGAATAAATAAAAAAACCCGAATAACTGGCAAATGATTAAAAGTAAAAAGGAAATATGACGAGTTGTACTTAAAATTAGGTTTACTTTGGCTGGAGCTCAGACGAGCCTAATCCACAATGCGTTGTTTGTTCAGAAAGTTTTATCAAACATTCTATGAACTTCTCTTAAAACGCCATTTTGAAGCAAACATGAGAACTTAGTCAAAAGGAGTTACGGTACTTTGAACGTCTTTTGAAGATTTGAAAAGTTTAGGTAAAACATGGTAAAACACTTTTCTGGTGCAGAACAAAATGAAAGTGCTCTAAAGCTTCTTCAAATTTAGTCATTTGAATTGCGAGTCTGGTAACAACCTACTATTGGCGAAAACTATCCTCCTGCCGCAGCAGAAATTGTTTCTTGTATGTTTGGAGAGAACGAGCAAAAAGATTACAGCAATTCCTTATTAATGAACAGTTTCAAGGCGAATTCGTGATATGGCGATATGACACAAAGAACACTTGTTGGTGCAATTCGAGCTAGTCTTGCTTTGGGTATACAACTCGATGAAACACGGGATGTCGCTGGCCTAGCCCAACTGACTCGTTTTTGTACGTAGCATTTTTGAAGATGAATATTTGAAGATATTTATTTTGTAAAGACACTTAAAACATCGACAAAAAGGTGGCGATATTTTCAATTTGTTAGATTCTTTTTTTTTCCGAAAACCAGCTCGAGTGAAAAACTGTGTGTTCGGTGTGTATGGATGGTGTCTAAGGCTATTGGCGGTCACATTCAGGGCTGGTAGGCCATATTTAACGGTTTCAACTGAGTGTATATTCACTCATTGTGTCCTTCACCGAGAGGCTTGTGGCTAAGCGCCTCCCTGATGAACTTAAGATGTCTTGTTATCAGAGTGTGAAATTGTGAACTTCATAACAACTAGGCCCCTAAAATCTCGTTCTTTAAATTCTATGCCAGGTTATGCGGAGCCTCCATGATGATTATTGCTACATACTGAGGTACGATGGCTTTCTCGGGGAATGTTTTGTCCCGTGTATTGAACTCCACAAAGGAATTATATAGTTTTTTTTTACCGAACACGAATCCCATCTGTCTTCTGTACTTATTGTTTTGATTGGCTTTTGAAAGTTGGCTTATTTAACTGATATTTTTGGAAACTCAACATCTGGAATTTATCCATGGCAGGCAGTGTTTCTGATATTTTTAATATAGAGAAAGAACACTGATGCAATGGTAAAAAGCGATCCATTCTCTGGGAAAACAAATGGAAAATAACAACTGGGAGTCCGTTTGAAAGATTACTTACATTTTTGCAAGGTAATGAGGAAACATATCTGATTTCACTGAACTCAAGACTCAAATGGGCCAGCGATTTGAATGCATTGAAGATCCGCATAAGGATTACTTTCCACTTTGGAGAACAGTTTAACTGGATACGTGACCCTTTTAATGCTGATGCTATGGACACTAACCTGACTATTTTCAAAGGACCACCTCATTGAAGTCATCAGTGATCCCACTTGAAAAACAAATATTGACTGCTGTACTACATTGTTAGATTTCTGGATCGGTTTTGGGAAGGAATACAAAGAACTGTCAAGGCACTGCTGTTAAATTTCTTGTGGGTTTTCCACCACTTATTTATGTGAAAGGGTTTCTCAAGTTTAACCTACTTAAAAATAAATCTAGAACAATTAAATGTTGAAGTGATTTAAGATTGTATTTAACAAGTTAAAACCAATTTTTGATAAACTGTGCAAAGGAAACAAGCTCACCCTTTCCTAATCTCTTTGAAAGTAATGTCTTTGTTCTTTAAATTTTGTGTGTGTTTGTTTTTTACTGTTATAAAATGTTTGTAAAACAATATCTCTTTTGTTTTTTATTTAAACATGATGCGTAATTCAGTTTCAAAGGTTAACACTATACTTCTATGCTACATAGAAGGCTTTAAGATTTGTTTAATATTTAATTAAAGTTTACTTAGTACCGTTGAGTGGAGGGGTACCTAAAATGTTTTGTGGGTAAAAAGGGGTACAGTGTCTAAATAAGTTTGAGAACGCACTTGCTGTAATAATTTTTTATTTTTCGAATGACTTCTAGTTTTGTTGATTAACTTTTTTGATTTTCATCAGAAAATCAACAGAACATGTTTAGCCACCAATAAAATTAAAATTGACCTTGTGAATCCACAATAGAAGGTGAATTTTAAGAAAGTGCAAACAAATGTATATCTAATTACAAACAGGACAATATTTGTACTGTCTATACCGTATGAATCCAAACTTTACACACAATTGTCCCTTAAAATATATTTATACTGAGCATTAATTTCAAAACTAACATTTTAACAAGAAAATAGGACTGACTATGATCTATTTAAAGAAAATATTTTCAGTATTATAGCACTTTTGGTATACAGGGTGTTGATATCAACATATAGATATCCATAATGGACATGAATTTCTTGAGATGAAACCAGAAGAAGGACAACATTGACAATGTAATGAATGTCCCTGAAGCTCAGAATAATGTAAAATAAATGATTCTATAAACCTGCTGGATTAGAACTTTTTAGAAATAATATTTGATTTAATTGTCTTGTCATTTATATTTCTATAAAAAGTAGTTAATTAAGGAATTGAAAAAAAAAATTATGATGTTCAATAAGTACATAAATATAAAAAAAAATGCTAGAAGTAATCAAAATATCAATTACTGCTTTAGCCTATATTAAAAAAAATATTTCTCAGACTCTCTTAAATGATTATAGTGAATTGTTGTCAAAACAAAAAAAAAATCATTCATGTTAATCTATGCTACACATACTGATAAATCTATAATTTCCAGAAAGAAGCAACAAAATCTATTAAGCAAAGTGTAAAGCACATACCTTCCACTTCCATCCGCAAACGTATCAAACAAACCATCTTCTAAGTGAAATTCTGTGCTCGAATCGCTCCAGTATATATCACCGCTAGAATGGATTGCTAAGCTGTTAGGTAACATCGGTTTCACTCCATCAATCTCAGTTTCCATCGAAACAAGCTGTATCTTTGCACCAGTATTAATATCTACTCGGAAGATTCCATAATAAGCGTCGAGCACTACCAAACTTCCATCTTTGTCGAATTCCAACCCCAAAGGTCTCCCACATATCTTCTCCTCGTGAAAACCTTGGCACGGCTGACCGAATTTAACTACGGGAACTACACGATCGTCAACAAATTTGACGACTTCACCCGTTTGTAATCCAGTGTAGAGGACACCATTGTAATCGGCGAACGCTTCGGGGCCGTCTACGTCGCCTTTATGCCATACCACAACTTCGTTTAACAATCCATTGAGCTGTAATTTACCTTCTAATGGTAGTACAGGTGTTACCCTAAAAATCAAGCATTGGTTGTAGGTAATGATACTTCGCGATGAGATTATAATACTTACGGTTTCGGTTCGGATATTTTACAATACGGTGGGATACTAGGCATGAACATTAGCAATAATAAAACGACGAGTGCCTCGGTGGTACGTACCGTCATGAAACGTATAATTTTACCCCAATCTAACGTCACCATTTTTAAATAACTACGGCCCAAGGGTTAATTACGAATTTGCGAAACGCGTACCAACTAACGGCTAATTCCAAACTTCGAAAACTCCGCGCACTTTCAATGGATAAGGAACATATTAGGCGTGGGGGAGAAACAAGCTGAACAGTGGACTTTGGGAAGACGTAGGTCGGAATGACACGCAATAAAACCGGCAGGTTTACTACACTCGATTTGATTGACGTGTAAAACTAATTGCGTCCATTCGAAACGCGAAAAGAAACCGAAATACCGTTATATTTACCAAGGTATTGAGTTGTTAACGTAAACGTATTGACAACCGGCATTTTGGAACCAGTACTACCAACTACTGCTTTTTTTTATTAATGACAAAAGAAAAATCATTATCGATTAATATTGTGTGATGCTACAAAATTATACGTGCATAATTTTGAATACAATTATTACTGAACCTATTGTAAACAAATTAGGGAGAATTAACATTAAAATATTCCAGCAATTTTTCAATTAACAAAAATAAAAGGGAAATTTAATTTTGTGTTATTGGCGCACCTGAGAATTTTTAAAAATTATGGTGGGATTCATTTTCAAATTTTCTTATAAAATTTTAAAAGAAAATATTTCTCTGAATTATTTATCTCCTTTGTAGTTAATTTTTTATTATTTTATTGCAGCAAATATAATGAATATCCCAATCTCAACATAATGATATAATAAAATAATCCAAAATTATGCCGATAATATTCTCAGATTCGGACATCGTTATCTGATAACGTGGACGTTTCATGTTCTTAATGAAATTTAATGGGCTATTGTTATTGTTGAACAAAAGGAATTGAAATTACCTTGGCCCGCATAAAATTATGTAAAATAGAATCTTATGAGCCGTCGAAAAATATTTAATTAAGTACAAAAAATATATTTTGTGTGTGAGAAAATTTTATAAATTTCTGTTTTCTAGTACTACTTGCTGTTGCTTATTTTATACAGTTTAATGAGATAATGTTTAAAAATATACATATATAAAATAATTGATTCGTGCTATTCAAGGTTACTTTAAGTACTTCACCTTTCTCTGGAAATAAATTTATTTGTCATAAAACGACGTCCCTTTTATCAAATTTAATTTGCTTAATTAAATTTTATCTTTTTGGCTATTAAAGATTGCCTGCGATATTGCTACTGTATTAACAATATATGGGATTACCAGTATAATATCTATGTTTATTATATTTCTAATATGTAGAGGCAGTGTAAAGTAAAATGAAATAATGACATGTAGTTTGTTTTAGAAAGAGCAGAAATGATTTAAATTACCTGCCAAAACAAAAAATAATTGGTTTTCTTTACTTGTTATTAAAAATTAAGAAGAGACATTAATTTTACTACATTGTGTCTAACTAAACTAATGCCTAATTACCCGTCTCAAATAAAAGACATTTACACATATTCAAAATTATAAAAAAGAAATGAAATGACTCAAAAATGAACGATGAAATTTCAGTTTACTTGTCAAATTAAGCATGAGTACTAAAATATAATCCTCCGAGTTATCGAAAAGAAGTGAAAACAATATTTCTATTATTATACAAGCTAGATGAAATGAATAAAGAAAAAATGTTTTTCGAAAACTAATTTTCGAAACCCTTCTTTGCGTTTGTTAAAATTCATAGGTTTAATTTTTGTTATTTTAATATATTTAGTTAGGTTACGAAGAGTATTATACTTTTTCTTTGAAGTACTCATCCAATTATTTATGTGTTTTTTTTTATATAATTATCGCATTCCTAATACCCAACTGTCATTGGCTGTTGCCTAGCAACAAAGATCGGTTATCAACATTCGTTCCTTGCGATAACAATGATTATAGATTTAACTATAGAAATAAGTTCTACAATATTTGGAAGCATCCTATACTACAAATGTGGTCAATTAGCATAAAGAAGCTTTAGGTTAGAGATTGTACTTCCTTGTGTAAAACACGCTCTTTATGATTGGTGCAAACGAAAGAAAACAGGTTAGAAATCTCGCGCTAAAATAATGCAATACCGCAAGAGCAAGTTTTTAGAGACAAAACCTCTAAAACATCTAAGGTGCAAGTGCCGTTTCTTGTTTTATCTGTTCGGTGATTTCATGTTGGATATGTTTTAAATGTTGATGTGATTGTTTTTTTTTTTGTAATAGATTTAAATTTACCGGCAAAGTTTGTCGCTAAATTAACGCTGGTAGCTTGGGGTGGGGAAGAAAAGCGGCGGGAAGTAGGATTGTTGTAGGAAAGTAAAAAGTGGACGTTGAAGATTAACCCCGTGAACCACAAATTTCCCGCAATTATTTTCAGTAACTTCAACATTAAAGCATGAAATTACTTACGATTTTGTATTAGATTAATAGTTATTTGGATACCTTAAGTTGAAGTTACTACACATAATTGCAGGAAATTTGAATTTGGTTTACTAGGAATATTGTATTTATGTGTTCTTTCAAATAAATATTGTGTAAAAGTAGATTAAATTTTAATGACACTACAATACAATTTATTTCCAAAAAATAAACATAGTAGTTCTAGGAAACGTCAATCCATACGTACATTAAAAGCAAAATTTTTACCATTATTTATATTTTGTAAGGCTCTTGTCCTGTACTTCCTTTTGTATTTAATGTATGTATTGACGTTTTCTTGACTGTTTATTTTTTTGGGAAATAATTTATATTATTGTTATTATTAGATATTTATATCAAATTGTTAAGCATTTTCAAATTCTAAGAGCCCAAATTTTGTGTTATAAACAAAAGGAATTCTAACCGCACTAAAAGCAAGAACTAATGCAACAATAAATTACTGTTTTATGTTTTTAAAGCAGTTATTTTTTATTCACTTATTATACCTATATTGGTGCGAATTCTACCATGTTCAAAACATTTGGCCACTACTGTACACAGGGTTATGCAAGGGCCAATCAAATCTTTTCTTTTTCGCGGGTAATTTAAATTTTCTAATTGCAATCGAATTAAAAATTCTAAAGATGTCAATGTATTTTATTTTAATTATACTAGCCTAGATATCGCAACTTACCTTATTTTTAATCTAATCCTTTTTAAATCAATAAATGTGCATGCAAGTATAAAAATTTCACACGATTTTTGAACACCGTTATATTTAAAATGCCACAAGTTATTATAAATCAAAAATTACACTTACAAACTCATAACACTTTCGGTAATAAAAATTATATTTTACACTTATTCGTCAATTCAGGAAATATTGTATTTAAGTACTGTACATGAGTTGTTATTCATCTAAGTGGTAGAGAAATATAAAAAAGCCAAAATAAAAAAAGAAATAAAAAAAAAAAACAATAAAATAAATTAAATAAATAAAACAAGAATATTCAGCGCTACAAAATTTATTTGGTGCTAAAAACGTATACAAAGCACCCCAGAAAAATGTAGTAGGGGATCCCCTTAGTGCCATCCCCGTAGTAAAACGCACAAACTATGATTACATAAATAAAGAAATGCATTGAAGCGAAAAGTTTGTATCGAACGAAAAAAAAAAGTAATTAAAATAATTCATATAGGGGGGAAAATTATCACAAAATGAGTATCGGATGGTACAGTTTTTGGGAGTAACCGATATTATACAACAAAAAAAAAAAAAAAAGATACAAAAGAATAAAATAATAATAAGAATAATAATGAGACACAAAAGGAATACAAAAGAGTTAGAGTGTAAATTAAAAATACGGCCATATAAACAAGATACGCAGTCTTTTAAACAATGAAATACCAATAAATTCGATTGTTTAAAAAAAAATCAGTCTTAAATTTAATCTCAGTATGTGGAAGTACGTTTTTATAAAGTAGATGTTTGAAATTATTTGGTCGAGAAGTTTATTCAAACTTATATGGAATTTAAATAAATATTTTTTTCTCTAATCAATTAATTTCACATCTATTCCTCTTAAACGAAATGACTGTGTCTCATTTTTGAGTCTTGCCTTTACATGTTCGATAATGACAGGAATTAATTCTATTACATTGGTAAAAAATAATTACTGTTGATAACGAAGGAATGTATACTATATATATATAAAAAAGCCCTAATGCTAAGTACAGTACATACATCTAGTATTAAATTATTTATTTATTTATATATATATAAAAAAGAAAAGGGTTTTTATCTTTCGTTCTTCCAATAATATTTAATAATTAATTAATACTGCTGATGCATGGAGTTTCGCCTTTTAATTAATTCAAATAATAATAAAAAAAATGTAATATAAAAAAAAAACCAGTCTATCGTTTGTTATAAATTAAAATTTAGCCAGTCTCAAAATAAAGTTCATTCGCTTATTTTTAATTATTACAGTAATTAAAAAATTTGGCACATCCGACCAAAAATTGTTTTTCTTTTCACCTAGATTTCCCAATAAATACTACAAACATTAAATACAGGAACAATAATTCCGAAGAGTTAGAGAACATTTAAAATTACCTTTTTATTTTTTTTTTCTTACGTACCCCAGACAACAACCCGAGGCGGAGTTGCCAGAAATAAAAGTAAGGATTGTGTGTCGTTAAATGTTTACACCGATATCAATATTAGTCATCATCATCATCGATAAGTCTTAGAATATTTTCAATCAAACAAAAAAATAAAGTAAAAAAAGAGGGGTTTTGGATCGGGTGGTGGAGGTTGAATTACGCTTCGACACTGACCGGTGTGGAATCCTGTTTCTCTTCCAATTTCTTCACTTTGATCTCATCCTCCGTCGTGTCTGTTTCTACCTCACCGTTATTTTTAACATCCTCACTGCTGCCATTCTCCACACTACTCGTGCCATTCGCTAAGGTCGCTCTGATTTTCTTTCTCTTCGCTGTGCTAGCTTCACCGTTCAAGTTCTCTTTCGGGGTCGTCTCAGCAGTCTGTTCGGTATCGGTTTTCTCTTTCGTGCTTTCGTTCTTAGCTTCTGACTTTTCCTCTACTTTGCTATCGTCTTTCGTTTCATTCGTCTTCTCCTCTGTTGTCTCCGCCTTATTATTCTCTGCCTCTTTTTGTGCTTCCGTATTTACATCTTTTGTTTCTTTTGTGCTGTTTTCGACTTCCATATTTACATCTTTCGCATCATCCTTCGTGCAGGCCGTTTCGTTATTTTGGACAGATTTTGTTTCCGTATTTACATCGTTTGAAGCTTGCGCTTTAACCTCATCTTTATTCGAATCTTCAGCTGTTTTATCAGTTTCCTTTTCGATTGATTCAACCGTTTCAGTTTCCATACTCGTAATATTATTTTCTACTGCCGATTTATCTTTATTTGTACTCTCCGTGGAATTTGTCGATGATGATTCTTTTTCAATCGGTTTTTCTGCTTCCTTAACTTTACTCTCAACCGATATTTTATCATCCTTGCTTATTTTACTCTCCTTCTCTGCTTGCGATGTTTCCGGTTTATCTTTGCATTCTTTAGCGTCATCAACTATAGGTTTGTCATTCTTAACAGGATCAGTTTTTACAGCTTCGGTTTCCATTTTATCCTTGTCGCTGTTAGTCGTTTCTGTTTTCACTTCCTTCGTCTCTGATTTTTCACTTTCAACTTCCATACGATTCTCCGTTTGTGCTTCTTTTGCATTTTCTTTCGAACACTTTTCAACCGCCTCGGTAACTTTGACAATTTCCTTTTCTTCCTCTTTAGATGCTTTATTTGAATCTTTTGTCTTTTCAGCCTCATTGGTCTTATTTTCATTTTTACTTGGACCTGTATCATTCATTTTCTCTATTTCGGGAGCTTTTTCTTCATTCTTTTTATTTGGGATTTCGGTTTTAATTTCTTCTTTCTTAACTGTTTCCACAACAGTATTTACAGCACTATCTGCGTCTTTAACCTCCTTAGGTGTATCGGTTTTAGCTGCACTTTCCTTGATTTCCTCCGCATTCTCTGAAGCACTTTTCACCTCATTTTTCTCATTTTCTGCCGGGATTTCTTTCTTCTCGGGTGGATTATCATTCAACTTTATCTGCCACCTTCTCTTCGATCGGTTTCTCAATCTTTTCAACAATCTTCTCGTCAGTTTCCATCCTATCGACTGTGTCATTCGTTTTAGTTTTATTTTCCTCATCTTTAGTTTCGCTTTCTTTTATTTCGGGTGCTTTTTTATCATCTTTTATGACTTCAGCTTTCTCATCGGTAATATCTTTCGTTTCTGCCACCTTTTCTTCTGGTTTCGCTTTATCGATTTCTGTTTTGGTATCTTCAGTCATTTCTACGTCTTCTTCAGTTATCTTGGGCGATTCTTTCGCAGCGTCCTTGGCTTCTGCAGCAAAAATTATGAATTAATCACACGTTAATACCCACGGATCAGCTTACCCTCTTTAGCTGTTTCGACTGAATCGACTTCCATGGCGTCTGAACTTACGGTCTCTTCCGCAGCTGGCTGATTATCTGTTTTTGCTATTTTCGCAGGAGGCGCCTAGGTGAAATTAGAAAATTGTTGCAATTTTAAAAAAATAACAACAAATGTATAAAAATTAAATCTCTAAATATATATTTTTCTTTAAATAGGTACGCTACAAAACACTACTACTGCTAGCTACTAAAATAATATAAGTTCTACAGATTATACTATACTACTAAGATGTTTTCAAACTTTTTCTACGGCAACACACCTCTGGTACGTCTTCTTGTTCCTCGTTCTTTCGTTTGCCTGTGGTTTCCGCAGGAAGATCAGAAAAGGAAGACAGAACGGTGAAGCCCGCAGAATCTTCTTCTGAGATTTCTTTATTGCCCTCACGTTTGACCAATACGGCTGTGGCACCAGATTTTTTGGCAGCATTTGCTTCTGCAGTTGCAAAATAATCTTTATTATAATAACAAGTTCGTGTCTTCTTTTGTTGAATAGAATGTAGTTATTAGTATAGCTGATTTTTACATTTAACATCACTTTTTTGTTATTCTTTCTTATCTCAATCTTATTAAAAATCCGACAATATTTTTTAAACTGTCTTCACAGTGACGTTTTAGTAAAATAACCTGAAAATGCCCAAAAGAGGCCGAAACATGTAACTACATCGAAAGGCATAATAACAGAATGGAATTTGTAGAAAAATACCTATATACAAATATAAATAAAAACATATTTCAAATGTTCAAACAATAAATTTAAATTTAGCTTATTTAGAATATAAAAAAAGTCAAATTTCAGTTGTTCTACTTAAATTAAAAATAATTTATTAATTCATGCAAGATGTATGGGCAACTATACAATTGGAATCTGATATGGTATTGAAGATAAAAAAATGTGTTTTGACGATTCTTTTTTAAGAATTATTACGCAAAGATATTATACAGGGTGATTCTCAATATATGCGACAAACTTTAAGCGCTGATTCCTGGGGTTATTTTGATCATAAAAGTTCATAAGAACATATGTCCAAAATCGTTTAGTTCTAAAGTTGTACAATGTTTAATAGTAAGTTAACATACTTAATGTTTTTATTATAAATTAACAAAATAATTAGTAAAACAAAATTAACTTATACTAACTGTTGAAAATGACCGCCCCCAACTGCAATACAAGCTTCTATCCTCCGTCGTATTGACTGGCGAGTGCGTTCTAAAATACGAGGGGTATTTCGAATTGTTTGGAAAGCTGCGATAATACGATTTCTCAGTTCATCGACATTTTCAATGGGAGTCGTATAAACTAATGATTTAAGGTGACCCCAGAGAAAAAAATACCAAAGAATTTAAGTCTGGAGACCGAGAAGACCACGGTTGTGGACCTCCTCGTCCTATCCACCGATCTGGATACGTATTGCCCAAAAACTCGCGAGCAACTAAACTAAAATGCGCTGGAGCACCGTCATGCATAAAATACATTTGTAATCTTAATTGCAACGGAACTTCTTCCAGCAGTAGTGGTAGCTCCTCTTCAAGAAAATTACGGTATACATCGCCATTTAACCACATCGGTAAAAAATGTGGACCTATCAAGTGATCTCCAACAATTACGACCCACACATTGACAGAGAATTGATGTTGATGACGGGCATTCACTAGTTCGTGCGGATTTTCTTCGGCCCATATGTTATTATTATGAAAATTAATAATCGCGTTTCTAGAGAAAGTAGCCTCGTCGGTGAAGAATATTTGAGCCAAATAGTCAGGATTTTGTGTTGCATCCATTGACAAAAAGCCACTCTTTGCGAAAAATCTGCCAGCAAAAGTGCCTGCACCCGTTGAATGTGACATGGATACAACAGTAGATCTTTCAATATTCTCCAAACTGTGGCCTGACTAATGTTTAAAGCAAACGCAATTTTTCTGGTGCTTGTAGTAGGATGTTCCTCAATTTCATTTAGTACCATTTCTTCAATTTGTGGAGTTCTCACTGTAGATGGGTGCCCGTTATCAGTCGTCCGTTTTTTAAAATTTCCCGTTTCACTAAGACGTTGGTGAAGACGAGCAAATATTGAATGATGCCGGATGATACGGTTCGGGTATCGTTCTTCATAAAGACGTCTAGCAGCACGCGAATTTCCATTGGCAAAACCGTAAACGAAATGCATATCACACATCTCAGCATTCGTGTAATTCATTTTAGAAAACAGAAACTGGCAATAAACTGAATGAATACTCTGACAACTATCGACAAATATTGAAATGACAAATAAACAATTCCCTCTCAATACAATAGTTTTTGATGAACTAACTGTGATATATCGTGTTAGTCATAGTTCATAATTTATTATTAAACATTCAATAACTTTAAAATCAAACAGTTTTGGACATATACTCATATAAACTTTTGTGATCAAAATAACCTTAGGAATCAGCTCTTAAAGTTTGTCGCATATATTGAGAATCACCCTGTATATACCACACCTCGAGGTTTTAAACAAAAAAAATGTTTTTTTATTATTATTTTCAGTTACATTTATTGTCTATAACTTTGAGAATATTCTGAGTGTTTGAAGATGTAAAAAATGCAATTATTGTTGTAGTTATAGCAATTTGAAGAGAGTTAGATCCAGTGTTATCGGCATTTTATGAATTTCTAAACATTCAACAATCAGTTTGCTTTGTAATACAGTAAAGTACGTGTTGTATTGTAATGAGATACTTAAAGAGATTAATATTTAGAGATTAACAAAGTACAGACTCTTTCAAACTAAATTACATCTAGGTGGTCATGAATTTCTCCTATAAATTATGATTTCTTGAAATGGGGGTTTAGATTAAATAGTATACAGGCCGATTCAAATTAAGTGCCCACCATTGCTATCTCTGTTATTATTGATTCTAGATAGTAGGTTAAATCAGCAAAGTATTAGGGATTTTAACGCTGATTAATATGCAATATATGAAAAAAAAAAACAATTGCATGACGCATTTCTGAGAAATTTTAATTTGCGATGCAAAAGTTTTAATACAATATTGTCTTAAAACGAATGATAAAGAAGTTATGGTGGTTTTTAATTGATGCCAAAGATATGGAAAATTTATAGTAGGGCTTCTTTCACTTTAAGTCAAAACAAATAGTATGTTGTTTGAAATTGTCAAAAACGCACTGAGCTTAAATCTTTTACACGTTTAATTATTAAAAAAAGTTGGTTATTTCATTTTTGTGTTGTGTTCTTTATTTCTAATTGTTATTATTACATTATTATCATTAGTAGCTTGAACAGTTTTCGTTATATTGAGTTCTAAGTATTAGATAATATATCACCATGATATTGTATCATTTGGGGAAATGTGATATGCTGGAAGCATACATTTTATGCGGCAAAAATTCAATAAGGACTGTCGAATATTATGCAAAACAGTATTTTTTACGACGGCAGTAAGATCGACGTTACTTTCGAAAACTTTATAGACGATTTAGGCAACACGATTGCTTATTTAAGAAGAAAAGAACAAAGAAAAATATCGTTATCAAGGAGGAGGTAGAAATTAAAGTGTTAGCATATTTTGAAGCCCATCGCGAATTTTCTATTAGAGATGCTACTAAGGAATTGGGTTTAAGTTACGCGTCAGTTCAGAGAATTTTAAAAAAGTATATTCCATTTAAGTACCGAACCTTACATTCGAACCCGAATATTTCAAAGATCAGATGAACAGAATCTGGTACAACAACGTGAACGAATTGCAAAATAAGGTTAGGAAGGTTTTCCGCCAAATGGATGGAAGGTCAATCTTCAGAGCTACCCAGAGGGTACTCAAGAAGAAGATTGAATGGTTATACAAGAAAGAATATCAAAAGGAATGAAATGTTTAGCAGGGGTAGGAAGAATGTTTAGATGGAAGTGGGTAATGAGAAAAGTAAAAGTAAACATCTACAAAACAATTATCAGTGGTGATGTATGGTAGTGAACTATGGAAGGTTAACCAAAAGGAGGCAGAAGCAGGGACAGTAGTATAGTATAGTAGTATAGTGATAGAGAATAACCAGTGAAGACGAAGAACTAATAAAGAACTCATGCAAATGTATGCTCAACCCTCAATTGTTAAAGTGATAAAGGCCCAAAGAATCAGATGGCTGGGACATATCGCCAGGCTACCATATTTGAGGCCAACAAATCAGGTTCTGGAGGGAGGCATATCAGGAAGAAGGGGAAGATCAAGAACGAAATGGCTCGAAGCGTTGGAAAGAGATCTGATGGAAGCGAGTCAGAGGTTGGAAGAAACTGGTATGGAATAGAACAAGAATGGAGAAGAGTTTGCAACAAAGCCATGGGCACAAGAGGCCTGCAGAGCTTTGTAATAGCAATAAGTCCATGTTGTTATATTATGTTAAAGGTGTTATGTGTTAAATAAATGATGTAAAATCTAGTAAAATCGCCATTCAGAACCTCGCCAAGTAACATTACACATCCATTACATTTTAATGCGGATTGTACTTGGCGAGGTTAAGAAAATATGTTTTATCTTTTTTAAAAGCAGTTGTAAAAATTTTGTCTTGATAGGAGAGGCAGCAGTGTGGCAGTTGAGAAGTCCTTGATTGAAGCACGAAGAAAAGTCATTGCTATTCAATGGAGAAACAACAAACAAACAGCAGTACATCAATAAAAAAATTAAAAAAGAGGTGAAAGCATTAGTTTTGAAGTTACAGCATGTTTACAGATTAGTTAGTTTCATAAAGGTTTTTCTATAATCTAGTTCAAGTTCAGAGGGAAGTATTACTCTTATGGGAATCGTGCCCAATGATGCCAAATCTATTTAAGCATTTAATTTTTCGTGTGTTTTAACACGTGATCTACTATACTGTAGGCAAACGAAGATAGAAGAGGGCGTTTGAAGAAGAAAAACGAATATTAAAATAAAGAACTGGTGGGGAACAAATACATAGTTCAGAAAATATGAAGAAGCAGAGTGATAAAGTTAACTTAAAGTCCGTAAAACTAAAATATATATTTTTTCGGGAGACCCTTGAAAACTGCATCCCACGCATTTTTTTTTTTACCAAGACATTGCATTTGTAATAAATTTGTTGTCCGATTAAGAAATTAACGATATTAAAGTTTACACAACAATAAAACCACTCACCGTCGATGTTGTCATTTATGAATGTCACATCTTCTGGAGTCACGGACAGAGTTTCGGCAATCTTCGCATAGCTAGAACTCTCACATTTACCACCAACGGAGAGGTCGAAGTAATGCGAGATGTGTTTGCTGAGATCTCCTTCGGTTGTGTGTGCGAATAGCAGTTTCTGTGATTCGACACTGCCAGATGAGTAGATTGCGATGCATCTGGTCTTCGACCAAGTGTTGAGTGCTTCGGGTACGTCGGGGAATACACTGATAAGAGATAAAATTAGAACGAAATTTTGTTTTGTATATTTTATTTATTTTGTTTGTTCTGGTTTCGAATTATGTAAATTAATTGCTTAGGTATTCTTATGAATTATGTGAAGATTCCCTCAGTTCAAATAGTGAGGATAAATTGGTTTCAAAAACTGATATTAGAAAGAAATAGAGAATATGTCAAAGTCAATAGATTAGTTGAACATGTAACAAATTGTAGTAATAGCCTATTTAAATCTAATTTTAGATTTTCTCGATCTGTACTATACAGTTTATTGGTACAATCACTTCAGCAATTTTTTTTAGATATATTAAAACCATATTTTCATCAATCTGAATATAAGCTAGGTACATCCCCCAATAGAAAAAGCAGTATTGCTAACTATTTGGTACACAGCAAACACTGAAGGCTTCAGACAAATGTCTGATTGTTTTGGGTTTTCTTATAGTACAGCTTATAATAAATACATTATGGGCCATTATAAACATATATACTTATAAGTGGCAGAAATATCTACGACTTTCTTCGTATAATACGTTAGGTTAACCAGTGGCACTGAAGATCCTTGGTAAGGTGAAACATATGTAGATATACAGACCAAATCATGAATGTTTGTAGTTACGTCATTAACTGGTCGGTAAAGTGAAGACAAGCGTAGTTTCAAAAAATTGGATGCATTCATATACACAAGCGAGATAGAAGTATATAGCATAAGTCGTAACTACTTAAGCTATACGTCCATATTTTATTAAGTATCAACAAACTAATTGAAGTGAGATAGAATACGGTCAAGTAATGCGTAAATAAGAGCTTTCATAATGTTTACTACAGGGCATGCAACCAAGCAATTTTAACCCATTTTACCGCTCCTTTGACATTTGACAGCTGCTTTTTACCGTTTATTTGCCCTTCTTTAGGTTTGAATTTTTATTTACTTCTATTATTTCTTTTACCAAAAGTTCTTTTCAGAGCTATAGTGAAGTAAATCGTTTAGTTTGCGGTAAGTTTAGAGGTGTTAAAGAAACATACAAATCCTTAAAACATTTTTTTAAGTTACAGTTCAAGATGCCCGGTAAACGACTTAGTTCTTGTTGCCAAGAGTTGGTCAGTCGTTTACTAGTGTATTTCGAGGAGGAAAAGCGAAATGGAAGTCCTTTAATATCCGTTGATGCGGTCCATTAGATAAATTATAATTGATTAATGTTAAATTAAAACACATACAAATATAACATAAAGCGCAAGAAGGAAACTACATCTGCTGTTCCTTCATTGAGTGCTTCAACAGCCCTGTACAAGCCACGATTGATGCCCAAAACATGTGATGTGTCAGAGAGAAATAAAATGGATGTGCGTAAAGTAATTTATGGTTAAGGTTTATGTTATTGATGAATTGCTTCAAGCACATGGGCATGAAGTTTTAAGATCTCCTCCGTATCACTGCGATTTCAATGCTATCAAATTGATATGGGGACATGCGAAACGATATTATAATAAGCATATTGGTCGAGATGGTTATGGTGATAAAAAAGTGGTAAGAAAGCTTGGACAGCTGTACGCCAGACTTCTGGCAAAATTGCATAAATCACACAGAGAAAGTAATTAAAGAGTGGTGCGGACGTGAAGCAAACATAGAAGACTTTGTTCTGACAGTTAATTGCGGATCAGAAGACGAGAGCGAAGACACAAATTAAATATATTTTTAATTGCACTATTTTGTCTTTCAATATTGGCATATTTTAATTTAATTTACTGCATATTATGTTTTGTATATACTATTATATAGAAATTATGTTTGCTACATAAAATAAAGACATCATCTTTCGTTTAATTAATCATTGGTAATGTATATTAAACTAAGTACTTTTATGTTGCTTGAATATTTTTTACATTTTGATTTGCAAATAGGTTTTTGATATGAGAACTATATTATTGCGGTAATACATTATTTCATCGAGAACACATTCAATAATAAGCTTAGCCTGATCACGAAAGCATTGTCAATAGGAAAGTTCACTATTTAGAATCCTATTAGTTGCATTACTCATGATTATTTTTAAAACGCAGCGTTGACTAAAAACTGAACCAATCCTTTCAATTATAAAAGAAAATCTATTAAAACTGCGTATAATTATCATTAAATCTGGCAATTGTCATTTCGTACAGTTTATTGCAAACATGGTTGGTGTGCCTGAATTTGTTTCAGACGCTGCATACGTCATAAGCAACTATGACGTAACTACAAACATTCATGATTTGGTCTGTAGTTATTTTAATGCTTGTACGTTGAATTCACTAAAAATAGTGGCGGGAAATTTAAATTTGGCTATTAGGGTTGTTCTCAGTGTTATCAGTATTTAATTCAGTAGAAATCAAGAGATTGGCAGTAATGAACAAATTCCGTAGATATCCAAAAATATTGTATGAATATGTAGGTATAAAAAATTGATTGCTTTTTCTATTTAGAAGACTTTTTTTTTAGTTACTGTCACTGAATGGGACACCAAGTTAAATTAAACGAACTTCTAGAGATTACTAAGAAAAATTTGATATTTTATTAATAGACACAGGGCTTCAGGAGGAATACAGATTTTTTTTAGTACATTTTAGTAAACCAATAGTTGAATAATAGATCGTAGTTGAAATCAGTGGATCTAATAACAGACCTTGTTCTATTTATTATTGTGCTTCTTAAAAATGTGTTCATGGACAACTGTTAAAATTCTTATTGTCATTTTGACAGCAAGATGATCATTAAAATACCAAATAAAATAAGAATTGTTATTTAAAAGACGGAATAATGACGTCATCACAATTACCTAAATCTCCCCATACTTTATTAAATACCATATTAAAAAAAAAAAAATTGAAAGGAAAATAAAAGTTAATGTATTTAGAGGAATTTTGCAAAACAAATCAATATTTATTACTTTATTTATCAATTTATCCTTTATTTTACTTAATTTTTTTTTCTAAAAATATTTTTAGGCAATGTTTCGCTAAAAAAGCGAAATACGACATGTCTATCCATTGCGATAATTGTGAATACAATTTTGCGGGATATTACCAATTATTTAGCGCAATAGTCCTATTTTAGTGGCTTAAAGTCAACCTACATTAAAATTTCAAATTTCAATATGAAATATAAAATTGTAGGTATAAATTGACAAATTTAGCAAAATCTTCGCAAATATATTGAGTCATTAAAATATATTTATGCAAGCAATCAAAATGTTTATATATAGCGTATTCCACGTAAGTGGTTCATTAAAAGTTTATGATGTTATATTATTTACTTATATTTGAGATTTTGGCACCAGTATCTGTTCCATTGGAACTATAAATGTAAAATACCTTAACCAAAATATCACTTCCGGTTGACCGGAAATGGATGTCAACTTTCTTATTTTCAATAGAATCATATAATTTTGTATTCATTTTTGGATTCAACAACTATAAATACGTCAGTTTTCATTAGCTATTTCCATAGCTACATGTTGCCGTTTTTGAGTTATATAAGTTTTTCTTTTTTTTTTAATCATAATCATTGCATCATTGAGAAATTAATATCTCAAAATTTGCTATGTTATGAATGTAGATATAACGCTAAGAAACGGTAAGCACACTTTACATTCTAACATACAGGGTGTTCAAAACTGAGGGACAATGTGACATATTTTCAAATACAGAAAACTCTTTTTTTTTAAATAGGACACCCTGTATTTTAATTCGGAATTAGGAAGTATATATCATTCCCTATACCTATCTTTAATAGATTTTGAGATATGAGCGACTTTTCGTTAAACAGACTAAGTATTCTTTTTTTTAAATAGAACACCCTGTGTTTTAATTCGGAATTAGGAAGTAAATATCATCCTCTATCACTTTATATCTATAACTAGCATTCCCTATACCTATCTTTAATAGATTTTAAGATATGAACGACTTTTTGTTAAACAGACTAAGTAGCCCTATCTTTGCGTGTTTGTAGCTGGCTCTGAATGGGATTAATGTCAAATTCATTGACTAACCAAAAGTGTTTATGTATATCATTGTAATTACACTTTCGTACAACGCAATATTAATAGAAATGACTATTCGAACACACATTCTTGTATGGTTATTCAAAAATAATATATGAATTTGGCGTGAATCCATTTCAGAGCCAGCTACAAACATTTAAAGATAGGGCTAGTTAGTCTGTTTAACAAAAAGTCGCTGACATCTCAAAATCTATTAAAGATAGGTATAGGGAATGCTCATATAAAGTGATAGGGGATGATATTTACTTCCTAATTCCTAATTAAAATACAGGGTGTTCTATTTAAAAAAAAATACTTAATCTGTTTAACGAAAAGTCGCTGATATCTCAAAATCTATTAAAGATCGGTATACGGAATGCTCATATAAAGTGATAGAGGATGATAATTACTTCCTAATTCCTAATTAAAATACAGGGTGTTCTATTTAAAAAAAATTGAGTTTTCTGCATTTGAAAATATGCCACTTTGTTCTCGGTTTTGAACACCCTGTATGTTAGAATATAAAGTATGATTACCGTTTCTTAGCGTTATATCTACATTCATAACATAGCAAATTTGGAGTCTCTACTTGCAGTATTAACCGAGATATTAATTTCTCAATGATGCAATGATTATGACTAAAAAAAAAAAGAAAAACTTAAATAACTCAAAAACGGCAACATGTAGCTATAGGAATAGCTAATGAAAACTGACGTATTTATAGTTGCAGAATCCAAAAATGAATAAAAAATTATATCATTCTGTTTAAAATAGCAAAGTCGACATCCATTTCCGGTCAACCGGAAGTGATATTTTGGTTAAGGTATTTCACATTTATAGTTCCAATCGAACAGATACTGGTGCCAAAATCTCAAATATAAGTAAATAATAGAACATCATAAACTTTTAATAAACCAGTTACGTGGAATATCCTGTATAAGATGAGGCAGCAAATGTCAAATAAAACGTATGAGTTATTATTAAAAAAAAAATGCATTGACAACTTTATGGCTACTTCATGAACGACATTAAAAAAATCGACACATTTAAAAAAAAAAATCAAAATCCCAAATCTATTTACTGAATTTTATCCTTAATTTTTACTTAAAACTGTATGAATGAAACTCCGTAAATAAAAATCGATAATAAATTAATAAATATTAAAAAAAAATAACTCACTGTGCTTTTAAAGAACCATCTTCATATCCCTTCTTGTAAATCAAACCCTGCAACTCCTTAACGGCTTCGTGATTTTCCTCTTTCTCGCTGAGGGTCTTGTAGGATTCGACGGCCTTCTCCACCGTCAGATCTCCATCCCCCACCAATCGTTTAGCCAACGTTTTCACGTCTTCCCCGTCCCAATTCGCCTTGAGGTACTCCTCGACGTGCGTTTTCACGTAAGGGAATAACGTTTCCTAAAATTAAACCGCGAAAAATGAAAATAAAAAAAAATCAGCGATCATTTCAAAACGGTCAAATATCAACGACCGCTATATACGTAAATATTTTTTTAAAAATCCACACTTCCAATTGGTATGATTCGAAATTATTTACGCAAACGCGATGTGTTCCCGCTCCGAAATCGAGTCGATAAATAAATCAAACAGGTTAAAACCTCGCAAAAACGACGCTGATGAATTTTCGCGAATGCCAAATGTGCTAAAAACAGTACGTAAAACTTGAGTTGCGTAAAATGGGATTAAATTTCGACGATGTGAAAGAATTATCGGAATTTAAAAGGAATCCGACGTGATAAGATTTAAAACAGCACATATTTATTTATTTACATACCGCTGTCTCTTTAAACGAGTTTTTTTTTTGATAAACATATAAGCCAGCTGTTTCTAGTTGGTTGGGATCGTCCGTTTTGTGTTAACAAAAGATTATTGCCCCGTCCGCGGCCAGCTCCGACTGTATTTTCAGTATTTTGCTTTGACTGTACTCTCCAAGGATGAATGCACTGCATTCAACAAGGGATAAATTTTTACCTGTCCAAGGACAGCGACTGGGGCACGAACAGGCTATACCCGAGGCACGTGTGCTTATATTTTAAGGAGTAAATTCAAAAAGGGCACCATCGAAATATTTAAAACTCAATTTTTCGATGGTATGCGACCGTTATCGCCGCACTACGTAGCAGCAGCGGTGGTGGAAGTAAATTTTGTGCAGCGCGTCGCGACTTGCTCAAAATTCTCGTCCGCACGACGGCCCAATTCCTAGCGTAATTTTTTCCCTTATCCTGAATTGATGCCCGATCGAAAATTCGCGGATAAATACGGCCGTGGATGAGACAACAGGTGCCCTCACGGAATTTACCCGTTAGAAACGAATCTGTATGGCTTACCTGGACGAATTGGTTCGAGGTGGTCGTACCGGCTACGTCCAACAGGATCACCGGCCGTTTTTCCGGGTTTATCGTTTGGAGGCAGTCCTTCTTCTCCGCGCTCATGTTGTCTAATCGCTTCTGCACCGTGTGATTAGATGTTATTGCGGGGCGATTAGTCTAGCTGGGTTAATTGGCAGTGTACGGGTAGCGGGATATTTAACGACCTAAATGTTAGAAATGCCGAATGCGAATACGTGCAAAATGGCGAGACCGCTCTGCCCGAGACATGCGCACCCGGTTTGTGTATAAACCGATCGTTAACGGTCACGCACGAACAAAAGAATACAACCGCCAACTTGAGAGCACATATTCCCTAACTTGGGGAAAAAATCGTTGTTAATCCGACTTTATTTCAATTTAAAATACTAGATTAAAAGAATTTTATATAAACAAGAAATTAATCTATCGTTTCTATAAGAATGATTTCAATTTAATCCATCAAAACGTTAACCCATTTTTACGGAACGTTGCGCATTTCTCGTTCGTAGGTTGGCGGGAATTAAATTCAAAAAATTGAAGAGTTTAAATGCAATTTTTAAATCAAATATTAATTTCTCTCTTACTATACTAAAATTAAATAATAAGATAAACATGAATAAACCATTAATTTACATCGATCTATCTTTGTATTCGTTTCTTGTGTTTTCGTGCATCTAATTAGATCAAAAAATATTTTTTTATGAATTTAATTTTGATTAATTTGAATGAAAAGTAATTAGATGCTTGGTGTATCAATAATTTTGAAAAATAATACATTTTCTCAGTGTTTATTATTGAATTACATCGTAGGAACGAAAATAAAATGTTGAATTACTAATTAAACACAGATCTGCTGAATTTATAGTTTATCTCTGCATCTGACTAAATAATAAAATAATCATCAATAATTTAGTTCAATTTGTATCTTTGTATTCGTCTCTTTTTTCTTAATTTACACCTAAATCTAGTACAACAAATTTTCTCAACAGCTTTTTGCTGTAATTTATGCATGCCGTTTATGTCAAAATAGGGTTTGTCACTTGTCTTTGTTATAAACCAAAAATGGCAAGAAAATAGTTTTGAGGCAAAAATATATAGATATTATTAAAGCTGGAAAATGGTTACACAGTTAGAGAAGTAGCTGAAGGACTATATTTAAAAAAAATATTTGTTATTAAATAGTGTTTTGATGTTTTATTAAAAACTGTTTAATAAAACAGTGTACATTCGCAAACTTTCTTCTGTTGTTCATAAAATCAATATATTTTTTTTTTGTTTTAATTTGAAAATGTTAGGTTATTTTGTAAATAAAGATTGTTTTGTAAAATGCCTGTAAATTTTATTAAATGTTTTTTTGAAATATGGGAAATATTATTAACTCCTAGTAAAAAAAATCTAAAAAATATGTATATTGCAATTTTGTGGTTTAGTTAATTATAATAGAATTAAGTTATAATATACTATTTGAAAAAAAATATTTGTTATTAAATAGTGATTTGACCCCTGATGTTTTATTAAAAACTGTTTAATAAGTAATTTTAGCATTTCTTAAAACATATTATATTACAAGAAAGCACTTTTTCACTCTTAACCCTTGGCAAAATTTAAATTTGCACAATTATTCTTAGTAACTTCAACGTTGAAACACTAAATTACCAATGATTTTGTATTAGGTTACTACAGGTAAAAAATACACTCCAGCACAATGTGCGGACAATGACGCACTACTGTCACGAGATTTTTGTTAGCCTGTAGTTATTTTGATGTCTTTCTATTGAAGTTACTAAAAATGATTGTGGGAAATTTAAATTTTGCCAAGGGGGAATCTACTCCATGATTTCGTATTTTGACAATTATACTCTATAAATTGTTCAAATAATTTTCGCGAAAATTTTGGAAAGCATGTGACAGAACAGGCAAAAAAAATGATATAGAAGTTATAGAAAGCAAAAAGTTGATGACAGAACTATACCAACCATTTGCGCTGCTAAGGCAAACTTATAACAAAAAACAATCATTAACAGAATGACCACAAATATATTAAATTATAATAAAATTCACTAGGTGTATAATTCTGTAAATTACTTATATTGTTTAAAATGATCAAATATTCAAATTGATGAGTGCCAAAAATGATTATTCCCTAAAAAAAATACTCACATAGTAACTTTTAAAATTTCGAAGCAAAGATCCAGTGTTAAGGCCGTTTTACACCTAGCTATTTTTTGACCAATTTAAAATTGTTACGTGAATAACACGGATTATCCACGTAACAATTTTAAATTGGCCAATAAATAGCTAGGTGTAAAACGGCCTTTATATAACAGGTATTTTTGTAAATATTGCGATTGTGATTCTAAGATTATTCATTACGTCACAGCGATTAATCCGCGATTTGTTAGTTTGCAGCGCACTGATTTGTTTAATACGTACCTATACATATACCCTCCAATTGTCAGCCACATTGCTGTTTGAAATGTAAACAAATCACTTAGTAATCGCTGCATAGGTACGATTATTGCGATTAATAATCGCTTTAATTTCGATCTGATTATTTAAACGTCAGTTAACATTTATACTTTTCCAACGGTGTGATTTATAATTGGACACGTAATCACAATCGCGATTATATATTTACAAAAATACTATCTATTTTATGTTATATTTTACTGCTTTGTTTAAGTACAATACTTAAAATAATGCACCGTTTCCGGTTTCTATCATGACACCTGTCAGTTATCAAATCTAACCTATAACGTCATTAGTTTGTGTATGTGGTTTATTATTAGTTATTTCTCGTCCGTTTTTTCGCTTTCTTTCTATATTTTGCAAGAAAAAAAATTCTTTTTAGAGCACAGAGCCTTTTGTAAAATTTTCAGTAGTATAATACGGTTTGAACGCAAAATTTGAACTTAAACTCAAAATCGAATTCAAATTAATACTGAAAAACCGCGCATAAGATATCCTGTTTATACGGTTTTTAATGTGACTCAGAAGTATCGATTTGATTCATATGGACAAAAATCGTTGTTTGCCCACAGTTGACAGCAAGAACGAAATTGGTGGAAAGATATGAAAAGACGTGACAAACATGCAATTTAAAAAATAGTAGTCACCAACATAATGTTTAATTGAATATGAAAAAGTTATACGTTGGTTGGTTATTTTAATAGTATTGCATAGCCCGAATTTGCAAGTAATGACGTACCTCGTCTGTTGTAGTAAATGAACTATGAACAAAACAGTGGTAGGGCTATTTCTATCTATCACATTCATGAAATAAATCCTTGTATCTTTTTCTGTGAGACAAGCGGAAACTTTGCTTCTTTTTTTCAATAGCAATACTTGAGAAAAATACATTCAGAAGATTGTCTTTACTCGTATGATACATCAATGACGTTGGTTAAAACATAAAATAGACAGAGAGTACCTAAGAAATTTTAAATTAAAATTGCGGGAGATTTGAATTTGTTTCAAGCAAATATTTGAATGTACAGGTATATATATGATCAAGATTAAATAAAACTACACTATAAAATGGCATTTTATGTATTTATATAATATTTGTATGTATATATAGAGAGTGCATTTACAATTGTAATACATATACAGTGTTTGTTTCATCTACTAAATACAGAAATCGTTCCGTAGATGACTGCAAGGGAAAATTAAAAATACTGACAGCGTAAAAATTCATTTATTACACCGAAGGGACTTAATAATTGCAAGGCGGAAGGATAACGGAAAGACGGAAACAATCGAATACCGTAAAAAAATAAAAGCCTAAAAATAAAAAAAAATCTTAACGCTTAAAAAATATATATTTATAGTATAAATAATAAATTAATTAAGAATTTAGCTCAGACTTTATAAAATAAATTAAACGAGATAAATCATCGAGTATATCCGTCGAATTAAAAGTGATAAAATTAATATGGGAACGTAACCATGCGAGAATTAATTTGTTCGGGTATTCAAAAACCGTATTTAAAAGATTACGTGTGTGTCTTGTTGGATTTACAAAACTTTTTCTTCGTTAAAAAATATTTGAATCTACATCCTAAAATATTTTATATTTCTAAAATATTATTATTCACATTTTCGTTTCATCTTTATTATTTTAAAAATATCAATATGGGGTTTACACAATATATATATATCATATTATTATTATTATTATTAATATATTTTTTTTTGTGTGTGAATGTACATACATATTTCTCTTTTATTAATTTACCCCATTTTCTGTTGTATCCCCCACTCAAAAATTCGAACTTCCCGCAATTACTGAAAATAAGAGCGCGAAATTTGAATTTTCTTTAAGTGGAAATATTTCTCTAATTGTTATTTCAAAGAATATATCGAATTATCCGAGATTTAGAATGAACTATTAATTATAAAAAAATCTAATAATTGTTTTACTTTCTTCTTTATTTTGTTTTTTTTAAAGGCATTTTCTTATATTTTTTGTTTTAAAACTGATGTCTGAAAATTCCCTATGTTTTTTTTTTTGGTAATTTAATAAATTTGTTACAACTAATACAATCATGAAGTGAGATTTTTTTTTAAAGCGATTAGTGTATTTTATTTTTTTTTTATTTAATATTAATTAATCGAGATTAAAAATGAAATGATTCGATCGGATGTTTCAATTAATTTTTTTTTTCATTTTTCGTTTTTTTACGTTTTGATCACTATGGGTCCGTAATTACATAGAATATGACGTAGTAAAACTACTTCAACTACACATGTATTGAACATTTTCTTTTATTTTATATCTCCATGTCGGTATTTTTACAGGAATTTTAAAAATGTATAAGTCAGAAAGAGGATTATTAAGTATTAGGCATTTATTCTTCGATTAAATTCGAGATATACATCAATAAAATTTCCCAATGACAGTTTGATGTACAAAAAAAAGTCCGTATATGGTGAAAATATTAAACTTATTTTAAATATAACAAACAATATAATACTAAAAGTCACTGGTCTTTATAGTACTCGGCAAGAATTATTCGAGAGAGCAAAATTGATAATTAAAAAAAAAATGTAAATATAGGAACAAATAAATTAGTTAACTTTAAATTATTTAATTAATAAAATATATAATACTATTATTTATTTTATAGTATTTATAGTAAGTAAGTACGTTTGTGTGTCCATATAAAGCTAATTAATAAGTGCAAGAATATAAAAAAAAAAATAAAAATAAATAGGACGATAAACAAAATGAGGTATTAGATTACAAAGAAACAATCACAGAAATGTTTTGCGTCTCTAGAAAATAAATCTTGTATGATAGATAGAATTTATAAAATATGTTTATTTACTTACTATTAATTACATAATATTAGAATCGTCATGGTTCAAAAAGAGATTTGTCAAAGACGCCAATTTAAATTTCCCGCAATTATTTTTAATAAATCCAACATAACAGATATTAAAATATTTCCGAATCACAATGCAAAAACGTTTTAAATTTAAAATTACTGATAAAATTAGTTGCGGGAAATTTGAATCTTCAACGTTTACTTAAAAATTAATAAGATGCCCTTTTAACAAATATATCTTCGATGTGAATTTCGTTTAAATAGAAAAAAAAAATGGCACAATTTGAATATAATACTTAAAAAACCAACAAATATATGGCATATCCAAAAACATATACATATGTAGGTTGTTTCAGATTCACCATCTTTTCTCGTAATCTAACTAGTTTGATACCACGAATTTCTATTGCAAAACTCTGCCTGAAGTATCGTTTAAATAAACTACGTGCCACAAAAAAACTGCAACGTCTCGAAGAAAGTCAGTCACAAAGCTGAAATCTTAACAAAACAACTGGCTGCATATAAAAAGTCGTTGACAATCTTCTGCCAGAACATGATTGTTTTTTTTTTCCAATCGTTATGATTTACTACCGAAAACTAGGGGTTATGATTTACTACCCGAAACATACCAACATTTCAGCTTTGTGATTTGGCTCCTTCAAGGTGTTGCTTTTTTTGCTTTGGCACGTAGTTTATATTAAACATATTTCGAAAAAAAATCTTTATGTCCTATTTTAAATAAAAGCGTTTTTTAAGGATTCATGAAGTTATAGAGGTATTTTTAGAATATGTCGAAGGAGATTAAGAATAGGTAAATTTAGGAGTGGAGTATGTAAAAATGTACAGGCTGTCTTACAGAAGACTGGTTCTTTGACTACTGCCCTATTTTTCATTTTAGGATAAAAATATGACTATAAAACATTTTATAGAATTTAATGCTGTATAACCTAAAAATGTTTCTGACTATACAAGGTGATCCAAAAGCGGAAAAACGCATATTTACTCCGTTATTTCAAATTGAACACCCTATAGATTATTTCATTTTTAAATTGTGCATAGAAAATAATGTCACTTTATATAAGCTATCTATAATATAACAACGTTGTTATTTACGGTTTTGTAAAAAATGGCTCTGCTGCAAGCTTTTGGTTAAGGCGGCGTAGTTTGTATATGCATTTGTTTTAAATATTCATATTTTAAATACCACACATACATACTTAGTTTGATACAACAGTGAAACTAAAATAAATATTATTATATACAGGTGTCCACTATAGTCCTGAACTTTTGCTTAACTTTAGTTCAAGGTAACTTGATTTTTTTAAACAGCTCCCTGTAATAATAACAATAATGTGCTTTATTGTTATGAAAAATTACAAATTGTGGACAATTTGAGGACAAAGTTGAGTAAAGATTAGACTAAAAAATACACGTACAATAGCTGCCCAAAAGAGAGAAAAAAATTGACATAGGTTGGTACTGATCTAAGCTTGATTGGGAGATGGTTGTGTAGCTTGATTGCATTATAGATGATCAGTGTTGTCAGAGCTAGCGAAATTTCCCTAGACCTAGGGAATTTAGATCGGTGCTAGGGGAAAGGGAATTTTTACGAAATAAGGCTATAATCTAGGGAATTATGCTATGTCACAATATTTCTAGTATATTTGTTATGGATGCCCTTAACGTAGAAGCTTTAAATATTGTGAATCATCAAGCCCATCTAATAATTAATACCGAATTATCATTTAGTTACTTTTATTAAATAATAATAAAAGTTTTGACATTGTTTAAATATATCTAGTTAGTCAACGTAAAGGCCGTTTTACACCTAACTATTTATTGCGCAATTTATACGCGTTACGTGTATAACGCGGATTTAATAGCTAGGTGTAAAACGGCCTTAATGCATTGTCGGCAAAATAAAGTATTGCTCAGAGAAGTGGTGCACTCTATAGGTGAATGTAAATTGATTTGAAAGCGCGATAAATATAACAGGTATCTCGGTCAGAGAGAGAGACAGATTTCTGTGTTCTATCTATCTGCGGAAACGACAGAATCCCGTATCGGTGTGATGTGTGATTCACTCGCATTGGCGAGTTGTGTGGCCCGGGGAAAAGGGAGGGTGGATACACGATGACGTTGTGATGACCCGCCTCGCGATAATTCTCGTGTTTGTTTACATTAGAAGGTTAGTATTGTGGGGTATTCTGTTATAATATAAAGAAATTGGAAGTATATTGCAAGGCACGTTCTTGTTGACAAAATATTAATTGAACAATTTTCTAAATTGAGACTTTCTTAAAAATAAAATATTGAAGCTTAAAACAAACAAAAAATATCACTGAAAAGAGAAAAGTTAAATCTAAAGGGACGAAAATTTGCCAAGAAAAAAAACATTACATAAAACTACTTGTCAATTTTTAGTTTTCTTAGTTTTTAAATTAATAAGTTATGCTGTTAACTTAATTTAATTATGTTTATGATTATATAATAATCAGAAAATGTTCTTTTTTTATTAAAAAGAATAAATATTTAGTTTGATAATATATAATTGTTATTTTTTACATATATGCACCATTTTAGTTATTAAGTTCAAACGGTCGTTCGAAAAAATAATATTTTGAATAGCTGATTAGCATATTACTACTGTAAGTAATCGAAAATTAATTTTTTTTTTTGATTATAAACTTTAAAGCGCGTTTTCTCGAGTTTTCTTTTTTACGATTTTTCTAAACTGGTGGGCGTGATTGCAAGAAAACTAGACAACCAATCAAAACGAATCAAGGCTTTTGTTAGCTTCAGTTGTGTTCTCTTCTATTTGAACTAAAAAGATTCATGAAAAAAAATTTCTAAACAAGTTGAAATGATTTTTTCCTGCAAAAAGCACATTTATTTTCAAATCTGAGAAAAGTTTTAATTTTTACAATTTTTGGGTTTTTTTTAGTTCACCTAGAAGAAAATACATGAGAATTAAAATTTCCTTTGTTTTTTTTTTGTTTCAGACGAAAATTACGAGCTTCATCTTTCCCACCGATTGCAGACTGCAATTGCGAGGTGTTGCACAAATGTGCATAGAAATCGTTAATTTTTAATTTTTTTTAATGTTCAAATATGCGATAAAATACCCTAAATATTCGCTAGACGTGCTCATTTTTTTGTCTTAAAAAAATTCCCCACAAGCCTCCTAAAGCAGGATCCCCCCTTAACCGAAAGCTTGCAGTAGAACCATTTCTTCACAAAAGCGTAAATAATAACATCATTACAGGTAGACATATTGTAGCTTATATAAAGTGATGTTATTTTTCTATGCAGAATTTAAAAATGGAATAATATAATATAGGATGTTCCATTTAAAATAACGGAATAAGTATGTGATTTTCCTACTTTTGTAACACCCTGTATCGTCAAAAATATTTTTAAGTTATACAGCATTTAATTCTGTAAAACTTTTGCATAAAGCACTTTATCCTAAAATCAAAAATACAACTGTAATGAAAAACCCAGTCTTCGATGAGACACTCTGTACATGAAGTATTTATTTATTAAGATATAATCCCGAAATGCGTCTTTGTATCAATGTATTAAATTAAGCAAAGAGAAAAAGAATAAATTTTGGTAATTTTTGTTTGAAATAAAAATTCTTATTTTGTACGCAACTATCTTATTTTGCTGAGTTTAGTGAATTTTGAACAGTATTTATTTAAAGATGATTTGAAAACGAAAAGCATTTAAAATAACGATTTTCGCTATGCATAAAGAAATTTTTCCGAAAGAACGATTTTTCAGGTGTAAAACCTCTATTAATTAATCTACCCTATATATCGTGAGAAAAGTGGAAGAGTGTTTTGAAACACCCCCATGTGTATTAATCATCGTTTTATTAAGTACAAACAAACTGTCACGAAATTGATGTAAAAATACCGAAAGTACCCTTATGTTACTAAAGTTTAATACTCAATATTTATATATATAATTTGTATATATATATAAACACAATAGAAACTAACTTTTCAGTCTTCACAATTATACAAATACGGGTTATTATTCATTTATTAATCTCATTAAATTTATCTCTATTTTAGTGTGTTTCGTTTCTATTTAGAGAGAGAGAGAGAGCAAGTCAGAACACTGCAGTTCGTGTTTTATCTTCGTTAATATTATTGTTATTGTTTTATTAAAATTATTACGTTGCACCGTTTAAGGTCTGTCCGTGTTTTCTCTTACACTTTTGTCTCCTGCCTGGAAAACTTCACACCTGTTTATTAGCAGACCCAAAAATATAATTATATATTATGTATGTTATGTTTTAACATCCACTTAGTCCGAACAGAAAGGTCACTATCTACACCAACATATATATATATATAAAACTGTACACCACAAATTTATAAAAATCAATTAGGCAATAATAAAAATAATATATATATTTATATATATATATACCTTAACGATAAGTTACGTATATACAAGTGACTCGTTGCTATAATTAAATCGAGCTGTTATTAGGATTTGGATAAAGCAAAAAAAGAAAAACAATTTGATTGATTATGTAACAATAAATAAATAAAAAAGAAAATTTTATCTGATCTAGTAGTTTAAATATCCCCGCGAAAACAATGAACTCGCAGGTAGCTGTCAAACTGACATTTATATAGTATAAATTAGGTCTGTTCGATTTGTACAATGAATTGTGCAAATCGAACAAAGGTATTAATTATATTATATATTTAATTATTTTTATTTTCTTAGTTAACATGTGGATAAATTTAATATTATTTAATAAAAATATAATGTGTCAGTAAAATAGTTATTAATTTTTCTAATGTTCTTTTGTGTTTAAATATTGAATAATAGCCAAATTTAAATTTCCCGCCACAATTTTTAGTGAACTTAACGTAAAGGCGCTAAAATAACTATTAATGTAATGCAAAATGGTGGGTAATTTTATGTTTCAACGTTAAAGTTACTAAGAATAATTGCGGGAAATTTGAATTGAAAATTGTGAAAATGCTCCTAACTTTTCTTTTTTAGGTTATTTGCTCGGAAAGCACGCCAGGTAGAGGGTCTGTGTACACAATGCACCACAATTTAAATATTGACTGGTTGGATTATGATTATATTTATTTACGTATTATGAGTATATTAACAAATGAAGAAAAAATATTTTAATAAAAGTTGTCATTGATCATAATTTTTCTTTTAATTATTTCTTATTTTTATTTTCAAAAAAAAAAATTGCAGGTTTATTTATTTTAATTGTTGACTCTGTCTTTAACCTTCACTCTGTGGTAATATTTTTCTTAGCAAATATCGATTGCTATAAAACTAAATATCAAATCGTTATTAGGTCAACTTAAAGTTTTACTTGATAGTTGAAGTTAACATTAAATTACACTAATATATATTAACATTGGCAGTGAAAAACGACAACAACTCTCGTATGTGCTTTTTAAGCTAAAACAATATAAAATAAATAAAAATTATATATCCAATACAATACGATACGCTATTTTTCCCAATAGGTGTAATTTTGCTCTAAATAAAACAATTCTCTTTTTCTTGGAATATCGGCTGAAATTAATTATAAAATTTAATGAAAATACATTTTTGTAAACGATATAAAGAACGACTAGTAATAATACTCAATGAATTGTAAAAAAGTATCGGCTTACTAGTTTCGGCTACATAGCCATCTTCACAGCCATAGCAAATTCAAAGACAAAACACGCTCTGAAGATGGGTATCTAGCCGATATTTTTTTATAATTGATTAGTATTATACCAGTAGTTCTTTATCATTATACTTTTAACTCGATTATTGGCATAATAATGCAATGTTTCCTCAGTAATTTTATATAAAATTTAAACGTGATACATTTATTTTTTGTAACCGTTAATGTCTATTGCAGAAATTTTTGTAGGATCTAGTTATTTTTTTAGATTTAATTGATTAAATTTTTTGTGACAACGCCACAGAAATATTTTGGAATTCGAAAAGTTAAAGAGAGAAAGAATGAATAGCTACTTTGTCCCACAATGAGCGAAACAGTTACAATATAAAAGAAGTACATTTATGATCGATAACTAGTTTTTTTTTTTTACAGATAGTGTATCTCTTACAGTGAGATAACAGTTTTGGTGGTGCTAAAATCTTCGCATGGGTTGGATTTAATCATGTATTGAAATAAGATGACAATGAACGATCTGTTAAAGCTAAACATTGATAGTGTCTGTGATGATATCACCCGTAAAAACTTTTGGAATTCAACTCAAATCAAAAAAATCAGTTTTTGTTTTTATGGAACAGCTTTTGAGATATTGTAATTTTTTCATTTTTTTTTCAGCTCTTTCTACTTTAAAAACAATATCTAGAGTTATAAGTATTTTATTTGGTTGTTCTTGATACTAAATGAAAGACATCGAAATAGTAAATAAATATATATAATAGGACCTTTAATTGGTTAAGTTATTTAAAAGATATGGATGAAAAGAGTCTAGATAAAAAAATATTTTTTAAGCTGATTCTGTGACCGTAGACAAATAGTAACCGATAGAAAAAGTCCGTTTTCTTGTTATGTACTTAAAGCTGATAGCTTTTACGTTAGACCTGAAGAAAATCTATCAAAATGACAAAGTTATTAGCGATTGAGTGAATAATATATCAATTTTTTTGGTAGCATTTCATAAAGAATTTTCAAGATTATATGATTGCAAGGGGCATGGATAAATGGCCAGTATCAGAAGAAGAACAAGGTTAGCAATCCTACTTCTTAATGGACAAAGCTATGCCCTAAAGTATTGCATAGATTAAATTAAAAGATGGCCGATTAAGAAACAGTAAACCAGACGATTGCCGCAATAAGGGCTGAATTAGTATCAAGAAAGAATGTTATATACGAGCGCGCTATATTTAGTTCATGCAACCAAAGTATAGATGAAAAGTTTGACGATTATTTAATAAGATTAGATCATTTTTTCTAATCTTATTAAATAATCGTACTATCTAATTTTACACGTCACAAACCAGTCGTAAACTGCCAACAACAAATTTAAAATAAATACTATAAACACAATGGAAGATTATAAGTACAAAAAGAACATTGAAGCTAGTCAATTGGTACGCAGCTGATTTATAGCAATGTCATTTAATAGAATTCTTTCATCAATTCTAGAGGAAGCATCCTTGTCCGAGAATAGCGAAGTGAGAAGTGTCAGGTCTCCTTCACGTTGTTGACTTTTCCTTAAAGTTTTTGCGTAGGACTATGAGTATGGAAGTTAAAGTTATCTGTAGGCATTGTGCTGTTACAACTCCCTAGTGTCAATCTTTTTTTTTCCATTTTCAATTCAAAATTAAGATTTGTTTGCCCAAAAAACATGCGGTCTTTTACACAGCCAGAAAGCCTCTTTTGCGAGGTATAATACGGTTTGTGGGCCGAGGCCAGTGAACTATTGACACGGAAGACTAGACCAAGCTTATGGGAAAAAGTGTTGCGCTTAAAAACATCAGTTGGCGGTCAGATCCAGATGTCGCTAGTATCTCCACCGCCAAAAGTGGTGGCGTAGTCTGACTGTTAGCGAGAATAAGAACCAGACCTTTAAATATATAATTGTATAATAGTAACATTCACCAATAGGTGGTACTGATTCATAACGTATTTTAATGTAATGAAATTACTATGATGATAATGATATGGGATTTCAAGCACGGCAGGCGGCAACCAATATTTGAATATAATATAAAAAATAGTGTATATCTGTCATATGTCGTATACGAATGGTAATATATTATTTTTTAGTTCTATCTGTGAAGTTTATTAGTGTTAACGTGTAAGTTTATTTTTATTGTTTGTACAAACTATTATTTATATTTGCTAGAATACCGCAAATGTGCCTATACTATATAATAATAATTTTATTTTATTGTAACTGAATTTAGGAAACCAAAAAGACAATAAACAGAACATTCTTGAACTCTTGACGGCCATATCGGCATATAGCTATCGGTTTTATGAAAGTGATTATAATATTAAGATTTGATATCCGAGGTTTCTGCCAATGGAAGTTAAAAAAAGCTATTTATTACCTTAATTAAATTTCACTTGAAATACGGTTTACTTCCCCACTCTCAAAATATTAATATTTTAATATTATCACAGAATGGTGATAACCATCAGAAGTTTCATTCCTGGCTGTTTCTTTATCTTTAATGTTTATATTGTGATCTCGACACCATCTTTGCACGCTAGACTTCAGGATCGCAATAATGCAATTTGTTTTTCACCATGTCTGCACTAGATTTATTGAAAAATTTTTGGACATTTACTATAAAAATTGAAGTAACATGTATGCGTTTAAACACTTTTTCATTTTTTTATGGCCAAGAAATATTTAACCCTGAAATACTAACGTCATTTTTCGTCATTCAATTACGTCAATCACAAGTACAGTACAGAGAGATGCGGAATGTCGAGTATGGTATTAGAGACTATATAAGACGTTATTTAAGAGTTCACGTTATATATCAAAGTTGTATGCAACACACTGTCATAGCTAACTGTCAAATAACCAAATTAAAATTTCCCGCAATTATTCTTAGTAACTTCAACGTTGATATATAAAATTCCCCACCATTTTGTATTACATTAATAGTTATTTAAAGCCTTACGTTGAATTCATTTAAAAATTGTGGCGGAAATTTCAATTTTGGCTATTAGGGAGACTAAGTTAACTTAGAGCCGTTTTACACGTGACGAGATTTTTTACGTAAATCATACCAAACAATTACCTCGAAAATTTGGTGAGAATTTTCCTAAGAGCCGTTTTACACCTACGAAGAATTTTACATAAATCATACCAAAAATTATCTCGAAAATTATGGTGAGAATTTTCGTAAGAATTATTGTCGCGGCACTTTCAGGTCGTTTTACGCAGGAATAAGGTTACTTCCATTTGCACTTGTAAGTTGTAACCTAAATCTAAACAATTAGAATCCATATTTTGCTGGTTTATTGTTTAACTGCTATTATATTAGGATTTTCTATGATAACCATAATCAAATAACAATTAATTTAACAAATCGCCTGTCTTATAACAACAAATATCGTGAAAATTTCGTAAAATTTATTCCTGTGTAAAACGATCTGAAAGTATCGCGACAAAAATTCTTACGAAAATTCTCACCAAAATTTTCGAGGTAATTTTTGGTATGATTTATGTAAAAATTCTCGTCCGTGTAAAACGGCTCTTACACAACAAATGCTAACAAAAAGGAAACAAAATTATTAAACGTCATAATTTAATGTATATTGATGTGCCTTTGATGTTTCTTTTTATTTTACAAACTTAATGCTTTCCTGTGTTTAGTTATAACGTAGCCCTCCTTTTAATTAATCGCATTTGTGAAATCTCGCATATCTGTCATTGAAAGAAATGTCGATAAGAAAGTATACTCGTGGAACTATTATCTCACAGTAAATAATATCGGAAAGACAGCCTTTGCTTTTTTCGATTTTAAATGTTGTGCTCACGTTGTATACTTAATACATCACAATAATTTCTGGTTTAGCTCCAATCTTAATTTGGATGATTTGGACATCCAAGCGACATCTATCGATGACTTTTAAAATTAATTTGCTTTTATATGGACTTGGTTTATCTTCTTGTATATAATCACTGGCCGAGGCCCACAAAATCCATACGAAAAGTTACCTTTCTTAAGAACATGAAAAAAAAATATTTTGTAAACTAGTGTAAACAAAGGATTCGTAACAATATTAGCAATACATTCTATTAATTTTCCGGTAAATATCTGCAAGGGATATAAATTTTGTCTCCGGAAACGGAAATAAATAAAAATTATCTTAATTTTTTTCAGAAGCTACAACCCAAAAAATAGCAACGAGTCGACCCTGATATATACATAATTATATAGATTACAATTAGGTCATGTATTATTATTATTATTTTGTTTAATGACACGTACGTCTCTAGTTTTCCCCCCATATATATATTATTTAAATATATATAAATATTTTATTTCCCCCCCTTCTTTCACCACCTTTGAATCACGTCGAAATCCGCGATGGTCCTTTTATTATTTATTATTAATACGGCGAATCGAGCGCCCCCTATCTAAACCGCGCGCCCCCCTTTCATCGCAACGCGAATATCACGGTGAGCGTCGTCAAGACCACGACCAGACTCATGTGCGACGAATGCGCCCCCAACGTCAACTCCTCGCTTTTCACCACTTCGTTCGGGTGCTTGTCGTACACCTTCGACTTCTTCGTGGTGAGGGCGGTAGAGGGCGCCGTCGTAGTAGTGGTGGTGGTTTGCGGCGTCGTGCGCGGCTGCGTGGTGGTGGCGCTCGATTGCGCCGACGTAGATGGCGTCGCGGGCGCTGCGCGCCGCCGCCGCCGGCCTAGTACTGGCGTCGTAAGTGGGCGCCCACACTTTGAACACCATCTTCATGTTATGCGTCGTACATCGGCCGCCTATTCTACGATGCAGATCGTCCCCCGTCGACGTGGATATGAAATAGTAATCGTGCCCCGGTAGGAACTCCAATCCGCCCGGTTGTGGCGTGAATGGCCTAAATGTTATCGTAAAATACATGAGTTTATACGGCTTATCGCATACGGCGATTATACGTGGATTCGGATTGGTTATCCGGCAGGTCTCGTATTCATCTTTGGAGACGTTGTAGATTATGTATTTCTCCATCTCTTCTTCGTTTTTGGTGCCCGGCGTGTACACGGGACAGATCAGATTCACCTGATCGTATTCGAATTTGACGTTGTTTCGATTCACGTCGATCACGTTGTCCGTATTGTCTATCCTGAAGATTGGATTCGTAGAGTTCCAATGGATCGTGTAGAATTTCGCGCTGCTAGGAGTGGTGGCCCCCACCATGGTGTAGTCGAGGATGAATAGGAACAGAAGCGCGGACAGCGCCATCCTGCACCTCCGCCAATTCATAGCGCGTGCGCTAGATGACTTCGACTATCTTGCCGCCAGATGACTCTCGCCTATCTCTTTCGGTTATCCGTTGGGTGTCTTGGGTATTGGAGGTTTACATCTCTTCTCGGATTACTAGACTGAAAATAGAAACAGAATTAGTTCCAAGTAATAACAGTTATAAGAAATATCTATCAGAAAAGGTTTCAACCCAGGTGATCTGTTTTAAGTATGCAACCAATCTTGCAATGTGGTATAAAATACTACCTAGAGCGGCGCCACTGTAGCTTCTTCGCGGTGGCAGTTAAAAAGCAGTGGGGCAAAAGACGTACGAAAATAAGTAGTGGACCAAGCGAACTATGTACTTGATATGACAGACACCTGTTATATTTGTCGCGTTTTCAAATCAATTTACATTCACCGATAGAGTGCACCACTTCCCTGAGCAATACTTTATTTTTCTGACAATGCGTTACGTTGACTAACTAGATATATTTTAACAATGCATAGATACAGTCCATAACTAGTATTACTATGTTAACGTGTGTTCCGCTGCGTACTATAGGCGGCGCCACTGCAAGCTTCTTCGCAGTGGGACCAAGGGAACTATGTACTTGATATGGAAGCACTTGAGTATTACAGCTGTGGGTAATTCAGAAATCTATTCCTATTGGCAAAATTCAAATTTCCCACCATAATTTTTAGTAACTTAAAACATTCAAGTCTGAATTACCAACGATTTTGTGTTCATACAATCTTGCCAGTAACTATAAATAATCGCCGCAAATATGAATTCTACCTCCTAGCTATAAATAATGGATGTCTGAGGATCGGATGCTAGGTGTTAGTTCTGCGTTTATATTTATCCAAGTTATTTTACAGAATGAACGTATGTTTGGAGAGTTGTCTTTATGAATCCATCTATTATACTTTATCGCATTTAATTAAGTACTAAACAGATACACTATAATCGATGATTTTTTATTGAATGATTTATAAAAAATTCCAATTTTATGATTTATTATAAAAAGTCTGCATTTGCACTTGGTTGCATACCTATAAAATTTCGAGTTTATGTCTCATTTCAAAGCAATCTGATTCCTAAAAGCAGCGAACGAAAAAAAAAAATGAAAATCTTTCCTAGAAATAAATGCGGGAACTTTGAATTCTGCTAATTCTCTCCTTTTTCTATTATTATATTTTTTCGTACAAAATATATAGTTTGATAGTTCTAACCATTATAAGATAATAATAACACAATGTCCAACAATTATATTTTCTATATTGATTCTAAAAACAACGAAACAGAAAAAGTTCAAGAGGGACAAAAGCTTATGTCTGATGCTAGCGTACTTGTTAATAAAAACAAAATTGAGGAAAATACCTTAAAAGTGCAACCAGATAATTATAATGTTGCATATTTTTTTTGTAAAGACCCCTCCCAGTAAACCAAATTCAAATTTCGCGCAGTTATTTTCAGTACTTCACATTAAAGCATGAGTTACCTACGATTTTGTATTCATAATGTTATTTGAATACTTTAAGTTGAAGTTACTTAATATAATTGCGGAAAATTTGAATTTTGTTTACTGGGCTGCGATTGAAACTTGTACTGTAATGTTTTAAGTTACATTTTAAGCAAAATGATTAAAAAATTCTTACACTTAACAGTAAACAATAATTTTGGAAACAAATATGAGCTTATGTTTTTCAAACATCATCCCTAATAGCCAAATTTAAATTTCCCACCACAATTATTAATGAATTCAACGTAAAGGCATTAAATAACTATTCAATATAGTACAAAAGAGTGGGTAATTTTATGTTTCAAGGTTGAAGTTACTAAGAATAATCGCGGGAAATTTAAATTTGGCTATTAGGGATGGTATTTGTGAGAGTGAATTTAAAAAAAAAAAGAAAAATTATGGATTTTATATTCATTTATGAATGCTCTTAATCTATTGGGCCAATATGTGTTTTTGTTTTATTTACTAAACTGTTACTTGTTTTAACTCCATTAATATTCATTTCATAATAATTTTGCGAAATGACTATTCATTTATGAATGCTCTACCACTTCGCTGCGCGCGCAGTTAAACCACTTTCATTCGTCTCGCACTGACTCTTGGGTTATCTTATATTTTTACACCTTTGTGCAACGGAAAATTCCACTTACATTTAATCACGTCAGATCACGTTTAATACACTGTCGTACACTTTTCTAAATCAGCCTAGCTGGAACATCTATAGTACGCCAGCGGAACTATTCTTTGCCCGTATATATATTTATATTGTATTTGGTGGTATTAACAACAACAAATACCCCAATTTAAAAAAATGCGGCAAAAGAGTACGTACTGTTGGGGTTTTATACAATCCATTTATCACTGAGGTGTATTTTAAGTTGCATATCACGGTTGTTGTGATTTCTTTGTTTGAACAGCTGATTTTCAATTTACCGAGACTTTTCACAATTTTGTTTTGTTTTGTGTAAGTTTAGTTTAAGAGTTTATTGTATGATTTTAATTTTCTAGTGTTAAGATTTTTTTTTTAATTAATCCAATCATTCAAATGTCTATTGTTCGCTTGTGCTGATTGAATGCGTATTCTATTTAATATTGTCGTTGTAATGTTATACGTCTGCGTTGTACGATTTTGAGAGAGGGAATTTTGTAAGAAAAACAATTGCAGGGTTTTGTGAAGGAGTTCCTTGTTCGACTATTGATGTGAGTAGACGTATTTCTTAAATATTTGTTGCCATTTTGTAATTCATTTTATATTGAATATTTTTAACATTTCTTTTTTAATATAGTCAATCAAGGGATTATTATTGTAGTAATTGTTAATGTATTAAAGTGTTTACTTTGTAGATATAGGATCAATTATTATTTTTTGTTTAGGAAGATTTATTTTAGAGTTTTCTCTCGTTTATATTTTTGGTAGAGTTAATTTTTCTGTTAATCTATTTTGCTGTAACATTTTTAATTTTTTCTATAACCTCGTTTGAGTGAGTAGAAGCATTTTTCTATCATTTAGCTTTTTCATTTCTGTAAGTTTCTAGCATTTGTCCATGCTTAAATTACTTTAATTTGAGAAACCACGTGGATAGAAGTTCCTAATATTCCTGAACAAATAAAACCTTTCTTTTTTGCTTTGTATAGGAAATAGCATTGTCCCCTTTTAAATTAGAGTCTAGTGCAATTTTTATTTTAGGCCAGAACCTTCAGTTCAGTTCGTTTTGTAAAAATAAATTGATTGTTTAATTAGCGTCACTGGGTTAAAAATTCTGTTCTTTTATTTTATATTAAACCTTTTCAATTTTTCGTGTAATTTAAGAAAGTCTGATTTCATTTACTCACAATTTATTTTTCGTGGTTAGATTAAAGTTTTAATTCACGAGGGTAACTCTGAGATTAATAGTTCTTTTGTTTTATTTAAAATCTTTTCCGTTGAGCTAGCTAATATACCGTAGAGTGGGGCAAATTCGATCGCATGGGGTAAAATCGATCAATCCTGATTTTATGGCAATTATTTAGTCTGGCATCTATGGAGGATAAGAAAGTTTTGCAACACAGTCTTTTAATAAACTTTGTTTATAACGTAGATAACTAACTGGCTTTTTAAGTATTGCATTAAAGTTTCCTGTGTTAAAAAAATAATTTCCGATGGAATGACGAGTAATATTTCATACAGACGGAAACAAACTACTACTAGGGAATCCCACTAGGATTAAGCGAATTTTCGAAAAGGGATAAGGTGAAAAGAATCAATTATCATTTATTCGTCACCGTTTCTTTTTTTGACTTTATGAAAGTGTTGGAATAACAAGAGAGTAAGGGAAAAATTAACACCTCATGGGGTAATACCGATCAGTTTGAAAAGTAAAAGAACAAAGAACATGCTCATAGAACAACGTAGAAATATGACGTACTCATGTTTCTACGTTGATTTTATTGAAAATTATGGTGAGAAACTATAAAAAAAAAGTATGGCCTGGTGGGAGACAGCAATATAACCCCAAATACCTCCAAAGCGCTATCAGGACAGTAAAATAGAGCACTTCATCCATTATGAAAGCATCAGAAAATAATGGGCTGCCATATTCATTACTCTGTAATTCGCGAAAGCTGTTGGGGGATGCAAAGGCATGAATTATTATTATTATTACTTTAGAATACTTAAAGAACGATAGTTTCTAAGAAGAGAAAAGATGACTTTTGTATTTCTCCAAGTTGACGAAATTAGGAAATTTCCAAAAACCAAATTATCCAGCTGGTCATAGGAGGGCAAGCTACGTTTTTGGACTGAGAGGGAAGCGCGTTGAATGAAATTTTGTTTTAGTTTTAGTTTATTAAATTATTATAGTTTATGTCGTTTATTGTATGATTTTAATTTTCTAGTGTTAAGATTTTTTTTTTAATTAATCCAATCATTCAAATGTCTATTGTTCGCTTGTGCTGATTGAATGCGTATTCTATTTAATATTGTCGTTGTAATGTTATACGTCTGCGTTGTACGATTTTGAGAGAGGGAATTTTGTAAGAAAAACAATTGCAGGGTTTTGTGAAGGATCCTTGTTCGACTATTGATGTGAGTAGACGTATTCTTAAATATTTGTTGCCATTTTGTAATTCATTTTATATTGAATATTTTTAACATTTCTTTTTTAATATAGTCAATCAAGGGATTATTATTGTAGTAATTGTTAATGTATTAAAGTGTTTACTTTGTAGATATAGGATCAATTATTATTTTTTGTTTAGGAAGATTTATTTTAGAGTTTTCTCTCGTTTATATTTTTGGTAGAGTTAATTTTTCTGTTAATCTATTTTGCTGTAACATTTTTAATTTTTTCTATAACCTCGTTTAGTGAGTAGAAGCATTTTTCTATCATTTAGCTTTTTCATTTCTGTAAGTTTCTAGCATTTGTCCATGCTTAAATTACTTTAATTGAGAACCACGTGGATAGAGTTCTAATATTCCTGAACAAATAAAACCTTTCTTTTTTGCTTTGTATAGGAAATAGCATTGTCCCCTTTTAAATTAGAGTCTAGTGCAATTTTTATTTTAGGCCAGAACCTTCAGTTCAGTTCGTTTTGTAAAAATAAATTGATTGTTTAATTAGCGTCACTGGTTAAAAATTCTGTCTTTTATTTATATTAAACCTTTTCAATTTTTCGTGTAATTTAGAAAGTCTGATTTCATTTACTCACAATTTATTTTTCGTGGTTAGATTAAAGTTTTAATTCACGAGGGTAACTCTGAGATTAATAGTTCTTTTGTTTTATTTAAAATCTTTTCCGTTGAGCTAGCTAATATACCGTAGAGTGGGGCAAATTCGATCGCATGGGGTAAAATCGATCAATCCTGATTTTATGGCAATTATTTAGTCTGGCATCTATGGAGGATAAGAAAGTTTTGCAACACAGTCTTTTAATAAACTTTGTTTATAACGTAGATAACTAACTGGCTTTTTAAGTATTGCATTAAAGTTTCCTGTGTTAAAAAAATAATTTCCGATGGAATGACGAGTAATATTTCATACAGACGGAAACAAACTACTACTAGGGAATCCCACTAGGATTAAGCGAATTTTCGAAAAGGGATAAGGTGAAAAGAATCAATTATCATTTATTCGTCACCGTTTCTTTTTTTGACTTTATGAAAGTGTTGGAATAACAAGAGAGTAAGGGAAAAATTAACACCTCATGGGGTAATACCGATCAGTTTGAAAAGTAAAAGAACAAAGAATATGCTCATAGAACAACGTAGAAATATGACGTACTCATGTTTCTACGTTGATTTTATTGAAAATTATGGTGAGAAACTATAAAAAAAAAGTATGGCCTGGTGGGAGACAGCAATATAACCCCAAATACCTCCAAAGCGCTATCAGGACAGTAAAATAGAGCACTTCATCCATTATGAAAGCATCAGAAAATAATGGGCTGCCATATTCATTACTCTGTAATTCGCGAAAGCTGTTGGGGGATGCAAAGGCATGAATTATTATTATTATTACTTTAGAATACTTTAAAGAACCGATAGTTTCTAAGGAAGAGAAAAGATGACTTTTGTATTTCTCCAAGTTGACGAAATTTAGGAAATTTCCAAAAACCAAATTATCCAGCTGGTCATAGGAGGGCAAGCTACGTTTTTGAACTGAGAGGGAAGCGCGTTGAATGAAATTTTGTTTTAGTTTTAGTTTATTAAATTATTATAGTTTATGTCGTTTATTGTATGATTTTAATTTTCTAGTGTTAAGATTTTTTTTTTAATTAATCCAATCATTCAAATGTTATTGTTTCGCTTGTGCTGATTGAATGCGTATTCTATTTAATATTGTCGTTGTAATGTTATACGTCTGCGTTGTACGATTTTGAGAGAGGGAATTTTGTAAGAAAAACAATTGCAGGGTTTTGTGAAGGAGTTCCTTGTTCGACTATTGATGTGAGTAGACGTATTTCTTAAATATTTGTTGCCATTTTGTAATTCATTTTATATTGAATATTTTTAACATTTCTTTTTTAATATAGTCAATCAAGGGATTATTATTGTAGTAATTGTTAATGTATTAAAGTGTTTACTTTGTAGATATAGGATCAATTATTATTTTTTGTTTAGGAAGATTTATTTTAGAGTTTTCTCTCGTTTATATTTTTGGTAGAGTTAATTTTTCTGTTAATCTATTTTGCTGTAACATTTTTAATTTTTTCTATAACCTCGTTTGAGTGAGTAGAAGCATTTTTCTATCATTTAGCTTTTTCATTTCTGTAAGTTTCTAGCATTTGTCCATGCTTAAATTACTTTAATTTGAGAAACCACGTGGATAGAAGTTCCTAATATTCCTGAACAAATAAAACCTTTCTTTTTTGCTTTGTATAGGAAATAGCATTGTCCCCTTTTAAATTAGAGTCTAGTGCAATTTTTATTTTAGGCCAGAACCTTCAGTTCAGTTCGTTTTGTAAAAATAAATTGATTGTTTAATTAGCGTCACTGGGTTAAAAATTCTGTTCTTTTATTTTATATTAAACCTTTTCAATTTTTCGTGTAATTTAAGAAAGTCTGATTTCATTTACTCACAATTTATTTTTCGTGGTTAGATTAAAGTTTTAATTCACGAGGGTAACTCTGAGATTAATAGTTCTTTTGTTTTATTTAAAATCTTTTCCGTTAGCTAGCTAATATACCGTAGAGTGGGGCAATTCGATCGCATGGGGTAAATCGATCAATCCTGATTTTATGGCAATTATTTAGTCTGGCATCTATGGAGGATAAGAAAGTTTTGCAACACAGTCTTTTAATAAACCTTGTTTATAACGTAGATAAAACTGGCTTTTTAAGTATTGCATTAAAGTTTCCTGTGTAAAAAAATATTTCCGATGGAATGACGAGTAATATTTCATACAGACGGAAACAAACTACTACTAGGAATCCCACTAGGATTAAGCGAATTTCGAAAAGGATAAGGTAAAAGAATCAATTATCATTTATTCGTCACCGTTTCTTTTTTTGACTTTATGAAAGTGTTGAATAACAAGAGAGTAAGGAAAAATTAACACCTCATGGGGTAATACCGATCAGTTTGAAAAGTAAAAGAACAAAGAACATGCTCATAGAACAACGTAGACATATGACGTACTCATGTTTCTACGTTATTTATTTGAAAATTATGTGAGAAACTATAAAAAAAAAAGTATGCCTGGTGGGAGACAGCAATATAACCCTAATACCTCCAAAGGCTATCAGGACAGAAAATAGAGCACTTCATCCATTATGAAGCATCAGAAAATAATGGGCTGCCATATTCATTACTCTGTAATTCGCGAAAGCTGTTGGGGGATGCAAAGGCATGAATTATTATTATTATTACTTTAGAATACTTTAAAGAACCGATAGTTTCTAAGGAAGAGAAAAGATGACTTTTGTATTTCTCCAAGTTGACGAAATTTAGGAAATTTCCAAAAACCAAATTATCCAGCTGGTCATAGAATGGGAAGGTACGTTTTTGAACTGAGAGGGAAGCGTGTTGAATGAAATTTTGTTTTAGTTTTAGTTTATTGAATTATTATAGTTTGTCATTATTTATCTGTTTGCCATTTCTATAATACATATTTTCTGTTATTTCCGTAAGTTTCCTTTTCTTATATTCAAATATTTGTTATTGGATTTACCTCATGTAACTTTCAAATCGATTTTTATAAGAAAATAGATAGGTGATTGGAATTGCCCCCTATTATGGGGCAAAACCGATCACGCTTGATGTATTAAAAAAAATAGTGTTTTAAGAAATTGAAAAGATGTATGATTATATCTAATTTTTTTCAATTTTTTTCGATCAATAATAACAATTGCAGCTCAGAAATAGTACATAAATCTGATCGGAATTGCCCCACTTTACGGTACTCGACAGAATAGGGTCGGAAACCTGTTTTTTTTTATTTTTATAGGTTTTTTTGTTTGTGAGATTAGTATTTTTAAAGAAAAAAGCTTGAAAATGTATATTTTTTAAAAATTTTAGTACGTCACAACTGTTCCGCCCAATAAAGAATTAGAGATTCTGTTTTGGGCCAATGAAAAATGAATTAGGGGTTTGACGTTCGCCTATTGCACAATCTAGTCTCCGCTGTCAGTTAATGTGTCAAATTTTCAATTGTGTTTGATTGGAATTACGTTGTTGTTTTTAGAAATCCCTAAAATTTAGATTTATTGGAAAAATGTTCTACAATCTTAATATCATCAATAGATGGTAAATTTTGGTCACTAACTATTTCAAATTCAGGATGTAATGTTGTACATTGTATAAAATGACCTATTTGATTTGTATGTAAAGATGTCGCTTTTAATTTTTAATGCATATATACAGGTGGCCCAAATTGGATGTACAAAATAGGTAAACATATTTTGCAGTCTTGTTCTAATTAGCACAATAGACTTAAATTTAAATAATTAAATTTAAATTTTGATCATACCAGTTACCAACATAGAATCTAAAGTGATTAGATGATTTAGTGGCGTGACAATTGTGAGCACTTGTGATTGGCGGTTCTGTTTGTTCTGTCACTGTCAACTGTCGAATCGGTAATAAGCGAAAGTGGTTTGAGGTTGTATGTTATTAATAATTTAATATGAATTCAACTGCATAATTGAAAAAACGGAAATTGAAGTGTATTGTAAAACTGCACTTCAATGTTTCAAAGCCTTGTTATTTCTAGAAAGAAAAAAAAATTGGCGCTGTCACATTCCTTTGTTGTTGCAGAGAAAATCTTTTAAATTTGAACTTAATAAAAGTAAAATAAGGAATTGTTAATTAAAACAGTGTGTGCAATATTGTATACTAAAGAATTAATAAGCGTTTTTTTTTTATTACCGATTTGAATCGTGTGAAGGTTTATTTATTTAACTTTTTAAGGTTTAAGGAATCTACCTAATGTTATTTATAAGCGTTTATCTAAAGAATTTATAATATATAATTTAAATATATGTATTTTTATAAGTATATATCTTTGTTGATAATCATTTGTAAATAAATTATATCATACAATGACAGTATTACTGCTTACTTCGACCATACAAATCATATTCCCGAAAAACATGAAATTTAGCTCGGTTTGGCCACATTTGCTCTCAACTTATTCACATCCAGCACACTGCCTACATTAATGGAGAACAGCACTGTTATTTTGCAACGGAGATACGTAAATATGAGACAGGCAGTCTAGAGCTACATTTTCGAGATAAAAATAATGGTTTCACCAAATTTATCTTACCGTTTTCAAGTTATTCTAAAAAATATTTTTCTTCAGTTTCGATTATGTGATATAACTTTCTTATTATTTAAAATTTTAAAAAATTGTTTAGACATTTTTTATGCAACTTTTTATTTGGAATTTGGATATGAAATCTACTTTCTAATAATCCCTCAATTTTTTTTTGTCATGACGTCATATTATTTTTTTTCTTAAATGGAAACCATAGTAGGCTATGTTATAATTACATATAATACAACAAATCTTTATTCTAGGTTTATTCTAAAGCAAGATATTGCGTTTTTTAATTTCTAAAAGATTTCTAGCTTACCATGGATACGACAGATCTATGGAAAACATCAGCCATGGCAGTCAAACAATATTACACTTTCTATTGTTCGCCAATAAAATAGTAGAATTTTTAGAACGTCAGAAATATGTCATAACAACAAAAATAATTGAATATCCTAAATAAAAAAAAAAAAATCAAAGTAAGAATCAAACTAAACAAGTTGCAACGGCATTAGCAATACATTTCTGTCATCTTTCTACAGCATATGCTCTTTATTGGGGATTTGTGTCACTCCAAGTGGTTATTATTCCTATTAAATATGCCATCGCTAGTAACGTGAGCTTCATCACTTGATATTGATATTACACAGTTTTTAATGTTAGGATTTTAGGATACACTGGTATATGCCATCGACAAAAATTGATTCTTTTTTCATAATCGTGGGAATAGAGAAAATTACTAATTCCGACTCTGTAGGGATTGTATTTCTATTTTCTTAAAATTCAAGGACTGCTGATTTTTGTGCCTTGACTGCCTTTACTCCTACAGCATTTTCGATTTATCTGGAAGAATTAGTTGGAAAGGCTTCCACAAATTCCAAAACAGATATTTCCACTTGCCTCTTATAAGCCTTCATATTATATTTTTTTGGATGGAATTTTTCTAAATGATCCATAATTTTTTTTAAATTATTCTCCAGCCTTTCGAAAATACGAGCATTTGTTACATTCCTTTCGGGATATCTCAGGAAACGCAGCGTTTCTTCCACTTTCAATATATGCTTTGCAACATGTCTCATATATTTCACGATTGATAAAGTCAACCATTTTTTGAAAACAACAGTGCAATAATAATATAAATCGAAACTAATTAAACAATAACAGAATCGAAATAACTCGTAGAAGATTATAACAATATTGGATGAAATAATGTAACTAACACCGATGTACTAACAGTTTGACAGATAAAAAATATCAATTGTTTCAATTTGTAAGGGCATGGCACTCTGTGTAGGGAATAGTTTTGTTACACTTATCGATTTATTAATCATTGCACACTGCTATTTTATTAGCGTTGTGCTAAGCGTTGAAAGTAGAATATCTCTGTCATTATTATTATTTTATTTGGCTGTCGTGGCATTCTGCTGACTTTTTTCATGAAATCATTGTATCAATAGAACGCTAAAAATCTATAAGAAATTTGAAGACGCAATATCTTGGTTATTATTTAGAGTAAACGTATAGTGTTAGATGTTTTTGTAGCATTTCTTTCCCAGCGAACCGGCAAAGTATGGAATTAAAATTGGACTGATCTGGTCACGCTCTAACTTATATGATAATTTCTTAATCTGATACGAAATAATATTCTTTTTATTTCGTACCAGATTAAAAACAATGCAAATACTAATTGTATCCAGATTCCTACTGCAAGAAACGTATTAATAAATCGATATTCTTTGAACAATCTTGCATATAATACATACATATATACGAGTATGTCTACCAAAGTTCGAAACATAGTCCTTAAACTTCTTCAAACTTACTCGACAAATATCTACGACTCTCCTTCGGAACGAAAAAAAAGTTTCCCCAACTCCTTAGAACAGTTTCAAAGTCAAACATATGTATAATATTCACAAGCTCGAATAAAAACACAGTTTCTGATGATAAATATTGATCTGATACAAAGTAAATATAGAAATAGTTGTTGTAATAGTATACATTAAAAAGTAAACGACCAATTTGCCACAATAACGAAAGGTGATCATCATGAAAAACCAACACCTTAACAGCTAGAATAAGTTTCAGCGGGAACAGCTGTTAAAAACTGTTAAAATGACACCTCAACGTACACAAGTATTTCAGCTGGTCGAATGGGTTCGGGTTGATTTTAATTTACAAATTCGCAGGGAAGATTTTCATTTTCTCATGGTAAATTATCGTGATGTATGGAGAATCTTTCATATTCATCGGAAAAGATCTGAGACCTTGGTAGTGCATTAATAGCGATTTGGTTTAGTTTAATTGAATAATCTATGGTTATGTTATAAACTTGGCAACAAAATTTAAAAAAGTAAAAAGAAAAAGAAGGCTTTTTCGAATGAGTAACCAGGGAAGAAATAGTTTTTTTTTCTTTTTTAATTTTGTGGAGAAAAATGATATAAAAAGATCACTAAACAAAAATAAGAAATTAACTATTTGATCAGCGTGGATCAGTGCGTGGAATAAATATAAGCAATAGATTTTTTTGCAGTAAAATCAACTCCAAATGTAATACAATCACATGATGCAACAAAAAATCAAATCGTTACAAAATCCTAAATCCCAATTCTCATTGGCTGTTGAATATACGAAATTATTATTGTATATTTTTACACACGTTTATGAGTGTATATTCATTGTTTAAGTATGTATACTTCGTATGTCTTATGTGACAGTTTAAGGTTATGTAAATTTTTAAACTTGACAGCTTGTGATACATGTTTGAAGCAAAAGGGGATTTTTCGCGAGATACAATTACCTTGCCACGTAGTAAGTTCTAGCAAATATTATAAGTATTTGGTTCTAGTAAGAGTAGTACGATCACCCCACCAATTAATTTTTCTAGTAAGTGTACCATGTGATTCAAAATGATTGTCAAAAGATTTATCCATACTTATTACCAATTTAATGAGCGAAGTTAGCTACATACAAATTTCATACATTAAATGAATTTTCTTGACATTTAGCGACATTGGCGTGCGTGTTGTAGTATCTTTCGATTATTTATCTTATAATTTTTTTCAAATCGTTTATATTTACATCTAATATCACCAACAACAGTATTTCTGAATACTGTAAGAAAATAAGGGAATTTATCTGTGGTAATAGCTCAACAAACAGGTAAAAAATCAATATTAACATTAAATGAAATAGTTTATTACATTTTATAATTTATAGGCCTATCATACACTTCAGCGCAATGAGCTGTCAAAAGAAAGTTACATTTTCATCCCTATAAAGTTTTTACGGTACAGGAATTATTACCATTAGATCACGATAGGCGATTGGAATATTGTCATTGATTTAATAACAAGTTAAGGGACGATGACTTGCTAAACAAATCATTTTTCTCGGATGAAGCCTGGTTTTATCTAACAGACTATATCAATTTACAAAACAATTGTATCTAGTCTGCAGAAAATCCACACGAATTTCGAGAAACGCAATTGCATCCCGTAAAAGTTGGAATTTGGTTAGCTATGTCCAGGCAACGAATAACAAGGCCAATTTTCTTTGAGGAAACTGTAACAGCCCAATGTTACCAACAGATGTTGGAATTGTTTATTACAGAGTTACAAGAAAATGAGCTTGAAGCAGGTTATTTTCAGCACGATAATGCTCCAGCACATACTGCTCGACAAACCTGCCAATATCTTCAACAGTTTTTTGCTGACAGGTTCGTTAGAGCACAAAGATGGCCACCAATATCGCCTGATCTAACCCCATTAGATTACTTCATGTTCGGCTATCTAAAAAATAGGATCTATAGAAACCGCATGCATACCATAGAAGAACTGACAGATGCAGTTTTGTCACTTAATAATTATACTAACTGTATGTTATAATTTAAAGTAATAAATAAATTTAGTTAAACACACGTTGTACTGAATTGTAAAATCATAATTTAGTAAAGTTAAATTAATTACATTTCATTTTTACAAGCAGAAACACCAATCCATAGTCGTTTATATAATGCGAGTTCAAATATAGGTTACGTTTTCCTTATTTATGACAGATCCGTTTACTTTCTTATGTTCCAACACTGACTTAGTTCAAACCTTCATTACAAACACGCGGCATATACCTACACCCTGTTACTATCTATACGAGCGGATTTGACAATCATTTTGAATCTCTGTGTATAGTCGTGAAAATTGAAGTAGTAAGTTTAGTTGGATTTCTGACAATTATTTTTGTATATTCTGTATTATTGTTTATATTGTTGTATTGATTGATAAAAAAACAGGCAATTTCAATTATTAATGCTTTTATTAATGGAAGATATGTTTTTTGATGGTTCTGAGCTAATACTCGTTTTGGCACAGGTGTAAACAGTAATATTCGCATTAATTGCAAATCGCAACTTCATTAAGCTACGAGAACAATATTTTCGTCCAAGTTTAGAGGATGATGTGTGGATTAACAGTCACCATGAGTATACATTTTATGAGCTCTTCCGATTAAAAAAATCGCTTCTCATCTTTTTGTGGTATATGGCCACCCAGGACTCTTTGACTTATATCAGTGACAGATTTGGAGCCTCGGCCTCCACTATTATGCAAATCGTAAATGCAGCATTATTTATAGTGATCCCTTTAAAAAGAAAGTATATTTTTGGGCCTAAAACACAAGAAGAATTTGTTCATCTTCAAAATGGCTTTCAACATTATCCAGGTTTGTCAATATCACGAATTAAAGTTATTTACTTCTAAACAAAAATCTTCTCCCATGTAATTAATAGTGATTTCCAACACATCATCCATTGTGTAAGCACAAAAACTCTGCCTAACCTCACAAATGTAAACAACGTGTTGTAAAAGTTTATGACGTTTGTATCTGATGTCATTATATTCTGTTACTATTTACTCGCAAAAATGCAATGGTTAATCATACCGTCTCACTACATATGGAATAGTATCTCACAAAAAATCCTTTATTGAATCACTCATGGTTATTCAAAATTCTCAGTTAAGTATCAGATTTTTTGTAGCCATTGCCATTGTAAGATCCGCACTTTCGGTACAATAAAAAACGATTTTTGCTATGGAATTGACAAGTGATTAAAAGATGTACTGGTTTTTGAGGATATGTTTACATTACATCACTACATGCATGGATATACACAATGTTTCAAATTGAATTACAACTTAGTAGTTACTAAGTAACTAGTACTTGCATAATAAGCCGCTTACTTTTTATGATATGTAATATTTCTAATGTCATTTTGACATTTGTCATTTTGTGAGTAGCAATATAATTTTTCCTGACAGTTTTTAACTTAATGTTACTAAATAATGTACACATTACAAGAAAATATTTTTATTGTTGAAACATATTTCCAAAGTGCACAATTTCTTAATGGCGAATGGCAATATTCTTCAGTTTCCTAATAGAGTTATGCATAATACCGCTTTACAACATTATATTCGCCTAGTAGTGGAGAAGTTTTTTTTTTTTTATCATTAAAATATATCTACTTTTTTTTTTGGAATAGGTTGTGCGTGGCGAGGAACGCCAAAATTTATTTTAACAGTCGTCACGTGACCACTAGTATGGCGGTAAATTTAAAAATCACAGTTTTTCCAAATATTGTTTAATTGAATTACATATTTCCATCTTTTTTCGTTTTTAGCAGCTCAACTCCAGTAATATTTCTAAATTTACTTGATACTTAAAAAATTTTGCCAATTTTTGCATAATTAACACAATGAAAACTGAAAAGTACGTCTTCAGTATGACAGTTATTATTGCAAGGGACTACCTATATCTAATAGTGGTAATAAATAAAATTTTACAAACATTTTCATTCTAAACTACTAACATTACTTTTATTGAAAATTATAATGTTTTTTTCAGTTTTTGCTGTGTTAATTACGCAAAAATTGACCAAAATTATTTGAGTGGCTGGCAAAATCGTGATTTTTTTTAAATGTTTACAAAAATTTGCATACAGCCCTCAAAATTGAATTCTAAGTAAAATTTTCAAATAACTTTTTTGGATATCACGTCATCTAACCTCACTTTCTGTAGGTTCATGGTATATTTGCCAAACTAATGGTTACGTGACGTGTCTCAAAATAAATTTTGAGGTTCCTAGACATTCACAACCAATCAAAAAAAAAATTACTACATATATGTTCACAACAAAAAAAAATCCCATATGCAGCAATATTTATGCAATTCACTATAAAATATGAATGAATGAAAAATCACCATTGTAATATTAACTCTATTACAATTAAATCCAGTTGCACGAAGAGAAAACAAAGGTTTATTAACACAATAGATACAATAGGAGAAAGTTATATATACCGGTTTCAGATAAAATATAAATAATAATAACATCTGAACAATGAATATATTTCAGTATTGTTCAAGTAGGTATATAATCTGATTAAAAAGTTGAATTTAAATGAAACATAAATACCTAACACATATTTGAAATGTTAAGAATAGAATAACTGTCGAGCATTGAAACTGTCAAAAAGTTTTATCAACACAGTTAACAGCTTTTAAAATTCTTTAATTTTCCCAGAATAACTGATATCTCAATACTGAATAAACAAAAAATTTAATGAAATATCTTATATTTTTACTACCTGTAGGTAAATGAAATCTTGTTGGTTCAAGTTTTGGTTCCTGGATGTTGCACTAACACAAACTTTTCTTGTCTTTTTAACACATTTTAGTTCCAACTTTTATATATTTACATAGCTTCGTATCAGCCCCGTATCAATACTTGTAGTTGATATTAAACAAATATATACAGGAAATTGCAGTATATTCCTGTTTATCTAAAAAATTAATATAAACAAGGAATGAAATCTATCAAATAAATTTACATACTTATATGTGGTTTGAAAATTATTCTTTTTTAAATCTTCAAAGATTTTAGGTTAGTAAACATGTTTTTAAACTCAAACAACCACAAAATAAAATTTCCCATATAAATAAACACTTAATCAAAATTTGCGCTAATTTATTACGAAATTAAGTTTAATGACAAAAACGTACATAAAATAACATTAAAATATACCAGAGGTATCATTATTTTTAAGTAAACTAAATTATAATAATACCCTTGCGTACAGAATCCCACATATTTTATTGTTTTAGTTATTATATAACCCATAATCGTCCATAATAACGATGTTTTTGTCGTAATTTCCTTTTATTAGAACAAGGATATTTCGGCAATTACATATTTATTTCCCCAATTAATTTTTTATAACCACTATTTATTAACTAAAGAGATTTTGAAATGGAACTCCTTAGCTACTGTTTTATGCATTAATTTGTACGGCACATTAAATATTTAATTAAGCGGGGTAATTTTTGTGCTTTAATCATAAATTACAGATAAAAACAATAAATGATTGAATAAATTACGATGAATTCGATAGCATGCATGGTTATTGTTTTCAATAAAAAAAAATGTCAAGTAATATTTGTTATTAAACAACTGCAATTTAACATTATTAAATAATAAACAATTGTCAGATACAAGCACGTAACAATAATTAGCGAATGTAGATAATATAAATATTTATTATTGTCATTATTAACTTGACGTTTCCAATAAATTGTGATATGTGCCGACTAATTTGTAATCATTATGATGTTCGCATGTCTTCCTTTTTATAATCACGGTACCTACATTGTTAATTAGAATATAATTGGAATTCCACTCGTATATCCAGTAGAAATATCGATGAGAATTCGCAGGATTATTAATATGTACCAAAACAATACTACATACAAGGAATAGGAAAACAAAATAACCCCTCAGTTTACGTGCGAATATCCGATTTTAATTGATAGTTTAATAAAGCACCGGCCATAAGGTACATACGTGAAACAGGTTATTGTAAATTTGAAAAATTTCGTAAGTCTCAACTTCGGAATCCATACCCGCTCATTATTTACTACATTTACGGTGTGTTCGATTCGTATACCCGGAGAGTTCGATGAAACTGGACATTCCGGAATGCCTGGGGCCCCTAAGACGGCCCCAGAACAGGTACACGCGCAATCGATAAATCAAATTATCGTTAATAAAAAAAAATACGTATATATACAAAGGTGAAGAATGATAAGACATGTTGAATTAAGTTACCTATTGTTAAAGTGTACGGTCGTCGGTGTATCCAAAAAGAATCGACATTTTAACATAAAAATAACACGCGCACCGTACCGAGCTCGCACTGTACACTCTTTATCAAATTCGCATCATATTCGCCGACGGATTACGCGGTTACGCGAAAAAAATGTTATGAAAACATAACTCAAAGTCACTGCACACAGCAACATTCCATTGCCATTTTGTCACTGATCCAGCTTCAGCAGCGACGTAACGTGCTGACATCTACTTATTTCAATCATAATCGTGATAGATTATTATCGTCCGATAACTAACTTATCGGCCGTTTTAATTCTAAATTACTTAATTTTCTTTCTCACTATTTTTTCTTTAGATTTTTAAAATAATACATTCCGTTTTATTAAAACTTCTTTAAATAGATAATAAATAGAATAATAATGTTGTTGTTTTATAAATTAACAGAGATAAATATATGCTTTAAGATGACAAAAAAAGAAAATGAAAGAACACATCAAGTTCTTGTGGGAAATCTAAATATATATGTAGATACACAAGTAAAAATAAATAAACGTATTTTCACAGTTTAGTAATTTTAAAAATTGGATAAATAAATGATACCGTTAAATGAAATCTCCTTCAATAGAAGATTTTGATTTATAAATGCTGATGTTGACACACGTTTAACACAATTTAATTTTATTCGTACCAAAATAAATAGTTCAGTAAAAGGTTGTATCGCATTTTAAATCTCCTTATAAGAACATAAACGTTTCATGTAATGTAAAATATTAATATTCAATAAATAATTTGAGAGATGGCTGAAATACTACATATTTTCCCTAATTTCATGTTTAAAAGTTTTAAAGTTTTAAATGAAGTTTTATTAATATAGTTGGTTCTGACAAAAAAAAATAATAAAATTCAATTTTCCCGCAAATATTTTTGGTTGCTTCAACATACACGCTCCTTTTGCTTCAACATAAAGGTGATCTTTGACATTATTCGTAATTTTAACGATCTTAAAATGTAAAATAATATACTCCATATGTTATTGTTGCTGTCCCATATACAATTTTATGTTATTTCTACTAATATTTTAATATGTTGTGACGTTTTTATTAGTAATTTGACATAACAATATAACAATGTTGCGAAAAACTTTAAAACAATTAGTAACCAAGTAATTGATTTATAAAATAGTCGAAAATCGTCTAACCAATATTCCACTAAAATATATTAAAAAAATAATAATACCTACAATTTTATATATTATAAACTTAAGACTTCGTAATATAGGTTATAGCATTAATAAACCTTGTTTTTTTTCTCAATTTTATAAGATTATGCTGTAACATTACGAAAAGTTGAGTTAAAGATTATTGTATAATAAATAGAAATTTCAAATTAAAGACATTTAAATGCCAGTAAGATGAATTTTTATTAATATCGTCCATCAAAAAAAAAGCAGAATTCAAATTTTCCGCAATTATTTTGACGAAGCTAAACATTAGAGGTAGTGGCGCAGCGCGAAATCTTGGGCCCCCTCGCAAAATGTTGACTGCTTCCTTTGCTACTGCAAAGGGAATATAATATATATCCGTTAAATATTGCTATACTTAAGAAACTCCAAGGATTCTATCTCTATTTATGTCAAACCTGAGTCAAGACTTTTGTCTTTGATAGTACATATTTCTATGTCGACATAATTGCGGGAAATTTAAATTTTCATCTATTTTACTTCCTAAATGGACTGTATCAATGAACATGATTGATTTACGTACAATTCCTTAATGCATAATACAACCCCAAACCTACTTTTCTCATAAAAGGATGTGCTTAGTATTTGAGTTCCAATGGAGTATTAAATGGAGTACTAAAAGAATAATAGAGTACTACAGGAGTAGAACAACAGTAGTTTACTAACGATTGGAAAGCTATTATAGATGCAAATTGTAAATTTAAACAACAAAAAACAGCAATTAAATATAGTACATACATATTCAAACATACAAAAGTCATAAAATCTGTTACCAATAAAAAAATTTGAAATCTTCTAAACCAGGAAAGATAAGAAAGAAGGCATTTAAACCCGGTCTGTGATTTAAACAAGTTAATAAAGAAAGCCAACAGATAAGCATCACCTATAACAGCTTGCACTTTTTTCTTGATCTACCGCTGATAAGTAAAATTAAATTACCCGCAAATACTCCTATTTAGCAACTTTAGCATGACGGTATTAAAATAAAAAGCCAATTGCGTTTAGTCTACTTCTAAGTATGTCGTAAATACATATGTGTTTATTTTGTCTAATTAATTCAAGTTTACTGCAATTGGTTTTAGTTATTTTTAGCTTCAACGTTGAAGTTACTGTATATGATTGCGGGAGATTTAAATTTAATGATTAGAGATGTCAAATTTAATATTCTTTTATTTCTAGGGATGCTTTCCATATCTTTTACATAAACTGCATTTACAAACACGACAAAATTACCCCAATATAGGTTGAGTAAAATGAAATAATTCTGGAATATACAAAAGGTGTCACATTTTCTACAATCATTTTCTCACGATTTATAGGGAACAGATTGATATAACAAAAGTTTGCTAAGGAAACCTTTACCTGAAGAATTTCCTACAAATATTCTCAATTTCCGGAAACATTTCGTTATGCCGAAAGTCCATAAGAATTTCCACTGGCGTAAATAAAAAAATTGTTTTTCTTACCTTGTTTCTAATTCGAAGCGTCTTTCAGATATTTACAACTTTGTAAACATTTCTTTCGATAATTTAATTGAAGATAAGTAAGTTATTTCACTACAGTGTAACAAAAAAAAAAAAAAAAAGCTATTACATGTTAAATTTTATTATATACAGAATGTTTATAAAAATTGATTGTTAATCACCCTAATAGTCAAATTTAAATTTCCCACAATTATTCTTAGTAACTTCAACGTTGATACATAAAATTCCCCACCATTTTATAGTACATTAGCAGTAGCACATAAAATGGAGCTTTAGTTTTTATAAAAGCAACAAGAAAGTATGAGTTAAATCAGTTCATTTCAGATGACAATAAAAAATCAAGTGGGCAAAGCACCATAATTAAATTGGAGGGAAAGTATTTTAATGCTCAAATTAAACGTAAAAATTGTCATAACTCATATAAAGAGGTTCGCAAAAGTAAACAGAAATTAAAACACAAAAAAAGTATGGCATTCCATTTAAAAAAAAATTAAGTTAGGTCCACTACGACGGTATGAAACACCCTGTATAAGTGTACCTAATTTTGACTTATAACTTTTTTTAATAATTTTTTTTTGATAAGTTTTATAATGTCAGATATATCGAGCTTCCACACACTAATCCGCCATCCTATAACTAATTACTTTAAATGATTTAGCATGCATTACATATAGTAAGGGACCTAACATTGTACCGTGCAGTACTCTTCATGTCAATAACTAAGTGGAAAAGTAAGCATGTATTCTAGTACTCTTTGGAATTATATGTAAAGGGATATGATAACTAATGTTCGGTAAATAATAAATATCACTTCTAGATCAGAATGTTTTTTTTTTTTAATAAATTTTTATTGTGTATTTCAATAATTGCTGCTTGCTTTTAGAAAGTCGTAAATATCCTTTGGATTTGCTTCAATCTTTCTAGCATACGATCATATATTTTCAACGAAATAAACAATGCATAAAAATATAAAAAGAAGATTTATTTCAAAGTATAATACATCATCAATAAGAACTTACACTCAGTCAATGTTCCTCTTTAAAGCGTAAAAAGGTAAACTAAATAATCAGTAGAACTTAATGGGCTAATTGTATTCCTCTCTGGTTAACCATTATATCGAAGTTGGAGTAAAAGAAGAAAGAAATAAAGAAAGATAAAAGAAAGGAAAAAAAAAAACATTAAAAGTCAACGCATTGGGAGAGAAGCTTGGATAACTCGGGTATTTTCACTAAATAAATATTATTTTCTACGTTTCGGACTACTTCAACGTCATAACAATTGCCAACCGTAATCACATCCTTGATAGTTTCGGGTTACTTCCTGGGTGTAGTTGTCATTCGGCACATCTGGAAAAAATAAGGGAATAAGATTGACGGATAATGGTTTCGTAGGAGAGCCGAAAATCACCTGCTAAGCGACAAACAACAGCTAGAGCCGGGAGTTGAGTAAATTCTATTGGTATTTTCCTTATGTCCATAGAATTAACAGTGCTAACATTACCATAGTCGATATAACATACCTTATATTCTTCTACTGCGGCATTTATTTCTAATACTCTGGCACGATACCATTCCCCTGTAGAAATAAATATTTTGTGAATTAATAATAATGGGTGTAAAAATGTAGTGTAGAAAAAAAAAACAACAAATGATCGAGCACCATAGAAGTAATGAATGATTTACTTTTAAGGCTGGGATATCATATAAAAAATCTCGTAACAAATAGATGGCCCCCTATGTACGATTTCATAGTAAAATTAATTATTTTACAATTTGTGCAGCATTGAACTTTGAATTGCCTAAATATAAGTTCACGATAGTCGATATAATTTTATATTTCCAATAATTTGCAACATGTAGTGCTGTTTGCCTACGCTGAGGTATCTAAAATCCACACAAAATCTAAACGAGAAATGCGTATCTTAGGAACATAAAACACGCCCCTCCCGTAATATAAATCCGAATGCGTCTTTTGAAGATACGAGTTTTTCTTTTCCCAACAACGATAGGTGGAATATACAGTGTGTAACAAAATCAGATTTTTTTATCAATTTATCAAAAATCGTTAATAAATAAATAAATAAGAAACAATTATGCAAGGTTGTTTTATATTATTACTCGTATAACCATGTTGTGAATTTTTTTGTGACTTCTTTTGTTGAGTTTTTATAGAAACAATCTATTTTTTTAATGAGACCTCTGGGGCCTTATTCTCGAATCTGAGGAAGTGGAAATTCCGAGAGAATTGTCAAAAAATGCCTACGATTGCAATAGTTGATATTCTCGAGCTCAATTTCTCACGTTTTCGTAGGAAAGTACTTCCCGGTATTTTCTCCTACAAATAAACAAGAGAATTTGCTGGAGAAATTGAATCGGCTTCCCTCGGTCTCACATCGGTGGTTTCCGCGTTTGTTGTTATATTCGTGAATTATCTAACCTAACCTAAGCGATCCTAATAAAAGTAAAAGTAATAGAGAATATAACTTTATTAACTATAATATTTGGTTGTAGAATAACCAACAACTTAGAGATTACAACTAAAGCCCGGTTGAAATAATATCTTATATATTCTCCCCTAATTTTTTATATTATGCATTGTGATGGATGCTGAGGAAATATTGTTGGCCGAGAAAATATCTATAAAATAAAGGTCAAGCTGAAGGACTTTCTGAAGCACCAACAAGACAGTTTCTGCTCAGAGTAAACGGGAGTAAACGTTGCACTTGCCCAGGTAACCAAATTTAAATTTCCCACAATTATTTTTAGTAACTTTTTAATAAAGATATTAAAATGACTATTAATGTAATACAAAATTGTAGGTAATTTCATGATTCAACGTTGAAGTTAATGAAAATAATTGTGGGAAATTTAAATTTGGTTGCCTTGGTAGCAATTAGAACGGAAGAAGGATGAGGTAAGAGATAACAGGTATATATTAAATCGTGTACCAGTTCTATATTCATATCTGTTACCAAATAACTGTTACAAGTATTTGTACTATCTCTATTTGGTTGTCAGTTGTCAGTTATATTTCATATTGTTTATGTCACATTTCTTGTACGTTCTCGTCTATTTTTTACTAAAATTAATATGATGTCTTGTTCGTTGCTGTTTCTTCTTGTTATTTTGGATATATTAACAACCTGTTCTTTATTACCTGCATTCTAATTCAATAAGGTAAGACTATAAACTATAATCCATTATGTATTAATACTATACATGCATTTACTTTTCAGTTTTAGTTAAAAAAAAAATTGTGTTTACTTCTGAGGAAGACGCATTTATTTTAATGACCGTGGAACCCAAAATCCAGACGGATCTTGAGAATACAATTTGAAATCTTGTATTTAACAATTTACGCAGCAATGTCCTGAGAGAAAATTTTAATCATTATAATTTTGTGGACCATAAAAACAATATTATTGGACGATTTTAAGAAAAAAAATGTATTTGTAGGGAGAAGTCTCCTGAAAAACCAACAGAAGCTAATGTAAGCAACAATAGATAATATTGAGCTCTGCATGACAGTTGGTCCAAGAATTTTGCCATAACAGGATCATTAGTCAAGGCCTTTGGCCACCCAGGTCCTCCAATTTTAATATCTCCTAATTTTTATGTATTTGATTGAATCAAAAATAATATTTTTAAGAACAGACTTCATAATCTGGAAGAGCTTCAAGATGCAATAGGAACGAAGTTCAACAAATTATGGTAGAAGAATTACAGAGAGTCTTCGACAATATGACGAGTAGAATTAACGTCTGCTTAGCAAATCATGGACAACATTTTTAACATCTCATGTGATTTATTATAATGAAAAATTGTTCTAATTTAACTGATACATATTACAAATTTTTAATATAATGAAATGATCGGCTTTAATATTAATTGTAGTATTGTTTAATCTTTATTAAACCCTTAAAACCAAATGAACACTTATTGAGTTTTGACTTTCAAAATTATAAGGAATTGCCAATCTGTATATTTGGTTGTCTACAGTTCTCATCTTATTCATTTACGAATACCAGTATTTACTATCTATTAGTAACAAAAAATATGATCTGGAAGATGCTTTTACAAGTTATTTATATTTCAAGTGATATTGAGGTATTTCAAAAATATAATATTAATAAATACTTAAATATAATGCTGCCATCTATTCACAAGTGTACACACTTTTATTGCCGGACATTTTCGTGACGTCACATCATGGCGGTCATTATTTATCGTTTTACATAAGTATTAATGTTCATTTCAGTAAGTTGAGCATATTTCACGATTTCCTTTTCATGAAAATAACATACAAAACGTGCCGCATTGAGTGATTTGCTCAGCTTTATGTTTTGAAGATTTCTCGTTTATTAATGATAATTATTGATACAAAATCTATCACAGGGGGAACAACAAAACAAGTAATGTTTTCAGTTTTTGAGTTCTTTTAATTTTGTTATCGTTTGGGAAATGAACATTAAAATCAAAAGTTATCATTCAATGTAGGAATCTGTAGAGTGATATCCCAGCCATAAGATATATTTTAATTGATCATAAAAAAAGGGAGAAGTTAACATATTTCATAAAAAGTTGCCACCTTGCACGTGCAGGAAAGTACCTCCTACTATGAACCTTAAGGGCGCGCCGTACTAAATCTTTCATCTTCAACTGTTTTATTACGCTGTCGCGCCGTATAGAGGCCAATTAACTTGAGAGATTTTCGGGTTATTCGACGCTGCACGTGCTAATGCACGTGTTTACTACATAAGCAATACATATTATAGATTCTTATTTGTTGTTTAAAAAATTGTTTCTCCTATGCAGGACGATGACATTCCACGAAAAAAAATTATAATCGCTTCATTACCATATGAGAAAGCGATTAAGCTTCCTTCAAGCTGAATTCATTTAATACACGCATTTTCTAGAAACTCTCGCCAAAAGAAAATCCTATGTATTTAAATGGAAAAAAGTAGTTTCTCTGACGTAAAATAGAGGGATCTAAGAGCACAAACCTCTTGACAGGTTTGTATACAGTTTAATAAATACGCCCCTAATCTGGTTACATATACCGGCCACATAAAAGTGCTCACGCTCTTCATCAGAGATGTCAGTTACCACGGAAGAATAAAATACAAGAAATCTGAGTTAGGTAATATTACAAAAAATTGCAGGGAATATATCCCTGCGCGGCGTGTAAAGATATGCGGTAAGAAAAGATTAATAATATTCATCTATTTCGGCAGATGCGGCGTGCGTTATTTCGGGTATTACACCAGTAGATATATTGCAACTCAAATTTGGTAGGGACGCGAATAAAATAGGGTTTGAAGGTTTAATTACGGCAACGGGAATCAGATTAGAACCGGCCGATTTAGAATGGAGAGTAGATATAGGGGGGCGAATTCATCCCCGCGGAATTAAAAAGTATTAGTTATGATAAATTTATAGGCACTTTTGGAGAGGGTTTAGAAATTTTTACGGATGGGTCCGAAGGGTGAGGGTGGTAGAGCTGCGACTTTTGTTGTTTATAACAGGGATATTAAAATACAAAATTAAAAGTTTAAATTAGGGGATCATTGCAATATTTTTCAGGTAGAATTAGTTGCAATAAATCAAGCAGTAGTTTGTATTAGGCGCGAATGGGAATTTATGCATAACTTGAGAATTACTACAGATAGTTTATCGGTATTAGAGGCGATAGTGAATTTAAAAAATCCGACTGATTTGTTATTAGATACTTAGGATATGTTGCGTGAGGGGGATTTAAAACTTTTTTGGACTAGGGCTCACGTAGGTAAAATCTGTAATGAGAAGGCGGATCAATTAGTGTTTAGGAGAGATAGCGCGATTATTAGATTTGGGCTAATTTCGACTAGCGTAGTTAAAAAAAAGAGTTTAAGGATCAACTTGATAATGATTGGCAAAGTAGGTGGGATATTACCTTAAATGGGAGGTGGACTAGGAAATTTATCGGTATCGGACGGTAGAATTAATAACAAGTCACGGTAATTTCAAATTATAGCTTTGTAGAAATGGGAGGGTTAATGATTCGCATTGTCGAATGTGGTGGGGTAGATACAGCGGGACATGTGTTATTTGAATGTCCACTCACTGATCAGTGGCGATCGCGTACGGAAGTTAGAGTATTGGCTAGGGGGTTAAATTGGCTGCGATGCGAAACAGATATTAGAGATAATGAGTCGGTCGAATGGTGGGAATTTTTTTTAGTAATGTTGCTAAAGAACGAGATATGTTACGGCATGATATTTAGATAGTTAGTAGGGTAGTACGTATTTATGAATGAACAATTCATCTCTGAACAATTTCATTCCGTTTTTCATTTTATATAAGTTTTGTGTACATAGTTGTACAGTATTGGACACTTTTGTGCTATTTTGTTTAGTTTATATGTTTTGTTTATATTATGTATATAGTGTTAGCTTTTAGTTTATTTCTGTGTATTTTAAATGTGTGCAATTAAAACAGCCTTTAAAAAATGAAGTTACTTTATTTAAAAAAGAATTTCAAAATGAGTAACACCAGGTAACACTACTGGCCCTATATTCGAATTTTCCGCCATGAGTGATTAGGTAATGTTAGTTTTATGCGGCGGCAATAGATGATGCAATCCAGATCGCATAGTTTGTCAAGTTTCCTATCTTATTAATCGTTAATCGTTGACATCTGCGACGATAGAGTGAGAAACCGATATATATCGACACCCCCTTAAGAATGCAGCTAATCTTCACCAATGGGGCGCCACGCCTGGGTCGTAAATTATATTACCAATCGCAGGACATCTCATGGTTTTGAAACACATTAAAGTTTACTACAGCGTACCCTTAAATATTGTTTCAGCATCACTGATATTGCAGCCGGGTCTCGGTTATTTATTAAATAGCATGCCTATGCATAACTTAGCGACGAGTAAAAAAATAGCGGTCTGCTTTAATGGCTAAATGTATAGAAATATTAGTATGGGTTTTAAAAGTGAAGTTACTAGCGAGGGACAAAAAATACTATAGTTTGAATTTTAGTGACCTATATTATTCTTAAAAATTTGGGCTATCATTTCAGAAACAGGCTATATTCAAACGAAGCAGGAAGGGATGTGGAAGGGATGCTGGCGACTGTGGAGGTCGTCAGCTGATATCGTTCTCTCTTAACGTTAGTTTTAATGAAGAACACGAAGAAGCTAACTAATATTACAGAAATTTTATCAAAAAATTCTGGAAAATTAGAAAACTAGATTCTCAACAGAAATTACTGTTGTGTTACAAAATTAAGATATAAAACACCTGAGAGAATTACCGTTATTCTTCAAAGTAGATGATTCAACTATTTACAACAAAAAAAAGTCTGACTTACCATCTAATTTAGCCAAACACACTTCATCCAATTCCGGACTATACGACTGCCCATCATCTTGTCCGAACTGTCCTATCTTTTCAGTTAATTCGCAGAAACCAACTTGCTCATCCGTACTGATACAAAGTATCGAACAATCATCCTCTAAACTGACACACAATAGAGTTCTAGAGCTGCCTTCTGGGATTGTATATTTTGCCATGTCAGCATATTTTATAATATTATTCGTGGCTAACAAAAAGAAAAAAAAATTGTAGCAAGTAGAAGAATACAATTCATAACCATTCGGTTACCTGTTAAGCCTTTCAATTTCGATGAAAGGCTAATTTGCTGCTTGCCGTCCATCGTTAGTAAATCAAAAGTGTTACCGTTACACTTTTTCTGAAATTATTAATAGACGGGAAAAATAAAAAAAATATACATATATTGGAGACTTACAGCTTGAAATTTAGTTCCCGATTTGCAATAGGATTCTATGCACTCGGAAGCCTCTGCCGGATAGTCAGCGTCTTCGAATCCTGTTAAAGTTATCGGAATAAGAGATGAGCATTCGGAAGCCAAAGATTTGGTGATGTTCTTTAAGTTTTTCATTGGGACTGTGTCGATGAATCCGTAATCGATAAATTCTACATCCGCATAGGTGCTATTGATCGTTTGGACGATACCTCTACACAAATTAGTTTGTGTATCGTGGGGGCACAGCACTAATTGACCGAGTATTGGTTCTTTCGTCAAGCCTGATGCTGCAAATAGATTCAATTATATTTTAATGTAAATATTATTTTTATTTCGTCATTTATTAATGACTTCTTCAGGAGGTAACCTACAATATATAACAGCGCATGAAACAATAATAATGAAAATATATCAATAATATTTACAATTTTAATATAATAATTTAAAATTATTTTAATTCAGAAATGTATAATGCAATGATGAGGATATGTTAAATCCTTTCGGTTATGTATTTTCTTTTTTTTAATATTATATTAACGTTTCGGTAAAATGTTGACATCTTCGGGTTTTCTACAAAATTATGAAAGTAAACATTAGTGATTTTAAGAAATATTAAAAGTAGTTAAGTTAACATATGATGATATCTGTATTTGTAAATAATATAAATAAATACCGACTAAAAATGTCAGTATAAATAAAAGATTAAATTAGCCTATATAGCTAATAGTGGGGCGAAAAAAACCTTTATTTTAAATTGTAAACAAGTCTTGTGCTATGTGTAAAATGTGCATAAAATAAGTAATATTAAAAATCGTAAAAAGTTAGAAATATGTGTAATATAAATGTTTAAATAAGATATTGTTATAAAAAAATAAATCAAATGTAATTAAATGAAAACGTTAATATTATTACAGAAATATAGGTGTGCTATAGTATTCTATTTATTTATTTAATTAATGTATAGTTTATTGTAACTTCATATGGTTCGAACACCAACTCAAGCTATAACCATGTCCTATACTTTTATCAGGGTTTGTACTTGTACCAGTCCAATATTCAACAAATGCTGGTTATTTCTAAATATTTTCTATAATTCCATATGTTTTTATTCCGTATTTATTTTGTATTTTATAAAATTACTAATTTTTATATTTATTTATTTTTTTTTTGTAGGAAATCTGAAGATGGCAAATAATTTACAGAAACATGTTGTTTTGAAAAGATGTTGAAATGAATCTACAATTAAAAAGGTTTAATATCTCTTCATTACCATTACATTTACGCAAATATTTATGTGTTCAAGCCAACAATGAAGACTACTTTTCCAAGGAATCGGCAATTTTGCAAAAAAAAAAAACTTACGTTTACATTCCAAAATCTGCTTATTAATCTCTTTTAACAAGCCGTTCGTCTCCTTATTCCGCACAAGCAATTTTCCCTCGTTCAACATCACCGGTAGCACTTTTTCACCGTCTGTGAGTCTCTTAAAGGGTGGCGCTGTCGTATATACAGGATCGGGCTCCGCTTCATTCGACTCGCCGCCTTGTTGAGGTGTTGTCAAGAACGGATCCCATCTCTTACATGTTAAGGAATAGAACACATCATTTTCTGCTAGTTGCATTTATTGTCCTTCGCTGTTTCGTGAAGTCCATGTATTTCTAAAATTAAATTCCTGCATAATTTAATACTACTGTATGGAATGGCTCCTGGTTCGGAAATTTAAATGTTGTATTTTTGTTTATTCAATCAGCCTTGTCAAAACAATGTTAGAAGTTTTCCAACTATTCTTTATTGTTGTAAATTTTGCTTCGAATTTAGTAGTAATTGGGTTAGTATCATTTTATTTGGTCATTGTGTATAGTTAATTCATTTAATTTGACATTTGCGTTACCAGTATTGTAAAGTTTAATTTGCTAGTTATTTTCTTAGCGTTGCGCTGTGCGTTAACGCACGAAATGTAAATTTCACATATATGCATGTTACTAGAGGCCCGAGGAGTTATCAGATAGACGAGCCCGTGTATAGTCCTTGTTTAGTTGTCTTGGGTTACCGTTTCTGTAATCCTTTTCAGTTTAAGATGTAGTTTCGTTGTTTGAAATTTTAAATGTTATCCTAGTAATTCTTTTGTTAAATGTGTTGGGTATTTTGTGGCACAAATACATGTTTAAGGCTTTTTTAATAATATTCGTTAGAAGTAATCGCGTTTAGACTTAAATTTCCTTTTTTTTTTTAGTCAAATATTAATTTTATTTCATCCTCGGGTAAGTAAGGAAGATGTGAGCTGATTTAAATTTCTTTTTATTTTGCTTGTTTCTCCAGTGAATGAAATAAATTTTTGTTTGCTTTGAATTTTGAAACCACGTGGATATTTTTGGGTGATAGAATCCTTCTAGAACGAATTCACCATGTTTGTTTGTAAGGATTTGCTTGTCCTTTTTTTAAATTGGTAGAATCTTATGCAGGTTTGTTTTTTGCCAGAATCTTATATTCAAGGTTTTCATTTTCCTGTAAATTGTTTCAAATGTTTTTTTTTTTTACATTAAAAATCTTAATGATTGTAAATATCATCTTAAATAGTTCTTTATTTGAATCTGCCATTGTCAATTTTTTGGGGTTTTAAAAGAAAGTAAATTTTGCAAAAGCCCACTATTAATTTTTAAAAATTTACTCTGAGATTTTAAGAATCTCTGGCGCCTTTTAAAATTNATATCGTTAAATCCTTTTCGGGTTATGTATTTTTTTCTTAATATTATATTATCGTTTCGTAAAAGTTGACATCTTCAGGTTTTCTACAAATATGAAAGTAACATTGTGATTTTAAGGAAATATTAAAAGTAGTTAAGTTAACATATGATGATCTTTGTATTTGTAAATAATATAAATAAATACCGACTAAAAATGTCAGTATAAATAAAAGATTAAATTAGCCTATATAGCTAATAGTGGGGCGAAAAAAACCTTTATTTTAAATTGTAAACAAGTCTTGTGCTATGCATAAAATAAGTAATATAAAAAATCGTAAAAAGTTAGAAATATGTGTAATATAAATGTTTAAATAAGATATCGTTATAAAAAAATAAATCAAATGTAATTAAATGAAAACGTTAATATTATTACAGAAATACAGGTGTGCTATAGTATTCTATTTGTTTATTTAATAATGTTATAGTTATGTACTTCATATGGTTCTAACAAACTCAATCTATAACCATTGTCCTATTACTTTTATCATGGTTTGTACTTGTACGTCCAATATTCAACAAATGCTGGTTATTTCTAAATATTTTCTATAATTCCATATGTTTTTATTCCGTATTTATTTTATATTTTATAAAATCACTAATTTTTATATTTATTTATTTTTTTTTTGTAGGAAATCTGAAGATGGCAAATAATTTACAGAAACATGTTGTTTTGAAAAGATGTTGAAATGAATCTACAATGAAAAAGGTTTAATATCTCTTCATTACCATTACACTTACGCAAATATTTATGTGATCAAGCCAACAATGAAGACTACTTTTCCAAGGAATCGGCAATTTTGCAAAAAAAAAACTTACGTTTACATTCCAAAATCTGCTTATTAATCTCTTTTAACAAGCCGTTCGTCTCCTTATTCCGCACAAGCAATTTTCCCTCGTTCAACATCACCGGTAGCACTTTTTCACCGTCTGTGAGTCTCTTAAAAGGTGGCGCTGTCGTATATACAGGATCGGGCTCCGCTTCATTCGACTCGCCGCCTTGTTGAGGTGTTGTCAAGAACGGATCCCATCTCTTACATGTTAAGGAGTAGAACACATCGTTTTCTTCTAGTTGCATTTTGTTGTTTTCGCTGCTCGTGAAGTCCCACTGTACTTTCTAAAATTAATCCTCAATTAATTTAATACGTAAGTACAGGGGCCGTACGCAGATTTAGGAACATTTAGAAACAGGTGATTTCGTTATTGTAATGTCACTTTATCCTAAATATATTGGCGCCAAGTAACAACCGTGCGGAACTCTTGATATTAATTTAGTTTCTTTCTGTTTTTTTTTATCTTAGGATATTGGTGAGGTTAAATTAAAATTTCTTTATAAAAGCATTTTAGTTTTATTTCTTGCTTCTTACGTAGATTTCATTGCCTGTTGGTAACGTTTTCAAACACCTTAAATTAACGTTTACTTTTTAGCTTTTTCTAAAGCTAAACAATTCTAATAATTTATAAATGATATAATAATACAAATAAATTAACCTATTTTTGCGTCCTTTGCATATTGTTTAAATCAATATTTTATAACACAAAGTTTATAATAGACATAAAATCAACACCTCAAATTTACAATAATACTCAACATTTTAAAAATGTATTAATAATAATGTCTTATGTATTTATTTCATAAAGAAATTTTAATTTAACTTCACCAATATCCCAAGAAAGAAAATTAAATAAAAGGCAAATTAAAAAAAAAAAAAAATGGAGTCCTTGATAATAGCAGATATTATACTAGTATAAATATGGTCAAAGATGTGTAGTTCCGCTGGCGTAATCTAGAGCGGCGCCACTGTAGTTTCTCCGCTGTAGGAGTTAAAAAGCAGCGGGGTAGAAGACCTACGAAAATAGGCAGTGGACTAAGTGAACTATGTACTTCATATGGAAGCACGTGAGTATCACAGCTGTGGGTAATTCAGAAATCTATTCCTATTGGCAAAATTCAAATTTCCCACCATAATTTTGAGTAACTCAAAACATTCAAGCCTGAATTACCAACGATTTTCTATTACAATACGATCTTGACCAGTAACTATGAATAATCGCGGAAAATTTGAATTCTACCCCCTGGCATATAAATAAGTGGATGGTCTGAGGATCGGATGCTAGGTGTTAGTTCTGCGGTTTATATTTATCCAAGTTATTTTACACAATGAATGTATGTTTGGAGAGTTGTTTTTTTATGAATCCATCTATGATACTTTATCGTTGTTTAATTACCGTACTAAACAGAGATACACTATAATCGATGATTTTTTATTGATGATTTATAAAAATTCAAATTTTATGATTTATTATAAAAAGTCTGCATTTGCACTTGGTTGTATACCTATAACATTTTCTAGTATGATGTCTCATTTCCAAAAGCAATCTGAGATTTCCTAAAAGCAGCGAACGAAAAAAATATGAAAATCTTCGCTGGAAATAAATGCGGGAAATTTGAATTCTGCTAATTCTCTCCTTTTTTTCTATTTTTTATCATTTTTTTGTTACAAATATATAGTTTGACAGTTAATAATATAATGTCCAACAATTATATTTTCTATATTGATTCTACAAACAACGAAACAGAAAAAGTTCAAGAGCGAGAAAAGCTTATGCCTGATGCTAGCATACTTGTACTTGTATACTCTGATAAAAACAAAAATGAGGAAAATGCCTTAAAAGTGCAACCAGATAATAATGATGTTGCATATTTTTTTTTGTAAAGACCCCTCCCAGTAAACCAAATTCAAATTTCGCGCAGTTATTTTTAGTAACTTCAACATTAAAGCATGAAGTTACCCACGATTTTGTATTACATTAATGGTTATTTGAATACCTTTAAGTTGAAGTTACAGAATATAATTGCGGAAAATTTGAATTTTGTTTACTGCGCTGCGATTGAAACTTGTACTGTAATGTTTTAAGTTACATTTTAAGCAAAATGATACAAAAACATTCTTGTTCGATACGCCATCGACTATTCTATGAAAACAGTAAACAATAATTTTGGAAACAAATATGAGCTTATGTTTTTCAAACATCATGGTATTTCTGAGAGTGAATTTAAAAAAAAAGAAAAATTTATAGATTTTACACTTTTTTAATGGTTTCTGTTATTTTTGTTTTAGTTTTTAGCACGATAATATTCTTTCGCTGTTAACTGTAGATGTATTGACAAGAATTAGCAAAAAAAAAACATAAATTTATATATCAAGAAACAAAGATTATTTTAAATGTCCACTAGTCCACTAAAAGCAAAAATACTTTATCACCGCAAATAAATCAACAGTGGTAAATAAGATATAATATGTGCTATGAAAAAGTTAATAGGCATTTGACAAAATAAATAAAAGTAAATATTCCGTGTGTAGCTTCGCTTTAACGCAAAAATATGTTTTAATTTCATTATAAAACGAATATTAATCCATTGAGCCAATATGTGTGTATTGATTTTTGTTTTATTTACTAAACTGTTACTTGTTTTGACTTCTTTAATATTCATTTCATAATAATTTTGCGAAATGACAATTCATTTATGAATGCTCTACCCCTTCGCTGCGCGCGCAGTTAAATCACTTTCATTCGTCTCGCATCGACTCTTACGGTTATCTTATATTTTTACACGTTGGTACAACGGAAATTCCACTTACGTTTAATCACGTCAGATCAAGTTTAATATTTGTTTGGTCGTACACTTTTCTAAAATCAGCTTAGCTGGGACATCTATAGTACGCCAGCGGAACTATTCTTTGCACGTATATATATTTATATTGTATTTGGTTTTAGTTTACTTACTTTTTCCAGAAGGTCCATGCACTCAGCTTTACCAGAACAAACGCAAGTAAACTCGGGGATGTCCACAAATCGTTTTCTAACTGGCAAACCTTATCGGTCGATATGACCTCTCCATAATCGATCAATGCCACGGTGTATTGCCCATTTTGAATGTTTACTATCGTTCCACGTACCCAAATCCCATCGTTTTGCACTGCCACGGTATCACCGACTTTACCACTACAATTTTTTTTAACTCTCAAGAATAATTACAATGCGATTAATGATATATAACTTACTTGAAATTTGTCTCTCCAGTGACCTCTTCGAGAGCAGCTATATCATCCAAGAATTTCTGAGACATAACAAACGTTAAACAGGAACCCGAATCCAGCCGTTTCACAAATTGCATATTCCCGGAGTCTGCTTCGAAAATGTCGACAAGAGACCTAAAATTAGACGATGTCAAAATCTATTTTGCGTATTACAAATTTGTCGCATACTTTCTCGATGTTGGATTTTGAGTGATTGTCTCCTTCTTCGGTTCTTTCATCTTCTGCAATTTCTCCTTTAGGGATAGGTTGGTGACGCGATTAGTTAAACTGTCGGCAGATTTGTTGCTACTGTTCGATAGGGCAGAGCTGCTTCTGGGTTCGTTTTGTGCCGGCTTGGGAGTTTGGGATCGAGGAGTTGTAATTCCATTGGCCATTTCGTTTCTAGATGATGGTTTGGAGCCTTTCGAGTCGGATGGGTTGGCTTTGAAAGGTCTTCCTGCCGGGTGTGGCTCTAATGTGTTCAAATTAGTTCTTTCGACGATTTCCTCCACCAGGTAACTGCCATCGTCGTTCTGAAGAAAAACAAAATTATAAGCGGACGTTGCAGTTCTACATTTGTTGTCCTAAAAAGATTTTTGCAATCTTTAAAGCGTAATTTTGAAGGTAAGTAAGTAAGTAAGAATTTATTTCTGTAGACTACAAAGTATAGAAACATGTCAAACAAAAAAAAAAGTAAACAAACATTATATATTAATGAAAAGCAAAACATTTTAATTAGTTAAAGGAAATAATATTAATAGTATGAACCCTAAAGACACCCAATTAATTAAAGTTATGGTTTAAATACTCTTGTGAAGAGTAAAAACCATGAGAAACTAAAAGTTGACGCAACCGCCGTTTAAAAACCAGAGAATGGGGAATTTTTACGCCCAATACTGGAGGGGACTGTTGAAATAACGTCAATCTAGATTTAGGAAGTCATCTAAGTCATCTTTATTTCTAGTATTATAATTATACAGATCGCAATTTGCCTGAACCTCTGTTTTGTTATTGTGCATGTAATATGCTAGTGCATGAATGAAGTTTAGCACTTTATATGAAATAAAAATCGATCGGCATGATTCCGTCGGTTTTAATCCAGCAATACAATGGATAAACTTCTTTTGGCATACAAACAGTTCATATGCTAAGGTGGAATTTCCCCAAAATATAACGCCATAATTTAATCTGCTGTAAACATAGGCATGATATATATTTAATAGCATCTGGTCTGATATTGTGTGTTTTAAATTACGAAATAAAAAGCACAATGAATTGAGATTATTCAAGAGCCTTCCGCAACAAATCTTCCAGTTCAGTAACTCGTCAAACTAAAGTCCCAGTAATTTGCTGCTGTCAGATGAAGTAAATCCGTTATTATTTAATTTCAATTTTAAATAAAATTCCGGAGTAGTATCATATTGATGAGGGTCGTTAAAGTAATACCATCAGCATATAATGTAATCAATATATTACAAAATTGTTGGGGCAGATAATTGATAAATAAGGAAAACAGCACTGGGGCTAAAATCGAACCTTGGGGTACTCCAATATTAGACCTTAAGTAGCAAGAATTACAACATCTTACTCTATTTTCAGTTCTGAAATTGATAGTCACATATTGCTTTCTATCTTGTAAAAAGGACTTAATCCATTCAAAGGCATTATCCCTAATCCGTAATTGAATATCTTGTCTAGAATAGAATAGCATGGTTCACACAATCAAAGGCTTTACTAAGATCTAGGAACATGCCCACAGGATAAGACCCTGCTTCCAAAGATGTAATAACAGAGTTATAAAAACACATGAGAGCGGTGGACGTTGAGTAACCTTTCCTGAAACCATGCTGACAGTTACATAGTACATTATTTTTAGTTAAAAACTCATCTAGTCTATTTAAGAAATAATATTCAAATATTTTTGAAAAGGATGATGTTAAGGCAATAGGTCGGTAATTTTCTGGACAAAATTTATCACCTTTTTTATAAACCGGTATTAATTTAGTGTTTTTTAATAAGTTCGGAAACTTGCCCACTTCAAAAGATTTATTAATTAAGTGAACTAGCAACGGGGCAATGGAAACGTAAACTGCCTTTAAAACATGCGGTGGTACATCATCTGGCCCTGCTGAATAGCTGTTTTTGAGGTTATACTGGATTTTGTTAGCGAGCTCGGCAAAGAAAAAGGGTTTAAGAAAATGCTGTGGTCTATACCCATTTGATGGATGGTAACATCTGAGTCGCCTTTACTTTTATGAGTGAGTATTATCAATGCAGGTGCCGCAATGTTAGTACAGTGAGTCAAATATAGCATCATTATTGACGTGATATCCGATAAGTAAAGCATGATAAGCAGCCTACATGGCCATAACACCAAAGCAATAAGCGCAGCAAGCCTTGAAATCAAAGATGTCTGGTTACCAATGATTAGGAATAGATTAATCAGAAGACCAGCAACCACGATCCCGGAAAATAATAATAATAACTACTACGCATGCAGAAATTGCGCATACCAGTGCGCATCACGTTCTGCTCATATACCTGTAGCTTAGATATGGGTTGTAAGATAGCAATATCTGTCCCCCCGTTTGGCTGAATGGTTAAGTGTTAGATTAGTATTAATATTCGGAATTGTCAAATTAATTGTGAATAATGAGTTTGGCAAGAAACAACTCTCTTCAGGGCTACCTTGATGACGGCAGTAGACGAACTGCCGAAACGTCGGATCATCAAAATCCTACAGACGATGGAAATACCCCAAATAACTATTCAAGTATTCATCCACCGTCAATAATCTCTAATAATCTCTCGTCATGAGTTAGGATTTGTAAATGTGTTATTTGAGTAATATACAGGTTGTTCCACTGAACTGGGTCTTTAGAATTTTTCGAACCTCTAGTAGGATTTGATTTTGAAACCTGACCTCCTGTGATCTATCTAACGAAAATATTTTCAACTTTGTGGGCTCTTTCGGTGTTGATATCAATTATCTAATTTTAAATGGAATGGTGCATTTTTTATGGGTCTAGTGCAGAGGTCGGCAACCTTTTTTGGACGGCGGGCCATTTTCAAAATAAATTTTTTCATGCGGGCCGCACATTCAAATGCAACTTAAATAGTGCTTTTATATCATATGCGAGTATAAATATTATTAAAAATAAATATAGAAAAAAATTATTTTTTATTGACATGCTATAATAATAATGTCAGAGAACAAAAATTTTACAATTCAAATTATATTGGTGCTTTGGCGGGCCGCAAAAAAAGTTACAAAGGGCCGCATGTGGCCCGCGGGCCGCAGGTTGCCGACCCCTGGTCTAGTGTATTCCTCGCATCATTTTCGATGAGTTTGTATTAATGTTTCCTATTCCTAAAGCTGATTGCTTTCGAGATATTCGTAATTTTACCAAAATTTCGACGTGTGCACTCTTCCCAATAAAATTAGATATCTCATAACTATGCTCATTTGCACCACCTTCAGCTAAAATTATGGTTTAAGTGTAACATAAAGTCTACATTAATTTTTTTGTGTCGGGATTATTTTAGTTAGGGCAATTTTACAATCGCGGTTTCAACTATAGATCAAGCCGAACTAAACTAATTCAAAACTTTGTAAAATTAATAAAATGGAGGGGGAAGGGGAGAGGGGAGGGGAAGTTGGTCCGTGATTGGCGCCACCACTCAATAGTATTGTAACGGAACGGGTTTTCTTGTCTGGAAACTTTTGGGGATGGCCAGCCCAAATTCAAATAAGACTAGCCAAATTCCGTCTCGCAGACAACCCCTCCTGCTCTTTTGACCGGCGAGTCACTGCTGGGAAACAAACTTTTTGTTCGGTAGCGAATGGTTTTAGTAATTTTAGCCAAAGATATTTCCCAACTGTGTTTTCCACCGTCAGTCGAAGCAGGGCCGTTAGTTAGCCTAAAGATTGCTGATTTTCTCTTCTCGTCGGCTTTCTCTTACAAAATTGTCTTCCTCTCCGGGTCTTTACTAAGGGTCCAACTTCTTTTAAATGGGGAAATAATAGAACGACTTATATTTTTTAACAATTATATATTGAATATTTGAGACATTGGAAATAATCTAACAAACTACACAATTAAATAAAATAACAAGTAAACAAAAGGAAACAAAACCCAAATTTTGTATTGTTGAATATTTTAAAATTTTATACTGTTGATTAACATAAGCTCAGGTAAATTTTCCTTACAAATTTTCATTAAGGGAGAGAGAGAGAGCGAACGAGTTACGGTTTTCACGTAATTGCATTGGTTAGTTTTAAGCAGAAATTTTGAACATCTTACCAGCCGATGTGGGAAAAATAATTCTTCTCGTAATCCAAATTTTAAGGCACAAAACTTTGCACAACACCCACAAAAATTTAAGCCAAGAAAAGAGGGATTTTAAACGTGTTTAACACAAAATCAGTAAACGCCTCTCGAGGAAAGCTTTTGCTTCCTGTTCTTTTTTTTAAGCGTATTTTGACTACAATTTCTAAAAAGGAAGTTTTAATTTCAAGTTTTGGAAACGCCCGATACGAAATTAGAAACGCGTGCTTTTACTTTAGCTGTAACGAAGTGCACGGATTAATTAATTGAAAACAGCTATGTTAAGGGTTTTTATAAACTTTGATTGTGACGTCATTTCGCACCGATAACTAGTTTCGCTTCTCTTTACAGGAGGGCGCAAGTATGACCGAAGGCGTTATTTTTCTGACTTTCAGACGTCCTACTTGAGAGGACCGTGCGAATTGCTGAACGGCAAATGTAACGTACAATAAACAAAGAGGCAGATAACATACAAAGTAACACCATATTATTTTAATTACGCGAGTCTTTAAACAAAAATAGATTATTGTTTCCTATGAGGCAGACGCTACTCAGCAAATGCCACGGTACCTATCAACTACGTATTAATAAAATGAATTTAAATTCTCGCATTATACAGGATGGAATTTCGAATTCTTACAGTATCACGAGTCGTCACTGGATGCAAGTGTAAGAATTCAAAATTCCATCCGGTATAATACAAAATATTTAAATTCATTTTATTAATATGTTGATGATAAGTACTGTGGCATTTGCTGAAGCAGCGTCTACTCTACAGGAAATGACAGTCTATTTTGTTTAAAGTCTCGCCTAATTAAGATAATACGGTATTTGTTTTAAATTTTATCTACTTCTTTGTCTACTGTATGTTACAATTGCTGATCAGCAATATATATAAAATATTCACCCAATTAATTGTGATTTGTTTTTTTTTACTTATTTTATCTAATTTGTTAGCTTGTTAATTTTAATTCCATTGTTTCAATTTATTCAACATATAATTGTAAAAAATAGTCACTCTATTATTTCACTATAAAAAAAATAAAAGTTCAATTTGTACCCTTAGTAAAGCTTTGGAGAGGAAGTCATTTAGGAAAGGGAAAGCCGACAAGGTGGGTAAGTCGACAATCTTTAGGCTAGCTAATGGCCCTGCCTCGACTGACTGAGGAAAACACCGTTGGAAAACATCTTTGGCTAAATCTTCTAAAACCAATCGCTACCGAACAAAAAGATTGTTTTCCAGCGGTGGTTCGTCAGTCAAAAGAGCAGGTGGGGTTATCTGTAAAACGGGGTTTGGTTCAGTTTGAATGAATTTGGGCTGACCACCCCGAAAAGTTTCCGGATAAGAAAACTCGTTTCGTTACACAAGTATACAGTCATAGGTATTGATTGCAACAGCGGTAGCTGCAATATCTTACACAGGGTGATCAGAAACTCATATTCAACATGAATAACTTTAAAGTAAAAAAAACCTTTTTCTTTTCAAATAAAAGGTGGTTGCGAAAATTATTTATTTACCAACCTTTTTTAATGCAGTCACTTTCAGTTCAGCACTGTCCTTCAAGGTCGTATTCGGTTTCTTGGCGAACTTCAATTGCACCGACAACACTGGTTCACTCAAAATATCATTTGGCAGTTTACGGACGTCTTTTATCACCTCATCGTTGAAATTACCGAAATCTAAGTACTCAACCTTTATGCTGGGCGCTATTTCTCTCACCACAGCCCGATACCTGCAATTTTACCGTACCAAAACATTTTCTCTCTTCGTAGAAAGTAGAAATTACTTACCAAACTCCACGATACGTCGATGCACAGACCAACCCGACGTACGGCTTGACGACAGCCCCCTTCGTACCCGCGATATTCACACGGAACAGCAATTCCTCCAATTTATCCTTATCGGCCTTCCTGTAGATCCAACACTTGTCATCGGAATTCACGAAAGATACGATCACCTGCGTCGGCTTATTGAGCGAAAATTCTATACGTTTAAAGTGATCGGTTTTCTGGGAGAATTTGATATTTTCCATCGTGTTGTTGATGTTCTCTTTTCCGACTAAGCTCGACGTGTTCGCTGTATCGTTCTCGTTCTTCCAATTGTTTCTATTGCCACGGTTTTGCACGTTGGGAGATCTGCTTTCGTTTTTATTATCGTTCGGTTTTCGTAAAGGTTTCTGGAAGTCGGTCGACTTCTCGCGAGGATAAGCACCCTTATTGTTATTCCTGTTTAGATTCTCCGACATGTTATTTTGCCTCGGTTTGAACGGCTCGTTGTGTGATTTTGTATCGGACGATGCGTTCGAAGCAGGCTGTGAGAATCTATCGCGTTTTGAAACGTCCCGTATGATCCCATTATTCACGCAGTCGTTGATGGTCCTACAAGAATTAGTTTTATAATAACTACACGGTGTAATATTCTAAGGATGCTAAAACGTATTGCTATGGTCTGGCACCCCGGTTTTTGTAAAGTCTATGTTGATATTTTACTGAGACACAGTATAGAAAGATAACAGTAGAGACAGATTGGCTTCCCGCTCTCGTCCGTTTTTCGAATCGTAGTAAAATGAGCGTGGCCGGTCATAAATAAATCGTATTGCGCAGCACGTGAATCGTGTACGATCGTGCATTTCATTCAAGAAAATTTTGGCGGGTGCTAGTGTTTATAGCAGCACGTATGTATGTGATGTATCAATCACGTAAATTAAATACCACGTTTAGGCCTTTGTTATGTCGCTATGATGTTCACCCCATTTTATTTTTAAATTTCGTTTGTTCTCTTATCTCTTATTTGATCTTGGTTCGTGTACGGTTTATTAGCCACACATTTTATAATTATTTTTTTCATAGACAGTTTTACATACGTTTTTGTGTTCAGTTTTAAGTGATCATTCATAAGTATTTTAATATAATCAATTGTACACTTAAATGTCAATAATACTTACAACTATGGGACTAATAACACCACATACTAGAAAGATGTTTTAAAGTATGAAGTGCACTCAATGTTTACAGTAAAAAGTACCCGAGAGATCACCATTTAATTTTTTGTTTTTATTAAAGGTTATAATGTAAGCAATACATCATAGCAATCATTGGTGATGCTTGATGATGGAACCAGAGGAATTTGGATCAATACCTGCATTGGTTACAATCGTTGGCATACTCCCAACTGCAAGAATAGTGCGAGAAATAATTACAATTTAAGTTTTTTCGCAAAATTCGTTGCGATACATTGTGATATTTGATATGGAAATGTTTAAATGTTTACAATTGTGATGTTTTGAAGGTTTTCCAGCAACACGATCAGTTAGACATTCAACGTTATTTTGCCATTTAAAGCATGTCAAATGCGAATAAGCAGAAATTTGGAAAATTAAGAACACCTTTCTTGTATGTTATAATATTAGAGAAAATATCTTTTAATACTTTTGAATTAGTGTCACCACAACTGAAGTGTTTGGAAAAATTCATAGCACAGTTCAGTTCTATTAATTTTGAACATCCATGTCAAGAATGCGATTATTTTACACATTGAAGTTTCTGATTTCAAAGATGTTGGGTTTTCAGGTACACATTAAATAGAAGCACGTGTGAAATCGGCAGAAAAAGCTTGACAAAATGAGTGACAAAGCATATAACTTCATAAAGTTGTCAATTATATCAATATGTAATAACTTTCGACTTGCTACCTTTCGTTGCTGGAATAAATTGTTGACCAGTACATTTGTATGTAATCTCTAATGAAAACTTTCTGTTTGTAATATTTTTCATTGTCTATATTGTAGGCATAGCAAATATAAACTATTCACTACTTACGTCTTTCAATATTAACCTGTTTACTCTTACCTGGAAATTAACTGGCAAAAGCCCAATCAAAAATGTCCAGTATATCGTGTAGGCATTGCTGTTATCATGAAAGCTTTTTAATCCAACAATGCATATTTTTCTGAGAAGCCAGACTTAATAAAATTCACATTATTTTGTAAAAATATTGGAGAACGACGTTTCCATATGATAGGTAATTTCTTTTAGTTGAATTATATAATTAAATTACAGCAATAGAAAATTTAACAGATCGGTATTTTTCAATAGATTAAGTGCTATCAACTAGGTATATCACTAAATTTCAAATCAAAAATGCCACTATAAATAAAGTGGCTTATTTTATGCAATTTTATAATTTTGAATATATAGGAAATTTGCGATCAGGTAATAAATTCACTTCTACACTTTTATAATGTTTACTTACAGTTGCGTTATTATTATAGTTATAGTATCAATAATAACGAAATGTCAATTTATTAAAACATTTCTACAAAAAATTGTTATATGCACATTGCATGTTTATAATCACAGCTAATATTCTTACAGCGACTCTTTCTCTTGCATCTACTAAATTTCGACCAATTCAATAATAAATATATGATATAACTTTGACATAACCTCCGCTATAAAGCATAGAGATCAAATTTTTAAATGTTCCTACATTTTTCCGGTAGACGCATAGGATGCGCGTGGCCGTGCACTCCGTAGCATCAATGTGATCAAAGTCCTTAAAATAGGACGAAGAATTTCATTCATAAAAAGGGGTTCTGTCATTACTGATATATTTCTATACTGTGACTGAGATCTGTTTTTGTCAATGTTTCGGGCAAACTCTCACAGAAATTAATATTTTATTTTTAAGTAAGATTTTGCTAATTGATTTGATTTGTTTGTTTAATTTGTTTATTTAAATGCTCAGTTGGTTTAAATTAATTTCACTCTGTAATATATTTTGATTTGATCATGTAGTATATGTCCTTCCTAGAAGAAGTCTTCTTCTATGTTCTTTGCGATTCATGCGCTGCTTTAGCACGCAGATGTTGCAAATTTTATATATGTATGCGACCGTGTCTAACCCAGAGGCTCAGTTACTTGATTTGATGCCGAGAAGTAAGTTCATGTAAATTTATTTTCATTGCTGCCATTTTGGTATTTCATTTTGATTTTAAATTTTGTTTCGTTTATTTTGATGTTATTTCATCAATCAAGGAACTCATTAATTAATAATCGTTATTATATTATTGTGTACACAATTTAGGTATAAGATCTGTTATTATAATTTGTTTTAGAAAGAATTTTAAGTGTAAAGAGTTTTTTTTTTTCGATTTCTAGTTTTCAATTTAGTTTTGAGTAATTAATCACCTCGGATTAGGTGAAAAGAAGCATTGAGTTTGTGATTAAATTTCAATTTTATATACTTGTTTTGTCCACGTTTAAATTAATTTAGGTTGTTGTAAGTTTGAAACCACGTGGATTTTTTGTGAAATAGGATTTTCTTCTAGAACAAATTTGTCTTTTGTTTCTATGAAGGACTTGCATTGTCCTTTAGTAAATTAGATTCAGGCAGGTTTTGATTTTGGCCAGGACTCTCAGTCCAAGGTTTGATTTTTCCTGTGATAATTATAAGTAAATGTTTTTTTTCTTTTTTTTTTTTAAATAAATTTAATGATTGTTAACGTCATTCAAAGTTTCTGTTCTTTTATTTTTGATTCAACCTTTTCGATTTTTGAAGTTTTTAAAGAAAGTCAAATTTTCAAACGCCCACATTTTACTTTTCATGATAGGTTTAATTGTGAGGGTAACCCTGAAGTTAAGTATTCTTTTGCGCCCTTTATTTTTATCCGCTGAGCTAGTCAATTTAATTTTTCATTTTTTTTTTTAAATTCATTTTGCATTTATGCTGGTACCATCAGTACACAGGAGTATGAAAGATGTCTGCTTTGAAGATATACTACGGGCCATTAAGGTTAACACAACTAGGGTAGAATTTTAAAAAAATCATTTTTTTTTCAATATTTAATACTTTTAACATTATTGTAAACATTTTCACAATAAAGTAAGCGTAACAACAAAGTATTTAAGACGGAAATCATCATTAGAATAAGCATATTAAAGAGAAAATTTAATTTAAAAAATTAGGTGTGACAAAATCCACAGGCCATTATACTATTCGTCGCTACCGAGACACCGGACCATTCGAAAACCGGAATCGCCCAAGTCCGTCACAGATAACAATTCTTGCGGAAGATCGACGCGTTACAGTGTTGAGTAAGAGAAATCAGCGATTGACGATGCCCGAAATCGCAGCGGAAATGAATAAGGGACGCGAACGACCGATATCTTTAACAACAACCAAACGCCGTTTAAGGAACGCCGATTTATTCGGTCGTGTTGCGGTAAGAAAACCGTGTATTATACTATCATTGCCGCAACATTTAAAGAGTTTTTGTTGACTTTTTTTACTTTATTTTAACATATAACAAACATACCTGATGATGGCGTCACGCCGAAACATGTAAAATTTGTTTAAATTAAATGTGAATGGCAAGGACAATTACATTGTAATTTTATTATCTATAGCATTAAATATACTATGCTTGTATAGTTCCATATGTTATAGATAAATTCTCAGGAATTAGTATTCGGTGCATTTAATATATTGAATTTTTGTTTAGCTAATATAAATATTTCAGGAAATCATGAGTTTTTTTTTTTTTATATATTCAATCATAAACATAAGTATAAAGTACCGATTAGTATTGGAATGGCATTTAAATTACGCGCCAAAAAGAAAATATTACAGGAACGAGTAAGAGGGGGTGCTACCTAAACGCAGTTTCAATTATATAATATATTGAATGTTTGCAACACTTCTGTAAAGGAACTCTGTAACTCGAAAATCAATATCAATGTCAAAACAATAGCGTATCGTATCGATAACGTATTTGTACTCTGTAAGGAAACCGATGTCGACTTCGGTACTGCTCGGAAAATATCAACTAACTGTACTTTTGGTCTAAATCTTGTCGAAATTCCTATATAATAGGTTCAGTCAAGTGCCCTAAACTAATCTTAAATATCTGTCATTTTTAGTAACCTTTTTGTTTGACTTGGCATTTCTTTTATTATTTCAATTTATATATATTCAATTATTTATTATAATTTAATTTATTGATCATTATTAATTATTTTTTATATCAAATAAATTGTTGAAAAAAAGTTAATAAAAAAGTAAGCACGTATATTTATCAATATTTATCATTGCCTTAAATTACGACAATTCCATTTTTCTAATAAAACAATTTGTGATATATGTGATGTAAATTAAATGAATAAATTAAACAATTTATATAGTATATGTATTGGTACAATAATAAAAAAAATTACTACAATAAAATCTGCACTATTTGCTAGTCTGCTAATGTTACACACTCCATTAGGTGGAATTAATTTTTATACGCTTCTAAGTAAAATATTAATAAATATTCATGTATTAAATCTTGTGATAAGATAACAAATACAAAATATGTAACTTATGCTCATAATGAAAGGTTAAGATAGTTGTAAAATTTTTTAAATTAATCATTATATGTATTTAACTCATTGATTTAACTAAAAGATATATGTATGTAGCCGTCTTAACAATCTTAGACCAAATAAAGGAAGATTTAAGGTAACTACTGACTATTTACAGATCTGTTCACCAAACGTTAAAAATGTTGGTTATAAAATTATTTCAAAATGCAAATCGAAAATTTCTAAATCTTATATTCGCAAGTGCAACAACAAAGAGAGGTAAATACAGCTACCTTGTTTATAAGACAAGGACTAGTAATGACGCCCGAGCAGAGTTACAGAGTACCAATTTGTAATATCAAAGCAAAGCAAAGCAATATCAACTGTACAGAGTCCCACCCCTGGTATCTTTTGGTGGATACATTGCAAAATAGAAGGTGATGATAATAGACAATTTAATAGAAGCATTCACAATTAATTTAAGAATGTTTAGGAAGTAGTGGCGTGGACAGTGATTTTTACCAAATAGTGATCAATTAATTAGTAATGTGGGCACTACGATACACATAAATATAGTTCACTTTTTAAAATATCAGTACACAAATGATTTTATTATTTTACACTATCAATCATCGCTTAACCAGCTTAATATTCAAGTATTTCAATATTTACTGGTTGTTTTATAATTAAGTTTAGATAACTACATCTGACATCTGTCAAAGCCGCATGTCAAAATATTGTGCTTTGGTTATAAATTTAAATGTGCCGCTATTTTTTATTCTTCTGAAGTATGTCACGTTAATAAAATAATTTCGCTGTAAATTAGTCTATTCAACCGCTACTATTCCTAATTTTGAGACAAGGTAATGAAAAGGGTTGTCATTTGTTGCGATAAAGAGTTAAATATTAGTAGTGGTGAGAGATATGAATTATTAACCCAGATAAAAATAGAAATATAGAAATTCGAAATTACAGAAAGACAAATTCAAAATGGTGAATTACATAAATAAAACAGTGTTTATTTTTGTAGATTCCCAAATCTACCGAATTTTATGCATGCCGTTTGCAGATTTCTATTATCACAGCGTGGCAGCACTGAGTTAGGGCGTGACAGTTAAGCTGCTAATTGTAGTTAGCTCATAACCACAGATACTGTAAATGGCCATAAGGATTGATGTTTTTTTTTATGTGTATCCAACAATTATTAATCGCGAAAAAATAACAAATTAAGGAGAAAAAACATATTTCCTAAATACTTACTCATTCGTAGCTCTCTCGATCTCACTCTCTGGTAAAGTACATCGCATATTCCTCAGATATTTCCTTGCCTTTGCTGCCAAATACACTTTCAATTCATCGAAATTTTTTCCTAAAAAAAAAAAAACATACTATTTCACGCATTGAACCCAAAACAAAACATTGACTATTACTTATCAAAATTTATATTTTTCGGTATGTTCTGCTCTTCGAACAGCTCAAATCCAATCTTCTTAACCTCGTTTATGTCCACATAAACGTTCCGTCATCGCTGATCAGTGTTGGGACACAGATGCCGTGTATATTGTAATAGGATGGGCCCAGTTCTCCGTAAAGCTCTTCGTCCTCGAATGACATGACGCTATTGCTGCCTTTAGCTGAAGAAGTAGCACGTTTCTGAGCACCCCTGATATGAAAATGTGTACATTTTTAGTTATTTAAAAGCAGGGGAGTATGTGTGCTGCGAGATAATTGTAATAATATGGGTAGAATTTATTTATTCTACGTCTACTCCATTCTCCTGAGAAAATTAAACATTGGCAACAAAAAAAAATTAAATAAAAAAGTTAGAAGATGATAACTTTATTTCTATTTAGTATAGGAGACTCCAATACCAAAACCAAATCCCTAGAGTAATCATTTATAATTAGCATTAAAAAAAAATTAATATTATACTTATCCAGCAACACATTATTTGTTATGAATTTTTAAATACTCACTCGTACTCCAAAGTTAACTGAAGATAATGCGGTGGGTCCCCACTAATCGATAACGCCCTCTTTGCACACCTACAAACAACACATATTTAACGGAATTAATAAAAACACTCTTTCAATTGTACTAAATTACTCTATCTGTTCGAAGTAAATCTTAGAATACGCAGATTCTGGATGTAAGTACAGTTTCCTTATGTTGCCATATGGTTTAAATATCCTCAGCAGAAATTGCTAAAACTAAAAATTCACATATCGTTCCAATAACTGTCGTACAAAACATACCCGATCCACACCATCTGGAAGATTGGTGCAGGATATATAATATATCCTGGATAAAAAAAAAGAAAATACAGTTTTCACACATGTAAAGAAGTTTGATAGGTGTAAACAACACATAAGAAAATGTAACGTCACAAATAAGCAAAAAAAAACGATATGCATATATTATAAAAACTAGGAATACTATTTACTAAGAAACCGAATTCGACAAAAATAAAGCTAACTTACTTCATTCTTTTTTATGTGAATCTGTTGTTATATATTGGTAGGTCTGAAATAACATGAAGGCATTAAACATTATAGGGAAATAGAAATCAAACAAGGTCCAGAGCCTCACAAAATTTTAATTTTGTGAGGGTCTAGACCTTGTTTGGTTTATTTTTCCCTATATTAACAACTCACACTCTCGCACAGGTTCTAATATGGATTTTATTAAAATATTAGTTTATTTCCTATTTATCTTTAACTACAACATGGTAAAAAGCAACCACTTTTTAGCAGTTTTTTAGCGAATTTAGTACCTAGTTTTTTTTTTTATTTCCTTCCCTTGGGTGGAATTAAAGCTTGCAATAAAAGATTTTTAAAGCAAAAAAAATTGTACTTACAAAAGCGCACTGCGGTTAGGTTAGGTGTCGCGAATTACTTGATTAGTTACAGAATAAAAGCATAGACAAAGTAAAATAAAAGCAATACAATTTTTAGTAATTACAGTGTTATCGGTGTTATCACTTAACCCACAAATACTGGCCGAGGAATGCGGAAAAAAAGCGGGACCTATTGTTAAGAATTTGGTAACATTTAGTGATAAAATAGTTTATTAGTTTTTCCAACATTGGACACCCTGAGAATGTCAATTATTAATGCTTCTTGAAAACTAATATAATATTGTTTTAATTTTATTTTACAGTCTTACTCGAAATCACTTTTTAAAACTAAAAATTAAATTCTCTTTATTATAAGTAATATGTAAAGTAATAAGTAAAGTGTAGCAGCAACGAACAAACCTCTTGAATTTGGTAGAGAGATTTGGCGGAAATTTGAATTTCCAAACGTGTGAAAAAACGATTACATATTAATGAGAGACTTCAAAAAAGAAAGTAGTTTCTTTGTAAGAATAAATAATAAAGGAAAATTCATATAAGTAGATTCTACAAAACTCATATTATAACATTACAAATTTATGGTTTTATAAATTGTTTCCAATTAATAACAGAATCAATCACACCTATCCCTTCTTCTCTGCATGAAACATACATTTATAACAGAATAAAAAACTGTGTACTATTGACTTTTTTTTTCTGTTTATGCAATCATATTTCTATTTTCATATGGTATTAGTCAACTATATTTTCATTAAAGTTAAATGAATCACAATTTGAGGATGTCAAAGAGATAACAATATCAAACAAATGTTAATCTGTAAAAGAAATGCTATCCTCTGGTAATACCAATTTTTACTCAATTTATTTTATTGTTGAAGCAGCGTTCGAAGATGTTTACCATCAAACATTCCTTGTTTTTTCTAATCGTTGTAGTGCCTGAGCTTTTTTGTTATGTGTTTCACGTTGATTACAGTTATAAATACGAAACCAATAATACTAATGGATATACAGCAATGTTATTGCAGAAAGCGCAAAACGGGTAAGTAAAAGTAGCTAGATAAAAAAATATTTAGATTTTTGCCATACGAAACTTGCTTTGATGTGTAATTCTTTTCATTCATACTTTACGCGATCATATATAAAATAAGACCCTGTTAATTTAATAATAATGAGAAGAAGAATAATGTATTGTTATCTGTATAAAAACAACTTGTGGTTTCTTTCATCAACATTAAATTTAACATATATCAACGCTTACTGGGCGTAAAAATGGTATTTCAAGTGGAGCAATTACAATCATTATTAATTATTATTATATAGCTAAGTAGAATTTAAATTTCCCGCAATTATTCTACGTAATTTCAATAATATAAAGGCGTTAAAATATTTATGAAATTCATTCAAAATCATAGTTCATTTATCATGCTTTACTGTCGAAACTATTAAAAAAATTTATTGACGCGAATTTAAGTTTCGTTTATTTATTGTCAGGTATTAAAAATGATTAAATTGAATTAAATTAGCCTTAAATGCGCTATTATGAAAAAGAATTAGAGAAAACTTTAAAATGTTCAATGAGAAATTCTTTTAACAATATACATTCATATTTTTATGACAATAATTTTTTACGCGTTTATATAACCGCAAACTACATTTTTAATAAATGAACAAACAACAGTTATCTAGTTATCACCACTTTAACCACAAATTAAACTATATATTTGAGGAAATGAAAGACAATGTATTATCTAATAGCCAAGTTTAAATTTTCCACAACAATTTTTAATGAATTCAACGTAAAGGCATTAAAATAGCTATTATTGTAGTACAAAATGGTGAGTAATTTTGTGTTTTAACGTTGAAGTTACTAAGAATAATTGCGGGAAGTTTAAATTTGGCTACTAGAGCAACCATTAACTTAAATTCCACAATTATTTTTAGTAACTTCAACATAAAGGTATAAAAAAAACTATTAATGTAATTCGAAATTGTAGGTAACTTCATGATTCAACGTTGAAATTATTGAAATTAATTGTAGGAAATCAAAATATTGGCTGCTTCACTATAAACTAAACATTTTTTTTATAGTTTCTGGCTGATAGCAGGCGCTCCTAAATTCGACACGGTCACAGTTTGCAATCCTACTTGTCGAGGTTATTCGTTTTCCGAAAAAAACCCAGCCGGTAAATTTTATCTATTTTTTCTAAAAATTGACATCTCGAGTGAACATAGTTGATTATTTTTAGGCGCCGAATTACTAGGGCAGTTATGGACGGGGGTGAAAGGGCCGACGATCCTCTTTATGTAAGTATCGCAATTTGGCAACTTTTCTTTTATAATTACATAACGTTAAAGTAGCCGCCGACACGTACAAACTCACAATATCTGCTAAGCATGTTCGCCGAATGATGTTTTCAAATCGATACAATCGTTAAGCAATGGTAAGTGGCGTGGTATTTAAATATATGTATAACTAAAAAATGAAATTGTTTATTTTAGCGTTATTGCAAGTCCAACTTTATAACAGTAGTTACGAATTCTTTTATGCCCACGGACAAGCAGGTTTTTCAATCAAACACGTAAAATTTAAGTGAGTGTTCAATTTCTCAATTAGTTTCTAGTGACTTTTAAACATTTTTAAGTTTTTCAAGTTGAATTTACTATATTTTTTTTGCGGGAAATTTGAAATAGGTTTAATGAGATTTGCAACATTCGAAATTATAAATAACATATATTTTAGGGGGGTACTGAATTTCTTATTGGGGCACCAGGAGTATTGTCTTGGAAAGGTATGACATCTACCGTTTTTTCGTGTTTTTTAATAGTAGTAATTTGCTTTAAATATTTTTTTCCCAAAGGTACTGTAATTAAACATACCACTTACGACTCAAAAGACATATTGAATGTGGAGAAAAAGTTCGAAAGACATAGTTACTTAGGTTAGAGTTCGCACATATAAGTTATTTTAATGAATCATTTAAATATTTTTACATTACAGGATATTCAATAGAATATGATACTTTTCATTTCAACAGTGTGAAGAGACGTTGTGTCATAGCTGGTGCTCCACGTGCTAATGATCTGGGTGGTATGGTAAGTGATTTTTGAATTTTAGTTAATTTATTTGTGATTGATTTGAAGACATCGTAAAGACGCACATTTTCATGAAAAACACAATAAAACGCTCGTTAAAACACTTCCTAAAACATCAATAGTGTTTCTTCATAATAAAACTTCTGAACGGCAGTGTATGTATGTTTCGATCTATATTAAAAGTAAAATTATTAATAGTGTGGTAGCACTGATATGCTTATCTCACTCTGTTACGCGTAAAAACATTCGTTTGACTGGTTTTAGTGATAAGTTGGCGCTCCTGACTCATAGATTAGTTTGAAAGTTTCAACGGATTTCAGTTGATAAAAAAAGTTTAAAAATACAGTGATTTAATTTTTTTTGTCGCGTTAAAAGTGTCTTCCGTCCTCAAATGTTAAGTGGAGATTATGGAAAATACGGAAGCCGGTCGAAAATCATCAGTAAGTATAATGAAACTCAAGCGCGAATTCAACTGTAAATGTGCGGCGTACCTAGATTTTGAAGCCGCAAAAAACTAGGAAGCCCCTCCGCGACATCGGTTTAAGCAATGAGGATTCAGACGATACAACCGCCGTTATCAACAAATCATGCAGACGAGTCAGTTTTGCGAGCAATAACTTCGTAAAGTAAGTGATAAATATATTTCTTTAATATTTCTTTCGGCCTTAAATCTTCTCAGGCCGTTTGTTACAGACCCCGAGCAGAATACTATATGGGATCGGACGTACGAGGAGGCAATCGAACAATCGGACACGCCTGCCTCCATACATTCCATGCAGGGAGAGAACGAGAATGACCCTAATCGGTTGAACATGACTATAATCGGTGGTGATAATAGTGATTTGGATCTAACTCCTCCGGTGGATGGAGTATTGGAAAGTGCAGTGGTTAAGGACAAAACTGTAATGGATGATATGGAATTTACTACTGCAATAACTAATGTGTTGGTCTTCAATGCAATAATGCTGTGAATAAGGAAATGACGGTCGATGATATGGAATTAACTATGGTGACTGATTTAAAGGTAAAACTGTGTTTGACGGCTTCTATTTGCTGATTAATTTGCATGCACAAAATAAATTATATGGTTTATTTAAATGCTGATTGTTTCATATAGACAAAATGTGTCATTAACCCAGTACTAGTAAAATATTACTTTATTCAATCATTTATTCCAAAAAAGTTTTGAGTAAATGTTATCTGAGATCACGTCTAGTATCACTCAAAATGTAAATTATTTTAATGTATGCAGGATGTTTGGTTTTGTCAGTAAGCTATTACAATTTTGAATACTTATGACTTAATACAAATCAAAATTGTCTTAATTGTCACAAATTTATTAGGTACTTATTAAAAAGTTAAATATTCAAAATAAAGTTATTCACTAATATAGGGCTAATGAGGGAACAGACATTAAATAAACAATAAAACACTTAATTTAAACAAACAACACTTTAAAATTATTTAAAATTGATGTTGACATTTCGCACTCAGAATGTAAAATGATTCTCTACAGAACTTATTCAGTGTCGGTTCTTTACAAATTTTACTTTACTCTAACTATTTACATTGCATTTCTAATTTTACTTTGCCTTTAAACCTGGACTATTTTTAAACTGATTTTAAATTTTTTAAACCTGAGGATGCTCGGCATAGAGCGAAACCGGTCGTGCGATACATTAAATAATTTCGTGAGGATCAAGACCTTGTTTATTACTTCTTTTTCCTTTAAATACAATTAATACACAGAGTCAAATTATGGATCTTATTGGAATAGCTTTGCCGTTTCGTTGGTTGTTAGATTTTTAAAGCGCTTTCGCTATCTAGTGTGATAGTGGTAATATTTATTTTTATAATAGAAAACGAATTTCTACTATTATGTAATAGTAAACATAAGTAAATCAAATAAAAAATATTATATAAATATAACACAAAACTTAGAACTACACACATAATATATAGGTATATATAGAGCATAACATTAAATTAGAAACTAAGAAGAAGTAAAGTAAAATGTTAAAAAATTATATATTACCAAACTAAATATTTATTCTTCCTAATAAAAAAAAAAAAACAATCTTATTATTGTATAATCATACTTAAACTAAGAAAACTAAAAATTTAGAAACACAAATTTATGTAATGTTTTTTTTTTTCTTCTTTTTTTTTTTGGCAAATTTGCGTTCTTCATATTTAACTTCTCTCTTTTCAGTGATTGTTTATTTATTGTTTTAATTTTAAATATTTATTTTTAGAAAAAAATCTTAAATTAGGCAATGTTTCAATTAATGTTTTGCCAACAAGAACGTGTCTTGCAATATACTTTCAAGTTCTTTTTATTATAACAGAATCCCCAATACAATACTAACCTTTCAATATAAACAACACACGAGAATGATCGCGTTGCGCGTCATCACAGCGTCATCGCCTATCCACCCTCTCCTTTCCCCGGGCCTCACCTACAACTTACGAGGTAAAATATGGGTACGGACGTGATACGGATCTTGACCTTTGGGTAACTATTGCAATTAAATAATATTTTGCCGACACGTAAGATGGCCATCTTGTATGTAGTAGTCTTAACTATAACCTTATATTTAAATCCGAGATGGGCACCAACGCCGTGCTGCCATCTACCGCTTTTGTCCAAAATGTTCAAAAATCCGTTAACTATTTTGTCCATAAGGTTGTCTAACTAGTATGTATACCACGTGTGTATAAATTGTCGCAAAGGCTACACGTACCGCATACTTCGTTCGTTTCTGAATCGAAAATCTAAATGTAAATATTGTACTATGCTTCATAGTCCTCAGAATTCTTGAAGTTCGGTTTTTTAGTTCCTTAATCAGCGTTTGTGTTCGTTATTGTCGGTATAGATAGCTGCAATTTTGAATTTAGACGATTTCTTATTCCTGTTTTTTCGTAAACAGTTTCTTTTTGATTTAGAGCCTGGTTTCAACATTTCCTTCATAAGCATCCTCTCATGAAAAACACTTTGCAACATTGTAGGACAATGACTTTTTATTCTAATTTGATTTCAATCAAAACCATACTGTCAAATTTTGACATTAATCTGAAGTGTGTCAATTTTATGCAAGCTCTGCTCTTTTCGTGATTACTCGTATTCTCTTTGATTAGTTTTTCCTGTTCAGTGTTTTTATCGTTCTCGTATTATTGTTTTGTTTATTTACAATGGTTTTTACATTTAATGAATATGCCGATATATATATGGTAGTTACAATTACCATTACGGTAGTATGCGACTACAGTGTTGCCAAATGTATGGTACTTCAAGTGGCTCTGAAGACCCGCATGAGCATAGTACCATATTTTACCATTTAGATTTTAGATTCAGAAAACGAAGGTAAAATGTCGCTGCGTATAGCTTTTGCGACAATTTATACACACGTTGTATAAACAATGATACTAGTATAATATTTGCTAATATTCAGTCACTTGCGAAAGTATGGAAGAATTAGTAGACCGTTTGCGCATGCACATTAATCAATTCCAACTTTCGAGCCGAATAAACTACAGCTTTACCGGTTTAAATAAATGTTAAGGCACATGAAAACGTCGTCCGGGACGCCACTATATTCAACGATACCATGGAATTTACCAAACTGATACAGGAAAATGCTGATTTTCGAGAGAGAATAAATTCGGATTTGGCGCGGAACAAACTGCCGACGACACGGAAAAGTTAATAAATCTCGAACTATTGAATACCGAAAAGGTGTCTGATTTTTCGAAAGTGATAACAGGAGACGTGGTAGCGCCTTTTACGAATCTACCGACGATGCGTTTGCGAGGTATCAACAGCACTTCCTTCGTCCAGGATTACATAAGCGAAGCGAAAACGCGAAATTCGGAAAACGATCAGAGCGCCGAAGATATGGACATATCTCTCTTGGATGATGATGATGATGTTAAACCGGAGATTGTCATCACCTCTCCAACGGTTGATGATATGGATATAACACGAGATGATAATGCCGATGCTGATGCCAACGTTACAGATGATAAAATTAAAGATAATGAAGTATCGGACGTGAATTTGAATAAATCAAACGATGTTATACCAGAAGAAGGGAATAGCATCGTAGAACTTTGTGCGAAAATTACAATGGAAAATTCGGCACTCTTGTGCGACACTTCCGTTTATGTATTTCAACAGATTCCTCAGTTGATGAAGTAGTACCGGACGTGCCGACGACATCTAGTAGCATCGACACCGATGAAGCGGAGTACGTGTTAGGTATAGATAATTTACCGCCATACGATGGCAGTCGAATGGATGCGATTACGAAAAACTGTCAGGAACTTGTCGGCACGTTCATGAGGCATAACCAGAAGGTTAAAAAGAAATTAGAAGAAGAGGAATCGTTAATACGCGAGTGCATCGAGAAGTACAAACGAAAACGCAGGTTGTTGGACGAATTCGAAGCCCTTAACATCAAAGCCGAGGAAATACTGAGTTCGGAATGCACGGAAGAAAGCGACGAATCTGAAAGTCTCACGTGGAAGGAGAAGATCTTAAAATTATCTGAAGGGTAAGAAATGTGTTCATTAATTTTTTTTTTTTCAAATTGATTATTGTATACCAAAATACTTAATTTTTTGTTGTTGTGACAGCTGTCTTATGTGGTGTCTCCGGAAATATTGCAGCCTCTATGGCTTTTTTAAAGCTTCAAATCTTGACCATATATACAGGGTGTTCCTAAATATCATGTACATAAGGAAGGGGGTAATTATTTGGTTTATTTTATGCCTAAAATTTCATATAAACATAGGTCTGCAAACGCTTCGTTACCAATCTGCAGGGTGTTGAAATTTCAAGATTTTTTTCACTTTTTACTGTATAGCTCCTACAGTTTTTGGAGATATTTTGCTCAATTTGGAAGGTAGGTTACGCTATAAGGCCTGCCAGCATTAACCATACAAATGATGATGTAAATCTACAGGGTAAATAGTTATTTTCGGGTCATGACCTCTTTTCCCACCCTGAACTTTTTTGCGATGCGCCACTGCTAGATTCTAAAATACGCAATAAATTTGTTGATAACAAACCAAACCGTTTTGGACATATACTCATATGAACTTTTATGATCAAAATAACCTCAGGAATCAGCTCTTAAAATTTGTCGCATATTGAGAATCACCCTGTATATTGAAACGCAATCTTTAAACAAAACATAACGATATATTGAAAATTCATAGTAAACAAACCAATAATGATTTTGCCATTTGTTAAACGAAAATAAATATTTATAATTTACACCATTTACAATTTATATTTTTATGTGCATCTTGAAAAAGCTTTGGAAATTAAGACGAAACGTCGTTAATGTACATTTCCATATTTTCATGACCTAAAAACCAGGAAAAAGAAGAAATTAATACCCGATTCCTATTTTGTTTTGATTGTTCCAAGCTTTTACCACGGTTTGTACAAGCTCTCTCTGAAGCTTGGCTCAACATTGTCATTCTAACCTTGTCATCTGCATTTACAGACAAGCTCATGAAAACCTTGTCATGTGTCAACTAGTAACCTTGCCAGAACCTTGCAACAAGCTTGCACCCTTGTCGGGACAACCTTAAACAAAGCTTGTGTAAACCTTAAATTGTTATCTGGGATATCAAAAAGTCACATTTATGGTGTAAATATTACTAAGGCGGTAAATTTGAAATGTTTTCAAAGCCTGTAAATGTCACATAACGTTTTGATACCCGTGTTAAGAGGCAAAGGCAGATGATCATTAATTCTAGTTGAATGTTCATGAACTAAGTTGTAGGTTAAAAAGTTTTATTTTGATAAATATACAAAGGTGACCCATATGTAAACACAAATTAAAGTTAATAAATTGTGTTCTTTGAAGGCAGTTCTACATGGCTAAAAAAAAATTACAGCAAGAACTAAACTTACAATTATTTTCTATGAAAGAAATATTCGCTGGAATACCCGAGTTAATTATACATTCATTCTCGAATCAATTTTATTATTTTATGTGTAGTAAATTATTAAAAGCTCACGTCTAGTAAGAAATCTTTTTGTTTTGTTATTTACATAAAGTAAACGCAGTAAGGATTATCTACTCTAGGTCTGGTAAACTATCATTGTCACTATCGGCACCAACAGAAATAATGAATGGTTCAATCAGGTCATCTACAAAACCATCTAGTGTGCACATTTTTGTTTCTTCTTGAATCACATGCTCCACACACCAGTCTTGCAATTAACATTTTTTTATATTTCCTATACCTTTTTATAAAAGCTGCTCCCGAATATATCAAAGGATACTTCTCTTGATTTCTTACAATGTGTAACTTTTTTATTATCTGTTGGGAAACAGCTCCTTCTTGAAAATTAAGGGTACCCCAATGAGCATTTCTGTATCTATTGTGGTTGACACTGTAACGAACTATATTCTTCGGGAGACAGTGGAAAAAGTTAATTTTCAGTTTGGTTTTCTCTGTTATTATGTAGATTTTGATTCTAACATCCGCAAAATAATGTAGTTGACAAAATTTGTCGGAACGGCGCACAGTGGTCCCAAATCCCGAAAAGCTGGCCAAAAGTCGAAAAGTTTCTTATGTAGAAATTTTAACTATCGGAATAGCTGTAGTACATATAGTGTATTACCAACATTAGAGCAAGCCATGCATTCATACCTGTTTGTAAAATTTACTTCCTTTGTAACGGTCGAGCGCATCACTGCTGAAATTATGAAGCAAAAGTGTAAGTACGTTTTTCTAAACACGCTAAAAGTTTATAGTTAACATTTTCAATTCTATAAAATGATTCTTTTCTTGAAGATGAATACAACAATAATCTGTTGATCAAAATTAATGTTCACAACATGCTAATAAATCAGTTGTCAATCTTATTGACGTAATTTACATGATTTGACTTTAGAGAAGTCGTCAGAAAAAAAAGCAAAAAGTAAAAAGTCTTGATGCATCTTGCTCGAAACAAATTGTAGGCTGTTAATTGAATGTTTCTCTAAAACATATTCAAGTAGTTGGCTGCCCATAGGTGCCTCTAAGGTTTTTATGCTAGATTTTTGTGTATGATGCCAAGAAAAATCAAGTGAATATGTTTGTTTGAAGGAAAAATGTAAAAATATCTACCGCTACAACGAATGATACATCAAAAACAGCATACAGGAATAGGCGCCATATTTTGTAGTCATATCTTGTTGCGCTACACGACATACGTATGTGGTAAATTCATGAGACAGTTTTGGAAAAAAATGGGCACATAACATATGTGTACTTATGAATATAAATAATTGGTATATTTGTGGTAGATTATCTTCTATTCTGATGTTCGTGAATATAACTGCAGTTTATTTAAGTAACTCCGACATTTTGATCCGCCATTTTGTTTTTGCAAAAATTGCCATCATATTGGTAATCAGCGACTTGAAAAACCCTCATATACCGAGTTTCGTGAATATAAATGCAGTTTTATATTAATAAGTCCGACATTTTGAATCCGCCATTTTGTTTCTTCAAAATTGCCATCATATTGGTAATCAGCGACTTGAAAAACTCTCATATACCGAGTTTCATGAATATACATGCAGTTTTGCACTAAGTAGTCCGGCGTTTTGTTTTTCCAAAAATGCCCTTCATATTGGTAATATGCAACTTGCAAAGCCCTCATATACCGAGTTTCGCCAAAATCAAATAGCTTCATATTTTGGCCAGCTTTTCGGTATTTGGGACCACTGTGCGGGGATTCGAACCCACGGTATCCGTAATAGTCGATGCCCTTAAGGGACTTGATTTGATTAACCCATCACTAATGCTATCCTTAAAAGTTGCTTGATATTATCCTCAATGTTGATTCTATTTCATTCCTAATAAATTCCAGATAAGCAGAGTTCAAAACACTATTATTTAAATATCCATTTTAGAAATGACGGATATTGGGCTATCGTATCGTTGGACAGCAATCCTTGTAAATTCACAACTCTATATGGAACAATAGGATTCAATGCGAATATAGACGACATAGACGGCGAGGTTACAGAGCTGCAATTGGAGGACCGCATAAATGGTGAGGTCCACACATATTTATCATCCAACGAGTTAACAATCCATCGTTTTCCTTTCTAAGCTAATTCCCAAACAATCATCTTTTATATACACAAAATATTCATGGAGAAACTAAAATTGAAACCCATCCAGTCGGCTCTGGGTGAGAAATTCGAAATACTGTCTCTGCTCGATTATATCCGATTAACGATGGAGAAACTGCTCGAGATCGACAAGGATTACACTTGGCTGGAATTAAAGTACGGTGCTTCCATCGATAAAGAATTCAGGGTATGAGATTTTTTTGATACCCTTTCTTGTGTTTTAATTCGTACATTTGTAGGATATCGTTTGCCTTAATAAGCGTGAAGCTAATGATCAGTTGGGTATTTACTATCGACGTTAGAGATTACGACAATATTAATAAAGATAAGGTCACCTTTTACTCTAAAGTAGGCGATCTACGGGAGAGAGATATACAAAAGTGTTTGAACAGTTGCCCGAAAGGTTTCGGGTTTGTACGAGCTTTTATAGAGACTATGTATAGATGGTTAGAGGATTTGGAACGCAAGTGATTGTAAATTGGATTTGTGTGTCTGTGTATGTGTACATATAAAAATGAAGTTTTATTTATCTAATTGTAAGTAATAATGATCAAAAAAGAATATATTTTTATTGTAGGTTTTAAAAAGAGTAGTTTTATTACAATTTTATTATTGTTCAATGTGTTGTTATTACAACAAATACAGCGCGTGCAATTAAAAAACTCACCACCATGACGGTATTGGAAAATGACGGCTTTTCCTATTAGCAGACGGTCTAGGTGACATCTGGATCATATGTGACGTCAAATTTATAGTGTTAGTAAGATTTCAGCGAAGTGTCGTTGGCATATATGCTAGGTTGAGTTCCTCGCAAAAGTGCTGGCAGATCGTTAATGTATAGGATGAAAAGCAGGGGACCCAGAGTGGAGCCTTGAGGAACACTGCACCGTACTTTCGGCGGCAGTGATCGAATGTTGTGAAACTCAATTAATCTTAGTTTAGTTTAGTAAGAGATAGAAGGTTACATACCTGATTACAATAATCATGTATGTAACCTCCGAAAGCAGCAGGGCAATGGCAGAACATATGCTCAACTGTCTCCTTATCTTCTAAACACAGTCGGCATTCAGTCTCATCCCTCGGGGGTACGCGAAAATTTTTAGGGGGTACGCGGCCGGCCAACAATAAAATAAAAACAACCCGGGACACGTTGACGTGCGCGCGCCACTAAGGGTTAGTCATCAGAGTGGGGCTGTGTGGCCGGCCAAATCACTCGTGTCACTGCACTGCAGTAGCTTGCCTGTTATTACAAGCTCGCTCTCAGTATTTGTGTTATTTTTGTGGTGTGTTGTGTTATCTGGGGACACTCAATCCTGTTGAAACACGTTTACGGACATCTGTTTGAAAACTGAGTCAGGTACCACGTAAGTGAATTTTACAATAAAATTAACAATGGATAAATGGCTCTAAAGAAAGGCCTCATGAAGATCTGCATCAAAATTCTGGGCCATCAACTTCAACAAAATGAAAGAAGACCTGAACGTCTTTGTTACTAATGAGCAGCTCAAGGAAAAAATAAAAACCCGAAAAACTGGCAAATGAATATAAAGTAAAAAGAGAAAATATGACGGGTTTGTACTTAAAATTAGGTTTTACTTGGGCTGGAAGCTCAGACGAGCCTAATCCCCAATGCGTTGTTTGTTCAGAAAATTTTATCAAACAATCTATGAAACCTTCTCTTTTAAACGCCATTTTGAAAGCAACATGAGAACTTAGTCAAAAAGGAGTTACGGTAACTTTGAACGTCTTTTGGAAGATTTGAAAAGTAGGAAAAACACGATAAAACACTTTTCTGGTGCAGAACAAAATGAAAGTGCTCTAAAAGCTTCTTACAAAGTAATCATTTAATTGCGAAGTCTGGTAAAATCCATACTAATTGCGAAACCTAATCCTCCCTGCCACAGCAGAAATTGTTTCTTGTACGTTTGGAGAGAACGAGGCAAAAAGAATTACAGCAATTCCATTATCAAATGATACAGTTTCAAGGAGAATTAGTGATATGGCGTATGACACAAAAGAACAACTTGTTGGAGCAATTCGAGCTAGTCCTTGCTTTGGTATACACACTCGATGAAACACGGGTGTCGCTGGCCTAGCCCAACTGATCGTTTTTGTACGTGGCATTTTTAAGATGAATATTTGAAGATATTTTATTTTGTAAGACACTTAAAACATCGACAAAAGGTCAAGATATTTTCAATTTGTTAGATTCTTTTTTTTTCCGAAAACCAGCTCGAGTGGAAAAACTGTGTGTCAGTGTGTATGGATGGTGCTAAGGCTATGAGCGGTCACATCACAGGGCTGGTAGGCCATATTAAAACGGTTTCAACTGAGTGTAAGTTCACTCATTGTGTCCTTCACCGAGAGGCTTTGGTGGCTAAGCACCTCCTGATGAACTTAAAGATGTCCTTGATCAGAGTGTGAAAATTGTGAACTTCATAAAAACTAGGCCCTAAATCTCGTTACTTTAAAATTCTATGCCAGGATATGGGGAGGCTCCATGAGAACTTATTGCTACATACTGAGGTACGATGGCTTTCTCGGGGAAATGTTTTGTCCGTGTATTTGAACTCCACAACGAATTACATAATTTTTTTACCGAACACAAATCGCATCTGTCTTCTGTACTTACTGATTTTGATTGGCTTTTGAAGTTGGCTTATTTAAGTGATATTTTTGGAAAACTCAACATCTGGAATTTATCCATGCAAGGCAGTGTTTCTGATATTTTTAATATAGAAAAGAAAACTGATGCAATGGTAAAAAAGATCATTCTCTGGGAAAAACAAATAGAAAATAACAACTGCGAGCCGTTTGAAAGATTACTTACATTTTTGCAAGATAATGAGAAAACATATCTGATTTCACTGAACTCAAGACTCAAATGGGCCAGCATTTGAATGCATTGAAATCCGCATAAGAGAGTACTTTCCACCTTTGGAGAAATAGTATAACTGGATACGTGACCCCTTTAATGCTGATTCTCAAGTTTAACCTATCTTAAAAATAAATCTAGAAACAAATTAAATGTTGAAGATGATTTAAGGTTGTATTTAACCAAGTTAAAACCCAATTTTGATAAACTGTGCAAAGGGAACAAGCTCATCCTTCTCACTAATCTCTTTGAAAGTAAGCGCTTTTTGTTCTTTAAATTTTGTGTGTGTTTTTTTTAATGTAATAAAAAATGTTTTGTAAAAATAATCTCTTTGTTTTTATTTAAAAATGATGCGTAATTCAGTTTCAAAGGTTAACACTATACTTCTATGCTACAAGAAGGCTTTAAGATTTGTTTAATATTTTAATTATAATTTACTTGAGTACCGGTAACTGAGAAGGGGTACCTAAAATGTTTTGTGGGTAAAAAGGGGTACAGTGTCTAAATAAGTTTGAGAACCACTGCGTTACATCACTATCGTGTACTCAACTTTGTTCGCTTGGATCAAAATCGAAAAGTGCAGAACCGGATTGTTTTCTTAATAATCGACACATTTCACTTTCGAGAGGCGATTTCTCGCATGCGCAATGTAAAATCGAAACCATTCAAATGTCAAGTGACTCACAGCTCAGTTCTGTATGCGCACTGTCCCACCATTCATATGAACGATTGGGTCACGGAGCGTGATTGAAAGAATCACGGGTCTTCAGACAGATTCGGTGTTTATGAACGGGTCGGTCGTGACACTCCACATCACTAATGACCACTTTTTTGGTCTAAATTGAGATGTATTAAGAGGGTTAGTTCCGGTAATACGTTAGATAATTTCAACATTTTGATTAAAAAATGTTCGCATATCAAGAAGAATTCACTAAATAATAATAATTACGGACAAGGGACAGGAGAAGACAAGAAAATTGTAAAACTAGATACAACGTATTGCTATGGACAGGCATCCTGTTTTTCGCGAGTGTATTTTAAGTTGCATATTTTGTTTTGATTTTCCGTTCTGCTGAGTCATTTTACCGAGAGAATTTTTTACAATAATGTTTAGTTTGTATAAATTTTAGTTAAAGAGTTTATTATTTGGTCTAATTTATTTAGTGTTAAGTTTTTTTTTAAATTAATTCCATTCATTTATTTGTCTAGCGTTTGCTAGCTTTATTCAATGCTTATTCTACTAGATTTTGTCGGTGATTTATGCGTTGTTCGTATTGTTATACGGCTGCGTTGTAGAAGTTTGTTCTACAGTTCCTTGGTCGACTATTAACGTGAGTAGACGTATTTTTGTATTTCATTGTTGCCTTTTTGTAATCCATTTTGATTATAGTAATTTCGTTTCGTTTCTTTAAAAATTTTGTCCATCAAGGAATTCGTTTTGTAATAATTGTTATTATATTCACGTGTACACGTTGTAGATATAAGATCATTTATTATTTTTGTGCAGGAAGATATATTTTTGTTGTAATTTTCTCATTTTAGTTTTAAGAGTTAATTTTTCCGTTTTTCTATTTTGCTGATTTATTTTTATTTTATCTATCACCTGGGTTTGGATGAGTAGAAACTTTGTGCTTGCATTTAGTTTACGATTTTATAGATTTCTAGTAATTGTCCACGCTTAATTTATTTTAATTTGAAACCACGTGGATCGAATTTGAAATATTTAGGATTATCTTCCTGAACAACCAAAATTTTTGCTTTGTATAGGAAATAGCATTGTCCTATTGTAATTTTAGAATCAAGTGCAGTTTTTAATTTTTGGCCAGAACCTTCAGCTCACGGTTTTTTTTTCTGCACAAGCTGTAATTAAACCCATTTTTAAAAATAAATTTGATTGTTAATTATCTTCGTTGGGTTGAAAATTCTGTTCTTTTATTTTTATATTAAAACCTTTTCAATTTTTGGGGTAATTAAGAGAGTCTGATTTCATTCACTAACAAATTACTTTTCGTGGTTAGATTCAAGTTTTAATTCGCGAGGGTAACTCTGAGGTTAATAGTTTTTGTGCGCCATTTTAAAATATTATCCGTTGAGCTAGCTATTTTAATTTCATTTTAAAATTCGTTTAATTCAACCAGTACACAGCAGTATATATAACTGTGTACTTAAAATCGCTGAGCTAAGGGTTTTACCGCTTTTATTACCGTTTTTATTAGACTGTAAGTGTAGAAATAAATACTTTTTATTGAGTATATCGCCTGTGTCAATAGGTTGATCCCTGTGAACGTAACGATTTGTGTATTTTCCCGCGTATATTTTGGGCCCCCTACTTTTTATCATTTATATAAATGACTTCCTAGCTAGTATGCCAAATGTCAAAATATGCCTGTATGCCGATAACACATCGTGCCTAGTAATTGTTGTGAATCAAACAACAGTCGCACAAGAAAGCCGAGAAGCCGCCAACGATGCCAGAGGCTGGGTTGAGGCGAATGAACCGAAAGTTCCTTGGTATTACCATAGATCAACGCCTCAAATGGCATGGACACAGAAAGATTAGTAGACCATCAAGCGGCAAAAGTAGCATATTTCGCCAACTTTCATTTCAACATGTGTTACGACATTATATTTTGGGGGATGTCGTCTGAATCGGCCAGAATCTTCATTTTGCAAAAGAAAGCAATAAGATATTTTTGCGGCTTAGCTGTGATGGATAGCTGTAGAGCGTATTTTAAACCAATTAAAAGTACTTACCTTGCCGTCTGCGTTTGTTGTGTATACAGTTGCATATGTGCGCCAAAACAAAGATGCATTTCCTGTAAACAAAGACATTCACCAGTACAACACCAGAACACGCGATGAATTGAAATTGCCTTATCACCGTCTTGCTTGCTCCCAACAAGCTGTAAATTATTGAGGAAGCGAATTATATAATAAAGTACTAAACAATCTCTAAGAGCTTCCATCAGTCCATCATTTTAAAAAGAAAATAAAAGAAACGCTTATCAGTCAAGAATTATACAGCATCGAGGAGTTCCTGGTGAATTAATGTTCCTATTTTTTTTGTGGCTTCTTGTTTCCATTGTTTGTTCGATTTGTTATAAGTATGTCATTTATTTTACATTTATATTTTATTTATTATTCTGTACTTATTGACCAAATGTACTTACTACAAAGTTTATATGGCGACAATGTTTGTGTAATGTTTATTATTATCAATATACATTATACTTAAAGAAAATCAATAAAAATTATAGTAATTTCAAAATATTAAAACTTCAACTTGGAAATTAATAAAATTAACTTAATTGCAATTGACAATTAATTCAATAAACAAAATCGAACAAAGGTATTAATTATATTATATATTTAATTACTTTTATTTTCTTAGTTAACATGTGGATAAATTTAATATTATTTAATAAAAATATAATCATCATTAAAATAGTTATTATTTTTTCTAATGTACTTTTGTGTTTAAGTATTGAATTTACCCTAATAGTCAAATTTAAATTTCCCCCCACAATTTTTAGTGAATTCAACGTAAAGGCATTAAAATAACTAATAATGTAGTACAAAATGGTGGGTAATTTTATGTTTCAACGTTGAAGTTACTAAGAATAATTGCGGGAAATTTAAATGTGGCTATTAGGGGAGTGTATTTTTTAAATGAATTAAAAATGAAAAATTAAAATACAATTGTATCAGTCAAATAAATTTTCTCATCCACTCCCAAGGTTTTTTTTTTTATATAGATTATTGAATAGCTAAGTTTATCAGAATATTAGTGTTGTTTATTATTATATTATTCGCAATTTTCTGAAAGAACTTGTTTTAGGTTGTAATCTTCGATTACGAATACATTCACGATTTCGTCCTGAAAACATTGTACGGCGATCAAATCAGTTCGTATTTCGGATCGTCCATGTTAGCAGCAGCACCAGACTTACTAATCGGCGCTCCCATGTACACCACGAAATCCTACGAAGAGGGTTGCGTCTTCGTTTACAACAATGATAATGTAAGAATTGCGCTACAAAAAACGCGAGATTTCGGCATTCCTAACGGTTCCTCTTCTTCTTCCACAGTTGGATTTAGTGTTCTTGGAAAAGATATGCGGTCAACACGTGGGGGGTAGATTTGGTACTGCGATCGCCAAAATCGGAGGCCGATACAAGGCCGTCGCGATTTCAGCGCCGTACGCTGAGGAGGATGTCGGTATCATTTACATATATTTTAGACACGATTACGGTTATGAGAAAGTCCAACAGATTTCCGGTAAAAGCGTTCCAGGTACTGTGATGGGATTCGGTTTATCCATATCGAGGGGTTTGGATATTGATGGGAATGAAGAAAATGGTAAGATTTATAAAAAGGCAATGACTAGTATAAAAGCACGGATTATCCCAGTGAAGACGGCTCTGATTTTTTATTTTTGAAATGAAAATCATTTCTACAAATTGTGGAATGCCATGTTGCATACCCTAAAAATAATCTTGACTACTGGTATTAGTTCGTATTAGAGATAAATTAAAATTAAATATACCGGGTGTCCAGCCTAAGATGCAACGGTCCATAGCCGATTTATTATTGTTTTTTTGGAATAATGTTTCAAATAAATGTTGCCTTGAATCATATTCTACACATTTTAAAATTAGTTTCAGTAATGGCGGAACTTCCGGTTGTACCGGAAGTAGGTGCTAACTTTTATTATTTTAAATGGAACACCCTGTATATTATTGTACTTTTGGATTCCTTGTTAAATTTAAATAACAATACGTTAGGCATACCTTGGGGCTAAGTTGTACCGTTTCCTAATTACATGGCGTTTTTCGAAAGAAATGACATTTGCAATGTCTGCGGTGTTTGAAAATATCTCCGGAAATACGAAAGTTAGAAGGATGCGGTTTTCAGTTTTCGCTTAATCATGAAACAGCACACGTCTTTTATTTTAAAATTGTTGCGTAATTTTCGAACTCTAAAATCATGGATAACTTGATTTTTTTTAAATTGAATGGTATAGCAATTTTTACATAAATGGATGTAAAATTTAATTTTCTTTCGATTTTATACGCGTGTTATTGTGTCTATCTCCAAAGGTTTTGGAGATATTCGCGATTTTTCAGTTTTTCATGATAGATACGTATTGCGAAGCGCCGGCCACCTTCCCTTCGCATTTCACCAGGCTTGGGACTGGCAGCAGTAATACTGACATGCTTAGAAAATGGTCAACAGAACACAATAGGATCACCGGAAACAAACAAAACATTAGAAATGTAAATTACTGGCGCTTTGAAATGACATAGCAAAGATAAAGATAAGACAATGTATGCTATACCATAAATCAGAACATTTTTCGAACTACATTACAATGAATGGCGTACATACACATCGAGCGTCTTGCTCGCAACAGGTTACACTTTAAATGTTAGTGCCGTCATTATACAGAGAATTTGTACTACACTATTACATTAAATGTTCAAAATGCGATCCGTTTTAGGCGCTACATAATGAAATCGCTTTTGCAAAACACTTTTGAACATTTCCAAGCATTTCTGGTGTGACTTCTTGAAACGCTTTTAAAATACGATGACGCATATCATCAGGTGTTGTTGGTAGCGTCTCATAAACTTCATTTTTAATGAAACCCCATAAAAAGGAATCGCAGCTTGTAAGATCTGACGATCTCGGAGGCCATCTGTCATCTGTCCTCCACGCCCAATCCAGCGGTCTCAAAAAGACACATCCAAAAACTGACGAAATTCGACAGTATTGGGAGATGGAGCACCATCGTGTTGGAACCACATCAGCTGACGAGTAGCTACCGGAATATTTTCTGACAGAACGCCCAAATTATTCTGAAGAAATTCCATATAAACCCTACCCATCAGGCGTTGGTTATGAAAGAACAAGCCTATGATATGTTGTCCAATGATACCTGCCCACACGTTCACTGACCTTCTGTACTGACTATGTGCTGCAATAAATCGATGCGGATTTTGTGTGTCATAATAACGACAATTGTGACGATTCATAAATCCATTTTTGTGGAAGGTAGCTTCGTCTGAAAACATCACTTTCTCGAAAAAGTTTGCAATGTTGTGTTTCTTTTCTTTTTTTTTTTAATTTCAAGTTTTGTTTGTTTCCAGTGGTCTTATTGTATTCTGTTGGCCATTTTCTAAACATGCCAGTATTACTGCTGCCAGTTGCAAGCCTGGTGAAATGCGAGGGGGAAGGTGGCCGGCGCTTTGCAATACGTATTGCTATGGCATGGCTCCCCGGTTGTTTGAACTCTATGCTATTAATTTTCCAAGATCAAGTTTTGGCGTTGCCGCGCGCAAATTCTCACTTTGTGTTAATTTTTAGAAAGAATTTAATAGTTTTGTTTGAGTATTTTATTGTTCAGTTGTGTATAGTTAATTTCATTTATTTGTACATTTTGCGTACACCAGTATTGTATATAGTTTATATGCTAGTCTTTTCTTTGCGATGCGTTGCGGCTTCATCGCACGCAGATGTAAATTTCATATATATGATTGTGTTACCTTGAGGCCCCGGCAGTTACCAGATTGACGAGCGCGAGTATTGTTTGTGTTTTAGTTTCTCTGGTTACCGTATTTGGTAATTCATTTTTATTTTAAGATGTAGTTCGTTCTTTTGAAATTTTAAAATCGTCCATCTAGCAACTCACTAGTTATTAATAAGTGTTATATCGTTATGCACAAGTTATATGTAAGGCTCTTTAATAATTTTCGTTTTAGAAGTGATCGCGTTTAGAGTTTAAATTTTCCGTTTTTTTGTAGTTTTCAAATTAATTTTATTTTAATCACCTCGGGGTAGGTGAAGAGAAGCTCTGGGCTTGCATTTTAATTTCATTTGATTGTTACTTGGTCCCACGTTTGATTTAATTAAATTTTAGTTTGCTTTGGATTTTTGAAACCACGTGGATTTTTTGTGGTATAAGAAATTCCTTCTAGAACGAATTCACCATTTTGTTTGCTAAAGGATTTGCATTGTCCTTTTTAATTGTAAATTCACGAAGGGGTTATTTTAATCCAATGCCTTCAGTATTACGGTTTTTTCCCCTATTGTTGTTAATTAAATGTTTTTTTTTTCTTTTTTCTTTTTACACAATAAATTTAATGATTGTAAATATCATTTTAAAATTACAGTTTCTTTTATTTTTGAATCAGCCATTTCAATTTTTGGGGATCTTAAAGAAAGTCAACTTTTACAAACGCCCACTATTACTTTTCATGAAAGTTACTCTGAGATATAAGAATCTCTGGCGCCCTTTTCATTTCATATTTGCTGAGCTAGCTAAATTAATTTTGTCATTTTTAATTTCTTTAAACTTATATGCATGGACAATCAGTTCACAGCAGTATCTATCATGAAAAACTGAAAAATTGCGAATATAATAATTTACATCAATTTATGTAAAAATTGCTATACCATTCAATTTAAAAAAATCAAGTTATCCATGATTTTAGAGTTCGAAAATTACAGAGCCCTATTTAATTAATCTGTAATTTAAACGCAACAATTTTAAAATAAAAGACGTGTGCTGTTTTATGGTTAAGCGAAAACTGAAAACCGTATCTTTCTAACTTTCGTATTTCCGGAGATATTTCCAAACACCGCAGACATTGCAAATGTCATTTTTTTCGAAAAACGTCATGTAATTCGGAAACGATACAACTTAGCCCCAATATATGCCTAACGTATTGTTATTTAAATTTAACAAGGAATCCAAAAGTACAATAATATACAGGATGTTTCATTTAAAATAATAAAGTTAGCATCTACTTCCGGTACAACCGGAAGTCCGCCATTACTGAAACTAATTTTAAAATGTGTAGAATATGATTCGAGGCAACATTTATTTGAAACATTTTTCCAAGAAAACAATAATAAATCAACTATGGACCGTTGCATCTTGGGCTGGACACCCGGTATAAATATTTTGGAACAACATTTAAGACTAAATGTCCTCTGCAACACGAGAAATTTACTAATGTATTTTTGTTCCTTAAATGCTTACGCTACTTAAGTATTTTAAATGAATATGAATTCATTAATCAACTAGTAAATAATTTGACAATTAGATCTAAATGACTAATAACACTGGTCAACAAAATTTCAGATTCATTTTGTCCCACGAGGTAAAGCGGGTAAACTTAGTATTTTTTTTTGCACTTATTTCATATCTGTTTTCAGAATTTTTCTATCAAGCAGGGTTTCAGAGTGACAAAGCAATGAAATTTTGTGAAAGTGTATATTATCCCAGGTAGCAAGCTGTCGTCATTATGACGTTGATTTCGAGTCATATTGGTCAAAATGACGGCAAGTAACCAATAAGGGACGATCATATAAGCGTGAATTTGACATACGTAACTATAACGTGAAATTTATCGGTCTTTATGCCGTTACAAACATGTCCATTTCACCTTGTTTAAGTATTTGCTATGTATATTAAATAAATAAAATTATTTAGTATACCATCATATTTTTTTATGGCAATTCAACAATTCAATCATGAAGTTGCTTCTAACTTGCCCCTTTTCATTCATTCATTCAAGTTAGGGTGGCACTTGAGCTTGGTGTCATTGTAGCATCCCTATTGATTCTCTTATTTCCACTCGAGCAGCTTGGTGTTCTCTATGAAGCCCAGTGTCTTGCCTCAGGGAAACTGAGGACCTCGAGGGCCCAATAGATCTCCCGAAGTACTTCTGCCTAAGGACCTTAAGTTCCTCACAAGTGCAGAATTACATATAATCGTTTCCTCCTGTACGTTCGCATCTTCTACACCACGGTTCGCTTACTCGGCCTGTGTTGTATAGATGCTTTTTCAGGGGACAGTGTCCAGTTACTAACCCAGTAATGGCCTTAACTTCTTTCTTACCGCACCTGAGTAGGTTATCAGAGAAACTACCATCCCCATCCCCTACCAACGTTTTGGTATGGAGTTGACCTTTAGCCGACCTCCATTTCTTTGTACTTTCTTTATCTAACCAGGTCAGATTTCCTTCTTGCGGAGTCCTTAGTAATCCCCCATGGGCCTGACCATGAAGTTCTCTTTAAGAGCCTCCTATGCCCCTATATTTATATGTTCGAGTTGACTGACTAATCTTAGGTTCGATATTTTTTGTAAAATTCGTAACTATTAGATTAGTTTTTATAAAAAGTTACGTTCAGATGAGAATAGAATATGAGTAAATATATAAAAAAAGCATACTGATTTTAAAATCGGCTCGCGGTAGGAAAGTTTGCACCGGTTAGCCGGTGGTGATAGTGCCTTTTCTGTGTGATGCGTGCGCCGTTTCTTTAAGTTAAATATAAGACGTCACTTAGACGTAATACTGTGACGTCTTTTTTAAGCTGAAAAAAGACGTCACTGGGCTGTGACACTTTATCGTCATTATAACGTCTCTTTACGTACAATAATAGGTCATTATGACGTAAGACGTGACCAATATTGTACGTCATAATGACGTGTTGGTGCTACCTGGGATGATATGTGTACAAATCTACATCTTTGATAACACTGGTCAACAGTGAAATTGCTTCTTAGGTGAAAGTACCCAATCCCGAATGAATTCAACGTGCTGAACACGAATATCACATTGAAAAAAGTTGATTGGCTCACGTTCCAGAGATATTGACTTTTGTCCATTGTATAGATGCTTTGCATATGTAATGCAATTTAGTGAGAAATTACGAAATTTTGCGTCATATTGCATCCCCCTTCATGCAAGAAGTTAATGCAGCATTGCTGTAAGTTTCCATTGAGAGTGTTGCGAAATTGATTGCGCAATATCAAGCAATAGCTAATTATAGTTTTATTATAAATGGCCGACGTGACAATTAACTCGTGCAATGTCCGTTATTCGCGCATATTTTCGAAGCTCTAGCATACACAAGTGTTGCTATAGGTGTAAAGTAACTAAACAGTAGCAATGCCTCGTAACTGTGTTAATAGTGCAAATAACTTCTGTTATATTTGCGGAGAAGTGACATTTGCTGCACAGAAAAAACATCAGTGCAACAGTTAAGAAAGCGATATTTGTATTTGGTTGCAAGATAGGCGACCAGGACAAAGATGGCCCCCACGTATGCTGCCGCACTTGTGCCGTAAATCTTTCACAGTGGCTTAATGCAAAAGAAAGGCAATGCCATTTGCTGTGCCATGATTTGGAGGAGCCCACCAATCACGTTGACGACTGTTATTTCCTGATGGTACCACCAGCTTCTGGAGCATCACCAAGAAGAAGAAATGGACAGTTGAATACCCTAACATACCATCTGCTCTGCGACCTGTCTCTCATGGCGAAGGACTCCCAATTCCAGAACCTCCTACAGATTTTTCTATCAGTTCAGACGATGAGGATGGCCATGCGTCGGCGGTTCTCCTCAACGTGGCAGTAAGGATGATAACTTTTCGTGCTTTGACGAACATCTGCACCAACATAAATTACCCAGGAATGAAATGAACGATCTTGTCGCGATTGGATCTGTCGAAAAGCAAAGCGGAGATACTGCCTCAAGACTTCGACAGTGGAATCTTCTGGAACAGAATGTCCGAGTGACTTCATTCGCACTCGCCATCAGCTCTTCGAATCTTCTTAAGAAAGAAGAAAGCCTTGTGTTCTGCTGCGATATTGATGGTCTACTACAAGCTCTCGTATTGCACATGATCCCCACGAATGGCGGCTGTTTATAGACGTTCAACTGAGCCTAAACGGCGGTTTGTTTGAATGATGGGATACATGAAGGAGACTTACGGCAATCTAAGGCAGCTACTGGAGAACGATTACTACAGCAAGTATGGCTGGCAGATATGTTCTGACCTGAAGGTAGTGTTTACTTCGTCTCTATTTATCGTCTCAAATAAAACACTTGGTCTCTTGTCTAATATTTAATGTCAAAACTCTTCACAATGGTCACAACAACAATAATAGCTCTCCCTTCCTCAGTACTACCAACTTCCCTTATTTTTCCCTTCTTACAACCTTAGATAATTGTTATTGATAACATTCGCCATCCTGTTGAAGACGTCCTCGTACGACTAAGGTATACATTTTTTGATAGTTATCTTTAAAAAATAAGAGCACAAATGTCAACAAATGAAATATAAATCTTAAACTCTAATTAAAATAAAGTCACTCTATATTGTTTCTAATAAAGTTCATAGTCTACCAATGCAGTTGCATCTTTCTCTCCTTTTCTTTCTTCTTTATCTTCAACATTCTGTCTGCTTTCTGGCTTTCTTCTTGTAGTCCTCATTTCGCCTAGTTCTTCATCTTCTCCATTTTCGTCCTCGGTCTCGTACAGTTTTTCATTCTCTTGGATTTCTGAATTGTCATCGTCACTGATTCGTCTTCCACCTCGTCTATGTATTTCTTCATTGCATCGACTGCCACAATCCCTTCATAAAATCTTTGAGTTCTTTGAGTTTCTGGTAGATCTGCTACTCGGTACTATCATTTGGTAGTACCTGTGTGATAATAACGGCCCAGTGTATTTTGGCATCAACTTTCTACTTTGCCCTGTAGCGATGGGATCTTTTCTTATCACTACATGTCTCCTTCCACATATTTTCTGGCGTTGGCTCTCGTTTTATTGTATCGTCTGCGCTGCGCTTCCTGATCCTCAGTATGTTTTCTAATGCCTCCCTCCGTTTCGTATTTATATTTATAATTCTTTTCGATCACGTGTCTATCTTCCAAGGGATTTCCATCATAACTCCTTGGTTCGTATTGAATAGTAGTTGGAATGGTGTTGTTCTAATAGCCTTGTGATAAGTGTTGTTCAGGGAGAATTGCACCTGTCCTAGGACCTTGTCCCATTCTCGCCCTCCGGATCTGTTGTCATTGACGCAATTGCTGGTATTAGCGTTCGATTCAGCCTCTCAACTTGTCCGTTGGCTCTTGGGTAGCGGTTGCGTTTTTACATGGTCAATATTGTGTTTAGTACACATCGTCAAAGGCACCGCCGTGAATGCTGTCCCGCGATCCGTAATTACCCTCAATGGCGGTCCAAATAAATCTATATTTCCCGTAATAAACGACAGGTGGTTTCAGATTTGGTGTTTAGGTACAGCTCTCAGCAAGACATGTTTCGTAAATCCATCTATCGCCGCCAACACATAACTATTTCCTTTCTTGCTCCTAACGAACGCCCAGGTGATCGAGATGTACTGTATGGTAGGGAATACCGATCTTCTCATTGAATGTAACATCCCAGGTTTTTTTCCGCCGGGTATCTTGTTAACCAAACATTGTGGACAAGCTCCCACATATCCCTTTATGTAGTTCCTCATTCTCGCAAACCAGAATTTCGTTAATATGCCATGGACTGTGTTGTCAACTGCAGGGTGCGCCTTGTCATCATGGTATAATTTCGCAATTCGCCACCGCATTTTCTTCGGCACTACCAACAACCACTGATCTCCATACTTCCTATACAGTCTTTTTTCTCGCAATACAACTCTTGAAGTATTTGTTCTGTTCCTTGTTAAGTTTGTCAATCCTTTGTGTTAAAAACGTCTGTAATCGCTGTATTCTTTGGTCGGCTTCTGTGCTAACATTACCCAATCTGGCACATCTACAGTCAAGATGTCGATGCCTTCCGCTACCTCGGTATTGATGTTATTAGTTACCGAATTTCGGCTTAAGGCATCGGCATGTTTCATCATGCTGCCGGGCCTGTGGTCAATTTCAAAATCATACTCGGTCATCTTCAGCCACCATCGACCGATGCGTGGTACTAAATCGCGTTTATTGAAAGTGCTGCGTACAGCACTGCAGTCCGTTACGATCTTGAACTTGATGCCGATCAAATAGGGACGAAACCTCTCTACTGCCCAAACGACTGCCAACGCTTCTAACTCTGTCGAGTGGTACCGCGACTCCTCCGGTGTCGTTTGTCGGCTAGCGTACATCACTGGGTGCAGGTGACCATCCTCCTGTTTCTGAAGCAGGATTCCCCCTAGCCCGGTCACACTGGCATCTGTGTGTAATTCGGTCTCTTGGTGTGGTGTATAGCGCCAAACGGGTTTCTTCGTCATGCTCTCCTTCAGTGCCACAAAAGCGTCCTCCTGTTCTTCGCCCACTTCCATTCACTATCCTTCCTTAAAGCATCGTCAATTGCTTGCTCATGACGGCGTAATCCTTAATAAATCTCCTAAAGTAAGAAGTCAGTCCCAGAAACTGTCGCACATTATGGACATTAGCTGGCCGTGGAAATTTAGCAATGCAGGCCACCTTGTCGAGAGATGTCCGATGCCATCACCTGAGATCTCAAATCCTAGATACTGTAGGGGTCCACAAGAAAGTGGCATTTCCGTGGATTCAGGGCAATCCACACCCTCTTAGTACCTTCAATACTTGTCGTAGGTGGTCTATTCCTTCTCCACTGTCCACTGGGAATTAGCACGTCATCTAAATATGCCAGTACTATACTGTATCTTAAGGGCCAAGAATTCGGTGATTAATCTCTGGAACACCGCCGACCATTTGCCAAACCAAATGGCATACGTCCAAATTGATAATGACCATCTGGCGTAACAAATGCCGTCTTTTCTTTGGATTCAGGGACATAGGTATCTGATGGTATCCTGACTTTAGATCTAAACAAGTAAAGTACTTCTTACCACTTAACCGATCAGCTGGTCACTATGAGCGCAAAGGGTATTTTTTCTTCTTCGTAATTTTATTGAGGGCACGGTAGTCTACACAAATTCTTTCTTCGCCATTTTCTTCTCTGACGATCACTATGGGACTTGAATATTCTGATATCGATTCTTCTACAATTCCGGCCGCTTTAAGTTCCTCTATCTGTTTCTGCACGCGCATGCGCTCCGCATAGCTCAATCTATATGGTCTGTGCGTTATTGGCTCATCAGTTGTTAATTGTAGCTTCATTTCATAGTCCTTCACACAACCCAGTTCCTTTATGCTAAGCGCGAAACAATCGTGGTATTCGTCGATCAGGTTTCGTAGTTGTCCAACCTCACCTTCGCTCAATCCTGTCCCTAGGTGGCATTGATCCATGATCTCCTGTACTCTGGATGCATCTGGTGCTGTCAACTTGTTGCTCATACCTGGTTCACTTTGGGCCTCCACACATAGGTATCCTCGTCCAGCTTTTGCCCGCTTCAATCGTCAAATTTCACCTGACATATTGCATACAGGTAATACCACTTCGGATTTCTCGTTAGTTTGTGTCAAACATCTGGGCACAACCTGGTTTATCACTGATCTTGATTCCATAAAAATATCTGTACCTTTATCAGCATTAGCTACCATCGTCACAAATCCTACATAATTTGGGGGAATCACCGTTTCCTCCTTTGACCATAAATGAATCTTGCTGTCGGTGGCTTTTGGAATACTCATAATTTCCATTTCTTCGGGATAACTCTTTTGTTCTTCAAACAATAGTAAAGTATCCTTACGTTTCACCATGATAATGTGATCTTGTTCTATAAATGGCTGCCCTATTAACAATGGAATCGCCTGAGCTTCATTAGGCACTATTACTACTGTAACTTGTGCTTTGCCTGATCTACCTCCACCATAGCCATGCGATTCTCCTAGGGAGTAACCTTCCTTGTCCATATCCAGTTAATTGAAAGGTGATTTCATTCCCTCATATTCCAAGCCAAGTTTGTTGCATCTTCTTCCCTTAACGTCACACATTTACTACCAGTGTCAATATAGCTGCTTACCTTCAAGCCGTTGATTTTTGCTTCTTTAAAATATTTCGTATTCATAACTTTACTTTCTGTCACACCGATTAATAAATTTTCTCGATCCTGATTTGTAGTTGGACATTGTGCGGCTATGTGGCCCTCTGCCTTACATTTAAAACAGGTTAATTTAATTTTTCCACAATACTTTGCCACATGCCCATATTTACGGCATTTAAAACACAATGGTTTGTTGTCACTCCTTCTCCTTTCTGGTAACCTCTCCTTATTTTCACCACTCTCATCTCTTTTAATTTCTTCTGAACTTGTCTCGCTTTGTTTATGTATCTTCTTATTATCCCTAATCCTTTCTAATCTTGCTAAATTAATCCTCTCGTATTCCATCAAATCATGAAAAGATTCATCTGTATCCTCATGGTTACGTCCTAGCATTGTCGAACACATGTTTCTATCGAACAGACCTATCAAGATTTGTTCTTTTGTATCGGCAAATGTTAGTTTTAATTCAGAGCACAGTCTTACTGTAGTGTGAAAGTATTGATTCAATGACTCACTTTTGTGTTGTACTAATTCTGTCATTCTTTTCCATTTCAATGGGAGACCTTCTTCTTTTAGAAATGTGTGTTCGTACACAGTTACAAAATCGTTGAAATTATTTATATTCTTTTCTTTCGTACACCACCACTGCCATGCACCTCCAGTAAGATATGATCGTGCAATTTCGAGTGCAAAAGAATCTGGCATTTGTGTATAACCATCATACTTCTTATCTGTATCCACTCACGAGCATTTCCACTTCCATCAAAGCTGTTTATGTTTTCGTAAGATCTGGCATCACTTGGAAATTATTGCCACTACTGCTCACCTGGTTAACTAAATTCGTTAATATATCATCTCTTTCTTCTATATCAGTCCACATCAATTCATTAGTTGTCCTAATTCATTACTTCCTCTGGTCTCCTGTTCTCTGTTCTTGTTCCTTCGGCAACATCCATAGTTTCATTAGAATCTGCATTTATCCCAATAATTTTCCTTATTGCATCACCAGATAATTCATTTTCTGCCATCGTCGCTTCTTAACGGTTCCGTTTCTTACAATGCAAAATTTCCCTCCAAAACTTGTTTATACGACTCACGGTTTTTAACGTATTTTCTTGGGTACACGCGAACTCACAATGATTCACGATGATCCACAATGATCCCACTTCTGAAATGTTCACTTCGTCTCTATTTATCGTCTCAATAAAAAACTTGTGTCTCTTGTCTAATATTTAATGTCAAAACTCTTCACAATGGTCACAACAACAATAATAGCTCTCCCTTCCTCAGTACTACCAACTTCCCTTATTTTTCCCTTGTTACCAACCTTAGATAATTGTTATTGATAACATTAGTATCTCTGTTGATGGGTTTGCAGCAGGGATATACAAAGTACTGCTGTTTTCTTTGTCTGTGGGACAGCAGAGCAATCGATTTGCACTACATCAAGAAAGACTGGCCTCCGAGAGCATTTTTTAGCCTGGAGAAACGAATGTACAGCACCCACCATTGCACACCACCAAATCATCATTCCTCCTTTACACATCAAGCTCGTCTTGTCAAAAACTTGGTAAAAGCCATGGATAAGAATGGACCAGCATTCAAGTACCTGCATGAAAATTCCCTCGACTCAGTGAAGCCAAAATTAAAGAGGGCATGTTTGTGGGGCCTCAAATTAGACAGCTCTTCCGAGACCCCAAGTTTGAGGAACTTCTTCAAGGTAAAGAAAAACAGGTTTGGGATGCATTCTATCAAGTGGCAGCAAACTTCCTGGGGAATGACAAGGCAAAAATTACAAGTGTCTGTTGAGGATATGTTGGCTTTGTTTCATGAATTTCGGCTGCAATATGCCTTAGAGATCCACTTTCTTGATTCCCACTTAGATTTCTTTCCTGATAACTGCGGGCAGGTCAGCGATGAGCACGGCGAACGCTTTCATCAGGACATTGCCACCATGGAGCAACGGTACCAAGGCAAATGGTCTACGTCAATGCTAGCTGACTATTGTTGGACAATCAGTAGAGATGCTCCACAAGTCCACTACAAACGGCAGGCCAAAAGAAGTCGAAAGCCAGAAGCAGACTAATGTTTTCTTACCATGTATATAATATTGACATAAGTACACTTTTTCTGAAATATGCGTACATTTTATAGAAAACCCCGTAGCCAATTCAGCTTTCTTAGTCATTTCGTTGTTCAGCACATTGAATTCATTAAGAAATGACTATTTTCAGCTTGGAAGCATGAACTTTTCGAAAATTTGTTGCCCAGTGTAATTTAACCAACATCGCTGCAATATGTATTAACAAAGTGCGCCGATAACTTTAAATATCCCGCATATTCTTTACTATTGAAACGAGTTCTAAAAATAGTAGTATTCTTTAGCAACGCCAAAATCCCATATTTAACCACTGCCATCTACTGTCGTGTTTATTTACTAACGAAATGCCCGGGAAATTTGAATTCTCACTCCTGATTTTTTTCATTTTTCTCAGATATAGCCGTGGGTTCGCTATATTCCTCACATCTAATAGTACTTAGATCTAGGAGGATCCTCATGCTTAACCATCGCTTGACTTCAATATTTAACAAAATCGCACCAGGTACAAAAAACCTGCAGTTTAAGTACTGCTTTTCATACGCTCAAACGGCCACAGAGGACATCGACATCGTGTTAGCGCAGAGAGCGACGATAGGGCAGCTATTATCGAGCCAAATAAACCAATGAAAGTGGCGATTAGCACTACTGTCAGGTGTGAAGATTTCGCTTTAGTGCTGAAGGTTGGTATGACTGGTTTTAAATAACTGTTTTACACCGCGTCTTTTATCGGTCAAATTGAATTTTATGTAACGAAAGAAAATTGACCAGTAAATAGACAGAAATCTGGGAATTAAATGAGGTGTTTTGATCTTTCAGTCGCATGCTTTTGATAGTCCGTTGCCTTTGAAGGTGAAGGTTACGCATAAGTTAAATGGTAAGTTAGAGTTAATGTTTTTTTTTTTGTTTTGCTTAATCATTACTAATTTGTTATCGTAATTTCTACTTGAATGTATGATATTAATGGAGAAAGGGAGAATAAATATGATTCTTTCCATTCAAAATTATTTATTTCCTAAGATGAGCGACATGTTTCGGCTAAATATGGCTATCTTCAGGCTCTCCTAAACGTCTGGTAGAGCTAGTTAACATAGTTGGTTGTCGATAATTTATAAAAGTAGTTGGGGATTGGAATAACATTGATTACAGAGGGTCTAGCCGGTTAAGCATATGAAAACTGCACTCGCATCTGATGAAGAGTTATTACCATGTTTTTATTGTTCTTCATCTAAAATGGCCATACAATTAATCTCATCCCTAACCCCTATTGTAAGGGAAAAAAAAAAATCAGTACCTATTGAAGATATCCTTATGAAATTTAAACTGTGCTTGACTATCCATAAACTTATTATAATATACAGGGTGATTCTCAATATATGCGACAAACTTTAAGCGCTGATTCCTGGGGTTATTTTGATCATGAAAGTTCATAAGAACATATGTCCAAAATCGCTTGGTTCTAAAGTTGTACAATGTTTAATAGTAAGTTAACATAATTAATGTTTTTATTATAAATTAACAAAATAATTAGTAAAACAAAATTAACTTATACTAACTGTTGAAAATGACCGCCCCCAACTGCAGTACAAGCTTCTATCCTTTGTCGTATTGACAGGCGAGTCCGTTCTAAAATACCAGGAATATTTCGAATTGTTTGAAAAGCTGCGATAATACGATTTCTCAGTTCATCGACATTTCAATGGGAGTCGTATAAACTAATGATTTGAGTGTACCCCAGAGAAAAAGTCAAAGAATTTAAGTCTGGAGACCGAGGAGGCCACGGTTTGGACCTCCCGTCCTATCCACCGATCTGGATACGTATTGTCCAAAACTCGCGAGCAACTAAACTAAAATGCGCTGGAGCACCGTCATGCATACAATACATTTGTAATCTTAATTGCAACGGAACTTCTTCCAGCAATAGGGGTAGCTCCTCTTCAAGAAAATTGCGGTATACCTCGCCATTTCACCGCATCGGTAAAAAATGTGGACCTATCAAGTGATCTACAACAATTCCGGCCCACACATTGACAGAGAATTGATGTTGATGACGGGCATTCACTAGTTCGTGCGAATTTTCTTCGACCCATATGTGATTATTATGAAAATCAATAATCGCGTTTCTAGAGAAGTAGCCTCGTCGGTGAAGAATATTTGAGCCAAATAGTCAGGATTTTGTGCGATTTTGTGTTGCATCCATTGACAAAAAGCTACTTATTGCGGAAAATCTGCCGGCAAAAGTGCCTGCACCCGTTGAATGTGATATGGATACGACAGTAGTTGATCTTTCAATATTCTCCAAACTGCGGCCTGACTAATGTTTAAAGCAAACGCAATTTTTCTGGTGCTTGTAGTAGGATGTTCCTCAATTTCATTTAGTACCATTTCTTCAACTGTGGAGTTCTCACTGTAGATGGGTGCCCGTTATCAGTCGTCCGTTTCTTTTTAAATTTCCCGTTTCACTAAGACGTTGGTGAAGACGGGCAAATATTGAATGATGCGGGATGATACGGTTCGGGTATCGTTCTTCATAAAGACGTCTAGCAGCATGCGAATTTCCATTGGCAAGACCGTAAACGAAATGCATATCACACATCTCAGCATTCGTGTAATTCATTTTAGAAAACAGCAACTGGCAATAAAATGAATGAATACTCCAACAACTATTGACAAATATTGAAATGACAAATAAACAATTCCCTCTCAACACAATAGTTTTTGAAGAACCAACTATTATATCGTGTTAGTCGTAGTTTATAATTTATTATTAAACATTCAATAACTTTAAAACCAAACCGTTTTGGACATTTATTCATATGAACTTTTATAATCAAAATAACCCCAGAAATCAGCTCTTAAAGTTGTTCGCATAATATGAGAATCACCTGTATTTTTTTTTCTGAATTTTGTATGAACACTGGAAACTGTAAAAAACGAGAAGTGTATTCTTGGGAGTGATTTTTTTATACTAACCCCCAAAGTGACACCTACCAAAAAATATATTTTATTTGTTCATTGACTAGTTACTACATGTTAAAGTTACAAAAGGGTCGAATTGGTGGAACATAGTTAAAAAAAAAATAAAAACCAATTATGGATATGTGCATATGTATCAATTATTTACCCACAACTATATTAAAACCTGTAAAACTATCTCCTATACCTATACCTATCGTCATAAATATTTCTTATAACAAAATATACACCTACAAATAAAACTATAAACAATCAATATTTCGTAGCTCATCAGATACGATAGACATCAGTACAATACTCGATGAAATATTAAAGGGGTCCCCGTCGAATATGCGTTTTACAGGCATTCCGACCCAACGAATTTTCAAATTGTGATGTCGAGTAGACTCGATACAATGTTATCATATGTATACAGGGTATTCCACGTAAACTGGTTTCATTAAAAGTTTATGATGCTATTTATTTACTTATATTTGAGATTTTGCACCAGTATCTGTTCAATTGGAACTATAAATGCAAAATATCTTAACCAAATATTCATTTCGTTGACCGGAAATGGATGTCAACTTTGTTATTTTAATAGAATGATCTAATTTTTTATTCATTTTTGGATTCTACAACTATAAATACGTCATTTTCAAGCTATTCCTATAGCTACATGTTGCCGTTTTTGAGTTATTTAGGTTTTTCTTTTTTTTTAGTCATAAATCATTGCATTCATTGAGAAATTAATATCTCGTTAATACTGCAAGTATAGACTCCAATTTGCTATGTTATGAGTGTAGATAAACTCTAAAGAAAACGGTACGCACACTTTACTTCTAACATCAGGTGTTCAAAACTGAGGACAAAGTGACATATTTTCAATGCAGAAACTCATTTTTTTTTAATAGAACACCCTGTATTTTAATTCGGAATTAAGAAGTAAATATCATCCCTATCACTTTATATCAGCATTCCCTATACCTATCTTTAATAGATTTTGAAGATATGAACGACTTTTTGTTAAACAGACTAAGTAGCCTATCTTTGCGTATTTGTAGCTGGCTCTGAATGGGATTAATGTCAATTCATTGACTAACCAAAGTGTTTATGTATATCATTGTAATTACACTTTCGTACCACGCAATATAATAGAATGACTATTCGAACGGACATTCTTGTATGATTATTCAAAATAATACATGAATTTGACGTGAATCCATTTCAGAGCCAGCTACAAATATTTAAAGATAGGGCTACTTAGTCTGTTTAACAAAAGTCGCTCATATCTCAAAATCTATAAAGATGGTATAGAGAATCTGAAATAAAGTGATAGGGGATGACATTTACTTCCTAATTCCGAATTAAAATACAGGGTGTTTATTTAAAAAAATTGAGTTTTCTGCATTTGAAAATATGTCACTTTGTTCCTCAGTTTTGACACTGTTTTGTTAGAATGTAAAGTGTGCTCACCGTTTCTTAGAGTATATATCACATTCATAACATAGCAAATTTGGATCTCTACTTGCAGTTTAATCGAGATATTAATTTCTCAATGATGCAAATGATTATGACTAAAAAAGAAAACCTAAATAACTCAAAAACGGCAGATGTAGGTATGGAATAGCTAATGAAACTGACGTATTTATAGTTGTAGAATCCAAAAATGAATCAAAAATTAGATCATTTCTATTTAAAATAACAAGTTGACATCCATTTCCGGTCACCGGAGTGATATTTTGGGTTAAGGTATTTTTGCATTTATAGTTCCAATTGAACAGATACTGTGCCAATCTCAATATATAATTAAATAATAGAACATCATAAACTTTTAATGAACCAGTTCGTGGAATACCTGTATAATGACATGCAAGAGGCAGTGATTTGTTTCCAGGATCGATTCGATTTTCATACCAATTTTTCTAAGTTATAAGAGTTAACTAGCGAGTTCAAACAATTAGTTGGGCAGGCCACGTATACTAGGATTTAGGCCAAAAGAAAATTGTGTTAATGAAAGTTAAATTGTTTTATTGAGTATTTTGCGGGAGTTTTCTAGTTAATTCCTATTACAGTCGTATTCAAAACGTACTTGACGATTAACAAAATTAACTTTCAATTCGACGCTTGGCTGACTAATACTCACTAGCGAACTACACCCAACGTCCTCACTCTACTAATTACTGATTATAAAAAAAAGTTGTGTAAAAAACCCATAGAATTTTAATTTTGCTTCAAATTATTTATAACAGCATTTATAACGTTCTTACACAGGTAATTTAATCTTTTGTTAGCGTGTCCTGAATGCCCGGTGCTCTATCACAGGTCCGTCTCTACAGTAACGCACGAAATTCCATTCATAACTGGATGCGGAGACGACAATGTTTGCGAGCCCGATTTGAAAGTGGTCGGTAGATTTGCGAATATTACAGAATTAACGATGGGCACACAAGATTCCGTGCGATTACTGGTATCCCTGGTGAACTTGGGGAAACTGCTTACCTCACACAATTGAATATCACTTTACCGGTGGAGATCAGCAAGTTTCCCGTAACTTGTTCCAAAGCCCAGAACGTCATCCACTGCAAGATTCCTAACCGTCTAACAGCAAATATAATCGTAAGTGCTAGCCTTTTTTTTTAATGTTTCTTTATAGTCGTTTGGTAATACGTTTGGGTGTCTCTTAGATGGCGTACAACGAGCAAAGTTACTTCCTAACCATTTGTTAAGAGTGAACGATACCAGCTGATTAAACTAACTTTTACTAGTAAAGAATTAAGTGAGCGCACAGTTCTCTAAAACATACGCAATACAAATCATAGTTACAAAGGGGAATATCACTCCTCTTTCACATTTCCTAATACTGTGCGAAATTTCTTTTTATCTCCAAAACAAATTTTTGCCACATCGATTTTCATATTACAGTTAATAGTACTAGCATTGTTTAAATATATCTAGTTAGTCAACGTAATGCATTTTCGGAAAAATAAAGTATTGCTCAGGGAAGTGGTGCACTCTATCGGTGAATGTAATGATTTGAAAACGTGATAAATATAACAGGTATCTCGTTCAGAGTGAGAGACAGATTTCTGTGTTTATCCATCTACGGAAACGAAGGAATCCGTATCGGTGATTTACTGACATTGGCGAATTGTGTGGCCTGGGGAAAAGGGAGGGTAGATGCATGTGACGCTGTGATGACGCACCTCGCGATAATTCTCGTGTTTGTTTACATTAGAAGATTAGAATTTTGAGGTATTCTGTTATAAATATAAGAATTGAAAGTATATTGCAAGTCACGTTCTTGTTGACAAAACATTAATTGAACAATTTCTAATTGAAGTTTTTTCTTTAAGAATAAAATATTTAAACTTAAAACAAAAATCACTGAAAGAGAAAAGTTAAATCTAAAAGACGAAATTTGCCGAGAAAAAAAAACTTAAATCTATTTCTCAATTTTTATTTTCTTAGTTTTTAAATTAATAAGTTGTTTTGTTAACTTAATTTACTTATGCTTATGATTATATAATAATCAGAAAATGTTTGTTTTATTAAAAAGAATAAGTATTTAGTGTGATAATATATAATCTGTAGTTCGATGGCCTTTTTATATTTAAAATTTTAATAAAACGCGGGTTTTTCGTTCGAACGTATATACGAAAACCTTCTCTCTCCTATTGCTATCTTCGCTTCTCCCGTGTATAGCGGTACTATCGCTAACTTCAGCTGGTGTAAAGGCGGGAAATTTGAAATTTAAAATGTAGCCTACTATAAATCGTTATTTTTTTTACATGTATGTACCATTTTACTTTACTTTTGACTATTTCTTAGTCTAATTTAATGTATAGTACTCTGTTTAATAGTTTTCTTATATCACAAACATTTTTTTATTGATTTACTTATGTTTACTATTACATAATAATAGAAATTCGTTTTTTATATAATGAATACATATGTAGTTTGGGGGTACAAATCGCCATTTATTTTTACATATATGCACCACTTTACTTATTAAAAACACCATACATGATGACGCATTCGCGCTCTTTCTCTTGAGCGGCTGAAAAGTTACGAGGTAACCTTTGGGGGCAACATCAGTATATACAAGGTTACATCGTAACTTTTCAGCCAATCAAGAGAAAGAGCGCGAACGCGTCATCATGTATGCTGTTTTTAATAGCTTTGTTTATTTGTGTGATTGGAGCAGTATCTACTGACGTCATCAGAGTAACTTGAAAGCGTCTCAGAGTTGGATTTAAAGATGGTACAAACAAACGCGTTCGATTGCAATATAACCTTAATTTTATTATTTACTATTGTCAAATTGTCACAGCTATTATGAATAGGAAAAGTAAAAGTAATTTTTCAAACTAATGAATGTAGACTACAATAAAATGCATCATATACTAGTATTTGTGTACCTATCAAGTGAAGTTTTTAAAATATAACGATCGTTCTTTACATCAATCACATTGGTATCATTATATTATCCATATCGTGCATATTTGATGCAGGTATAAATCGGATTACATTTACAAACGACAGTTTACAACACGATGTTAGTGCGATTAGGTTATGTTGCACAAATTGCTCGTAATTGCTCGGACGTCGGATCGCGAGCAGAAAGAGGAACCTCTTTGTGATCTGGATTTGCTTGCTCTAAACAAACAAACACGCACAAATCATGCTCTAAATGGCGATTTGTACTCCCAAACTACATATTTATTTTTATAATGAAAAACGAATTTCTACTATTATGCAATAGTAAACATAAGTAAATCAAATAAAAAATATTATATAAATATAACACAAAACTTAGAACTACACACATATATAGAGCATAACATTAAATTAGAAACTAAAAAAAGTAAGTAAAATGGTAAAAAAATAACGATTATATATTATCAAACTAAATATTTATTCTTCCTAATAAAACAAACATTTCAATGTAAACACGAGAATTATCGCGTGGCGAGTCATCACAGCGTCATCGCCTATCCACCCTCTCTTTTCCCCGGACCTTGCAGTGCTATTGCAATTAAATATATTTTGCCGACACGTAAGAGGCCATCTTGTATGTAGTAGTCTAACTATAAAGCTTATATTTAATTCGGGATGGGCACCAACGCCGTGCTGCCATCTACCGCTTTTGTCCAAAATGTTAAAAAATCCGTTAACTATTTTGTCCATAAGGTTGACTAACTAGTATGTATATAAACAATGGTACTAGATATACGCTGATTCAAATTAAGTGCACACCATTGCTATTATTGATTCTAGAAAATAAGTTAAATAAGTATTAGTGTTTTTAACGCTGATTAATATGCAATATACGAAAAAACCATTGTACGACGCATTTCCGAGAAATTTTGAAACTCACTCTGTATATTGTTAAAAAAAAATTGTGAATATTTTAATTTGTGATGCAAAAGTTTTAATACAATATTGTCTTAAAACGAATAATAAAGAAGTTATGGTGGTTTTTAATTGATGCCAAAGGTATGTAAAATATATAGTAGGCTTCTTTCACTTTAAGTCAAAACATATAGTATGTTGTTTGAAACTGTCAAAAACGCAGTGAGCTTATATCTTTTACACGTTTAATTATTAAAAAAAGTTGGTTATTTCATTTTTGTGTTGTGTTCTTTACTTCTAATCGTTATTATTATATTATTATCATTAGTAGCTTGAACAGTTTTCGTTATATTTACTTCTAAGTATTAGATGATATCTCACCATGGTATTTTCTCATTTGGAGAAATGCGATATGCCGGAAGCATACATTGTATGCGGCAAAAATTCAATAAGGACTGTCGAATATTATGCAGAACAGTATCCTTTACGACAGCAGCCAGATCGACGTTACTTTCGAAAACTTTACAGACAATTTAGGCAACACTATTGCTTATTTAAGAAGAAAAGAACAAAGAAAAATATCATTATCAACGAGGAGGTAGAAATCACAGTGTTAGCATATTTTGAAACCCATCGCGAATTTTCCATTAAGAGATTGGGAAAACTAAGGAATTGGGTTTAATTTACGCGTCAGTTCAGAGAATTTTAAAAAAGCATAAGTATATCCCATGTAAGTACCGAACCTCACAAACATTACAACCAGGAGATTCGAACTTGGAAGGTTGGCTTTCTGTGAATGGTTTATTAATTTTTGTGATGAAAATTTGAATGGAACACAATATATTTTATGGAGTGATGAAAGAAATTTCTCCAATAGAGGAATGTTTAATAAGAAGAATTAACACTATTGGTCGCAAGAAAATTTATTAATAATGCGTCCACATGCTGCACAAGTTCGATTTAGTTTTAATGTCTGGTGCGGATTTATTGGTTCGACAGTCGTTGGTCCAGTGTTCTACAATCGCACATTGACAGTAGAGAGATATCTGAAATTTATTCGTACCGTTCTAGAGGATCGCCTTGATAACGTCAATTACCTGATGTATCAAAATTTGCGCACAACTCCCGCATAGTTCACAACTATCTAAACATCATCTTTGCCGATAAGTGGATCAGCACAAAATTTCGATCGATTTTAAACTCGCCTAACGGACGCCACTGCGACCCGAGAAATGTGAACTCTCGCGTATCTCGATCGATCTCGATTGTCAAAATACCCCGACTTTGTACGATACTTGCTAAACTCAGGTGGCAGTTGGAGGTCAGGTTGTTGTCGAAAAAGCTAGCTACATGCTTCTTCGTCTTACAATAAAATGAAGTATATTCTACATAAAGAACAACTACAGATAGAGGAAAAATGATCAAAGATTGTAGTGATGATGTTAACATTTTGTTGTGTTTATACATACGTAAAACAGAACTTGAGTTCGGTTCTTGTCTGATACAAGTGAGCAAACACACAACAACTCACACGTTTTTTTTTAAAAATTTTGACATCAGACCTTGCACAAAACATGTTCCATGCAGCGAAATCGGCTGCGAACTCCGATAAGGAATTACCTTGATATATTCTTCGATGTGGAATTTTTTTTAACTTTGGATGATTCCTATTTGAAGCACATTTACTACAAAATTCCAGAAGGCAAAAAGTTACAGCACATTTCTGCAACCAAATATTGTTGACAATACTATCTATGTTAAACAATTCTTATAAGTACCTTGTGAACGCACACCCGAACACGGACATTACGGAACGTCCTAATATGTAGAATATAAAGTATGAGATTGGTAACACTGAATGGATGTATGTGAGAGATACGACGTTTACGTAGTTTACGTTCTAAGTGTCTTTTTGTGCAATAACGATACTAATACAGAATAAAGTGTTCTTAAACTACAAAAGTGTTTTTCTGGAACAAACAAGTCTACAAATATGTGCATATTTGTCAATTTTTTGTATAAGTTCATGTCGTAAAACGGCAAAAGATAGGCCACCATCCATACACTATGTATGCACTCTTAAGGATGCTGGATTCGATGATCACATAAAACAAAAATTAAGCAATGATTAACTATTTTATTTTATTTTTCGCTCATTTTACAATATTGTGTCTGAAAGAATAAGTTCCTTTTTTTTTTACAGAAAGAATTTGATTTTCATTTCGACGTTAAAAATTTAAACCCGCGCATCGACAAGCTAGAAATCAACGTAACAGTTGATAGTGTGGGCAGCGGAGATGGACGAAGTCATTTTACGACCGTTACACTGCCAGTCGTTTTAAAATCTAACGTTACTCTTATTGGGTAAGATCTATTTGCACTAACATGTTAAGCTTGGTTTAATTTTGACGCTTTGAAGGTAACAACATGTCTTATTTAATACACAGGATTGTTTCGAAAGTAATCTGAAATATTGTTGTGGTCGGTTTGTCATTCAATTTCAAGACGAAGAGTTCCTATAAACATGTGTTATAAATCTTGTCGTTAATGAGATATAAGGTGCTCAATAGTTTTATTACTTTAATAGAAACAATAACATTCTTACAAGTAAAACATAAAAATAGCACATTTCAACAGTGGCGGCTCGTGAGTTATGAAAGAGGGTGGGTACAAAATAAGAACTTGCCTATTTTTTGTACATAAAACCCATTCTCATATTTTTCATGCTGGAAAAGACGTCTATGACTTTGTTGTAAAAATGCGTTCAGTCGATCTTCTGACATCGTGCTTCTCAGAAAAGTCTTAATGCGTCTGAGGGTGGAAAAACATCGTTTACATTCTGCTGTCGATATGTGGGTTGTACAAATAATATCCAACAGTTTATATGTTTCCGTCAAAACTTTTTTTAAGTTGTTGTGTGTTATGAACACTAAAAGCGGCAAAACACCACCTACATGTACGTTACACATGCCCCCGCGCTCATAATTTACTGAAAGTTCACTGTTCAATTTTACGCTGGTGGACCACACGCATGGCCTGCTCGATCCCCAGACTTAAACCCCCTAGATTATTTCTTCTGGGGATCTCTGAAGTCAATAGTTTATGCAACTCCAGTGGAGAATTAGGACGATTTGCGAAATCGGATAATTGCTGGGTGTAACTCAATTAGAAACGACCCTGGTGTGTTTGAAAGAGTTCGACAGTAAATGACGAGAACATTGAATGCTTGTATCCAGGCTGGAGGTAACCATTTCGAATATTTATTGTAGATTAAGCAACCTTACATGTCTTTTTTGGTAATAAAATGTTAGTGTACTGTCGCAAATCTTGTTGGCCCTGAATCTTCGAAACAAAGGGGTTTTTCAAAAAGCATCGTAGGAGAAAATATTCTTAGAATAGGCCAAGGAATAACCCCTTGAATTTTTGCCGCATGTTTACCTAACACCCTGTATACATAGACCTAATCTCTAAGGCATTATCATTGGCTAATCCATACAAAATATGCATATTAGCTGTTTCAGTATTAGTAAACGCAGGCATCGTCAAAACGTTTAAACTAAATTTAACACAAACGGAAGCAGAACTAATACTACAACGAAATTAGGTTTGTCAAAATTCCAAAGGCCACTAAACAAAACTCATCACACATGTTTATAGGAACTTTTCATCTTAAAATTGAATGACGAATCGTTTACAACAATATTTCAGATTACGTTCGAAACATCCTGTATGTATAGTCACAATCTAAGCATCACTTAAAATTAAACAAAGCTTAATGTTTTGCTCACAGATTTGCTGCAACTTTTTTTTTCTTTTTTAATAATTTTTTTATTTAGTTTCTCACCTCAAGAGTACTTGGAAAATAAAGATGGTGTGAACTTTACACATGAATATATGGTTTTTAATAGCGGCCCCAGCCCATTGTTGCAGGAAATTCTAGAATTTGATGTGCCGGAAAGTATATTGACTCCTACTGGAAGTTCGGTCAATGTTTTCGTCATTAGTGTAAGTATAAATGTTTATTTTTCGTGCTGTAAGGAGCGTATAAGATGAAAAATGATCAAATCATGGTACCATATAGTCTAGTATATTTTTACTTCGCTCTCTATTAGTTTAGCATTTTAAAATTTTAAATAGTAGCAAAAAGAAAAATATTTAGAAATCAATTTACAGCCTTTGGCAGACGAATGTTTTCCAGCAGACGAACCTCGTTCCAAAAAAGCTAGAGATGTGACGAAAGCAAAGCAGGCGGCTATTGACATTCCCGAGCACGTCAAGTATCGTTTCGACTGCAGGAACAACAGTTTGGTCGTGTGTAAAAAATATCGATGTCTGATTGGGGAATTGGCTGCGAATGCTTCGTTGAAATTTAGGATTTTAGTGGAAGTAAAAACGTCATTGATATGTACGTAAGATTTTTTCAATTTTATGGATTTGCTTCATACTTAAAACTATAAAATTTTTATGTTATTCAAAATTGAGTTAATTTCGATTTAGAAGAGACATGTTTAGTAACTGTCAAACGTGAGAGTTATCACTAGAGACCGGATTATATGCAAAGACAAACTGGAATATATGCGCATATATATGCATTGATTTTTGAGAAAATATGCATAAACCTGGGGCATAGATGCAAAAAAATTGCAACAATATGCAAAATTTTTACATAAATAAATAAGAGCAGAAATTTAAACATTAACTTTATTGCACAAAATTTTTTCACAACATATTTCTAAAACAATTTTTAATTAAATGTTTTTCAAAATTGTGTAAAAGAAAGTTTTGTCTTCTATCAGAATACGTATTGCTGTGAACTGATTGTCCAAGCATATAAGTTTAAAGAAATTAAAAATGACAATATTAATTTAGCTAGCTCAGCAAAGATGAATTTAAAAGGGCGCCAGAGATTCTTATATCTCAGAGTAACTTTCTTAAAAAGTAATAGTGGGCGTTCGCAAAATTTGACTTTCTTCAAAATCCCCAAAAATTGAAATGGCTGATTCAAAAATAAAAGAACTGTAATTTTAAAATGATATTTACAATCATTAAATTTATTATTTAAAAAGAAAAAAAAAAAAACATTCGATACAAATTACAGGAAAAACCAAAACCATGAATACAAGATTCTGGCAAAAAACAAACCTGCACGAATTTACAATTCAAAAAAGGACAATGCAAATCCCTTAGCAAACAAAACGGTGAATTCGTTCTAGAAGGAACCCCCCATACCACAAAAAATCCACGTGGTCTCAAAAATTCAAAGCAAACCACAATTCAATCAAACAAACGTGGAGAACCAAGTATTCATCAAAATGAAATCAAAATACTAGCCCAGAGCTACTCTTCACCTACCTCGAGGTGATTAAAATAAAATTAATCTGAAAACTACAAAAAAAAACGGAAAATTAAAACTCTAAACGCGATCACTTCTAAAACGAAAATTATTAACGAGCCTTATACATAAATTGTGCACAATAATACAACGCCAATTAATAAGCGGAGACGTCTGAATAATGATCAAAATTAAAATAATTACCGAACAAATCTTTAGAAATGAAAAATCGCAAAATGGATGCAAAGAGCTCAAAATTTACATGTACTTACATTCGTGACAATCATTCAGACTCTGAGTTCCTTAAGAGGCCTCTCACCGCGTACATACCAAACAACTGCGCGCGCTGCGTCAGCCGCAAAAATCATAGAATACGCCTTATAAGAAAGACCAAAACAAGATAAACAAATGCTAAACATATAAGGGGAAAGAAAAATAAACTAACTAACTGAACAAATAAATACATCAAACAAAACTACTATATTCTTAGCAAAATGTAAATATAAACATAAGTGAGAAATTGCGCGCGGCAATGCCAAAACATGATCTTGGAAAATAAACAGCATAAAGTTCAAACAACCGGGGAGACATACCACAGCAGTATGTTTCGAAATAGAAAAGCTTCTTTCAACATCCACAGATGTAATTGGTGCATTTTTTAACTTTGCAATACATTCTAAACTAAAATTAAAGTCGAAATCGTTTACTGTTTCACCTTCCAAAATTTTCTTAAATTTCTTCAATTTCCAATACCCCGTATTTTTATTTATCACTTTTTTAAATTTATCGTATATAGAATTACCTATTGTACCCTTAACCTTCTTACATAGCGTACCAAATTCGTCTACTATTTCGACTGATTCCGAAAGTGACATCCATTGCGTTTCTAGTTTACGAATGGAACTTGAAACAAAGCTATAATTTGACTTAATATACAAAAGGTTTTGTAGCAATTCTGTTGATGTTACTATCTTTTTACAGTTTTCTAGAGCAATGCAGTCAGCAGTGATTTCAAGAATTACATTTTTTTATTCCTTCAAAATTATCGGCGAAAAAAATTGCAGCCTCTAACCATGTACCCCATCTCGTAATAATCGGTTCAGGAGGCAACTTAACACCGAGAAGTCGCTCCTTATAAAATTGGATTCGTAAAGGTGCTTTTAAAAATACTTTTTTGACATTGCTAATTAAATCATTAATCAAAGGGAATTGATTCCTAATGTCTTCGGCTACACGATTGAACCCATGAGCTAAACAAGTCGTATGAATAATGTTACTATAAAAAAATTTTAAATTTTGCGCGGCTTTTATCATGTATGGTGCAGCGTCGGACAACATTAGTAAAATTTTTTCACAAGGTATACTTCCAGGTAAAAAGAAATTTGATAAACCTTCTTGAACGAATTGGGCAATTGTCACATTATTTGTTTTTTGAAGTTCTTTACAATAAATTAAATATGATTTAGCTACAATATCTTCATGAAGAATTCCTATTAACAAATGGGCAATATAACGGCCACACTTATCCGTACTTTCATCTACCATGATATAAATAAAATTATTCCCTACCAATAGTTGAATTTCTGCTATTGTTTGCTGGTAACAAGATGTGACATATTTTTTTCGTAAGGTACTTTCGTCAGGTATATTATGTTTGCAATAGTTTTGCAGAAATGATTTCAAATTAACATTGTTTAATCTTGCTAATGGTATGTTAGACGAAATTAATGCGTTACACAGATCCGTATTATATTCTTGTTCTGAGTTTCGTGAAGTTGATGTTGCACATTGAGGTATAGATTGCTGCACACATGCGGATCGCTTTAGTTTTCACATTTTCCAATATGTGATGGAGTTTTAGTGTGTTGATCAATCAGGTATTTTCTCTCAGAAGACACTTGCAACAACAATTGTCATTTTATACCAAAAGTTAAAGGATTTAAAAACAATTGTAAAGCTTTTAGTAAAATTAAACTTACCAGTTTACTGCAGGCTCGACAAAATATTTTGTCGCCATCCTTTACCAGTTCAGGATATGGCTTCATCCATAAAGAAATTTTGTTCGCTATACTCATTGTATGTACGCACAGTATTTGAAAACGTAACACAATTACATGCTGTTCCGCGCAAAGATATTCAATGAATGAATAGTTTATTTGGGAATTAATAATAATAAAACGTATTTACCACATCCCTTCTGCTAGGCGAAATTAAACACGTGCAGTTCTTGGAAAAAAGTATTAGAGATACCAATGTAAAAGATTTATCGTTCTGAGAATTGTCGGTTGTCGATCTACATAAGGGATTACTAGGAATTTTTACTAATAGAAAGGATAAGAAAAAGCTTAAATATGCAATATATGCAACTTTTGTAAAAATATGCATAGAAATGCCTAAATATGCATTATATGCAATCACTAATTAGCGCTAATTAACTTCAATTAGTGTAATACGTCTACATATAATTAAAGATATGCAAAAAATAAAATATATGCACTTTGCATATAATCCGGTCTCTAGTTACCACCATTGTAGGGATTTTTGTGTAATCAACCTCATTTATTTATCTCTGTTTGGCAACGTTGTACATTTCAATATTCTTTTCAGACGATGTTTTGGGGGATAAATTGGAAGGCAAGTCGTTATTCTTAATACAATCTGTAGCCACGTTTTTGGATAGTTTTAAGAGGTTAGTTCAAATAATATTATAATATTTCAATAAACATTCTGTTTCTTGTTGAATTTTAATTTTCTTGTCTATGATTACAGAATTTTCTGCGAATTGATTTTAAAAAAAAACGGTTTTACCTTAATTAAAAAAGTTATCTACCCAATATTTTTTTCAGGCAAAAACAAATACACGTCAACACAGTGCTTTTCAGAAGGATGGTAGGAGAGGCGAACATAGGGATGTGGGTAATAATAGCGGTGATTGGTTCCATTTTAATTTTGACCTTATTGATAGCAATCTTATTCAAAGTAAATATTATAAAAAAAAATGGTAATTTCTGAAGAAAAAAAAATCGTTTAATTTGCCTCTTTTCCAGTTGAACTTCTTCGCTAGGCCGATGAGGGAAAAGATGAAGATGGAAGTGGAGAACAAAAACGAAAGGGTAGGTATCACTGCTAATGTTATTACATATGTACATCCAAATTCTAATTATTTTTTTTATCTCCAGGAATGTATAATGTCTAATGATATATATGCCGAGGACAATTCTGAAGTATTTAGCGATATAAGGTTCTAGTCACAAATTTTGTGGGTTTTATTTTTATTTTGGTGTACTTATATATATATAACGAATGGTTTTTTTTTACATCAAGTGTATTAATGATAATGACATTTTTGTATGAGATTGAATGGAGAATGCAGTAATTGTGATACTTGATAGTTTAATAAATAATTAAATAGGTAATTGAAATTTTATTTATATCAAATCGGTTTAAAGTCAAAGGTAGGTCATGTTTTTCTTTTTTCTTGTTGATTTTTTAACAGTATCTTTTAATTTTCCCCAACAATGATAATCTAAGTTTAGTTCAGTTTAGTTCTAAATATGTGTCGGTCCATTTACCCTGATTACCACTTGTAGAATGTACAGTATACTTCTGATAGTTATCTTTTGTTCTTGCCCTGTTGAATAAGTATTGGAAGAAAATGTAAAAAATAAATTTTTTCAATATTTTTAATTTTTTTTTCACTTTTTTTTTGGAGACATCTTCAACTTTTTTTGTTTATTTATTTTTTCAAAATTTTTAATCTCTTTTTATAATTTATTTTTCATTTTTCTAACAATTCTTAAAATATTTTCTTTTTTAATTTTTAATATCTTTTTTACATTTGTTTATTTTTTAAAATTTTGTAATAATTATTTGGAAACTTTATACCTCCTTTTAACATCTTCCCTTTTTTTTAGTTTTTTTTTCTGCATTTAATTAATCATTTTTCATTTTGTACCTTTTTTACATTTTCTTTTTTTCAAGCTGCTAGCAATAGTCTTGTTTTATTATTTTTTTAACTTAGCATTTGTTTATCTTTTATTGTTTAACGTTTTTTTTTCATTTTTTCCCTTTTTTAACATTTTCAAAACTTTACACCTCTTTTCAACATTTATCTTTTTTAGCGTTTTGTAATATATATTTTTCTTAATTTTCAAAAACGGTTTTTTTCCATTAATACAGATAAATATCTTTTTTATATTTTCTCATTTTTTTCTATTCTTTTTCTTCATTTTTTGTTAACAATTTTCTCCAAACCTACCCATTACCTTCTTTTAAATGTTTTTTATTTTTTTCACTTTCCCGGTTTTAACATTTTTTTCTTTTTTTAGCCTTTAGTTTGTTAATTTTTTTGAACATTTTCAATTTTTTATTTCTTTCTATTTTTTAAAATTTTTCCCACAAAATTTGTACTTTTTTTTAGGATTTTTAATTTTTTTAACTATTTTTTTTTTAATTTTCCAATTTTTCTTACCTTTCTTGCTTTTATTTTTTTTACAATTTTTCTATCACTTCTTCAAATATTGTACTAAAAATTTAATAGTAGTTTTTACCTCTTTTAACAATTTTCGCTAAACCTTATACCCCCTTTTTAGTTTTTTTTTCACTTTCACAGTTTTTATTTTTTTTTCTTTTTTAGCTTTTTATTTATTTTTTTTCGAATTTTTTTTCTTTCTATTTTTTAATATTTTCCTCAAAATGTGTACATCTTTTTAGGATTTTTAATTTTTTCACTTCTTCAAATATTGTACTTTTTCATTTTTTTTTTGTAGTTTAGTAGTTTTACCGCTTTTAACAATTTTCTCCAAACCTTATATCCCTTTTTTAAATTTTTTTGTTTTTCACTTTCATAGTTTTTAATTTTTTCCTTTTTTAGCCTTTGCATGTTACTTTTTTTTAATTTTTCTAACATTTTTTTTTTCAATTTATTTTTTTAACATTTTTTTTCAAAAAATGTCTCTTTTCAAGATTTTTATTTTTTAAAAATGTAAACGTTTTTTGAAATGTTCCAGTTTTTGTTACTTTTTTTTTATTTATTTTTTTTTTACAATTTTTCTAACACTTTTAAATATTGTACTTTTTTCAATTTTTAGTAGTTTAGTAGTTTTTACCCCTTTTAACAATTGTCTCTAAACCTTATATCCCTTTTTAATATTTTGTTTTTCACTTTCACAGTTTTTAATATTTTTCCCGCTTTTTTAGCCTTTGTATTTATTACTTTTTTAATTTTTTATTTTCTCCCCAAAATTTGTACCTCTTTTTAGGATTTTTTTAATTGTAACGGTTTTGTAAAATTCTCCAATTTTTTTTAACTTTTTTTTACATTTATTAATTTTTTTACAGTTTTTCTACCACTTCTTCAAATATTGTACTTTTTAAAAAAAAAATAGTACTTAATTTCTTCTACTTTTTTCCAATTTTTTTATTTCTTTTAAACATTTTTTTAATGGTTACATTTTTTTATTAATCATTATCAAACCCTCGTAAATTACAATTTTATTTCATGTACTTTTCCGCTATATTAAACGGGTCATTTTATTTTTCCAAAAACTAATGTCACTTCCAGCTATATAAACTTATGTACAATACAATGTTCTGGCAAAATAGGAGTGCGCCTATACAATTACGCAATTCTGATGCATTTTCTTGTTAAGAAATCAATTACATTTGATGTATTGTCTAATTTTGGCGACAATGTCACAAAAAAAAAAAAACAAGCGACAATGGACATAGCACTGTATACAGGGTTACTCTCAGGTAACAGGACGATAAGCGTTTCTTACTAGCTGTGTTTCTCTTTGCAGTTCTCACCAACTGTTACTGTTAATTACTTATTTCAATTTATTTTTATTTCTTGTGACAACGATTATGCATGTGTCGCATTAGAATTTAGAATAAATTAGATGCTAAGATAGCTTCCTTTCACAAGCATGAAGCCACAGGCAGCTGTAATCGCCTACGAATGGAACGTCGAAAAATAAAATTGACTTAAAAATGATTATATCAATATGAAAAAAATAAATTGCTTCTTTCAGTCCGAGGTTTGACTGCAAGACATTAATAGAATTAAATAGATAAGCGCCGACATAATTTAAAATTCAAATTCCCCCATTAAAACAAGATAGAATCTATCGAACTAATTAAACCGTTTATTCAGTGAATTACAATCAGTTACAATAATTTTATAACAAAGTGAATTACAACTAAGGATTTTAATAATTAATATTTTACACAATTATTTTTTTTAACATAAATATTAAAGAGAGAGAAGAGAGACAGCACAGATTAATTATAAAAGAAATACCGATAAGAATGCATCATCATTAGGGCGGAACAAAAAAAGGCAGTTGATAATTATATAAATTCGTCACTAAAATTTTCATTTATTCGTAAGTCGTTTCTTTGTTTCATTTATTCGATTTCGAATCACAGCAGCTATGAATATGAATGTGCAAAAAAAAAATCGATCGAAATGGCTAAAGCGAATTTAATCGTGAAAATGTTTGCGAATGAAAGATTCATATTTACAAATAGTGTTTAATAGAGGTGAGCTAAGATTGTAAAGTGAGTGGAGGTTATGGCAGATGTCACGCATTTAGAACGATATGTACAATATACAAGTTGTTTTGCACCACGCCATTTGTTGGTCAAACTCTCGGCAATATTTTCATTACCTGTTATATACAACTAAAAAAAAAAAAAAGAAAAATTATCCAATAAATTGGCTAATAAATAGCCTGGTATAAAACAATCTTAAAAGAGAAGTTAATTAAAAATATTTTTAATAATTATAAATTAAAATATATGCATATAATATATACAATAATTTTATTTGTATAAGTACTGAGATACTGACAAAAACCACTTCAATATAAATTACATTATAACATTAAATATTTATACTTACACATATCGTTTATTTTATTCTTTTATTTTTCTTCTTTATCCGTATAAAATCGAATAAATTAACTGTTTGTTTATTTGACGTGAATGTATGTATGATACATTTATTATAATATATTATTAGCACTTCACCATTGGCCTTGTTTGATGACGATGAATGATAAAACATTGTCCGTTATTGATAAAAAAAAATATATTATCGGGGAGAATATAACGAAAATGAGAGATTATTTCAACTTGTGTCGCGTGAACTAGGGGTGGCTCTGATTGTCGGCGGTGTATTCGATCCCCTTCTTATGTATGCTAGAAAAGTCGACAGCTGTTCTTCAAGACGTTCTTCTTCTTTTTGTGTTTGTTGGATCGCAGTACTATGGTCCCGTTTTGGTTTTTGGAGGTTTGACTAGGATTGAAGGCACCTGTAATACAAAAAAAATATATGGATTCTCATTTTAAAGTTTAAACATGTTTAAACAATAAAAAAAGTCAAACTTGAACATCCCGTACCTTAAAAGCAAAAGATTTACGAACATCGGTGTATATTAATTACCTTTTTTATTATATAAGTTATTAATTTTTCTCTGATGTATGTAAATAAATTACAGTTTACGTTAGTTCAAGGTTTCTACTTTAATACTATGTCCAGTATCATTTACATATTGTGCCACACTAGATGATTCAAGTCTCATATTGATAAAATGTATACTACTTGTTTCTAAAATCGTTCTCGTTTGTACTTTTCATTTGTGTGATGTTAAGGTTATTACAACAATCGTATTAAATATTGTAAATGTGGGATTTTTCGTCACAATTTGGTTTGTCTAACTCCGTGGTTCCAAACCTATTTTTAATTGCGACTCTTTTTTTTTTGGTCTTTTAAAAATGCTCGCAATAAAACAAAAAATAAGGATTTAAAGATTATTAGGAGGGATCGAGTTCGGCACCATTCAGTGGGCCTCCTACATTATAACAAATCTTATTAAGATCTTTTTTTGATTTGATGCAGTGTTTTAGACATACCATGTGATTCAAAATGATTGTCGTAAAAAAAAACTGTTTTCCGGAAAAATTTATCTATACTTATTACCAATTTAATGAGCGAAGTTAGCTACATACAAATTTCATACATTAAATGAATTTTCTTGACATTTAGCGACATTGGCGTGCGTGTTCTAGTATCTTTCGATTATTTATCTTATAATTTTTTTCAAATCGTTTATATTTACATCTAATATCACCAACAATAGTATTTCTGAATACTGTAAGAAAATAAGGGAATTTATCTGTGGTAATTAGCTCAACAAACAGGTAAAAAATCAATATTAACATTAAGTGAAATAGTTTATTACATTTTATAATTTTATAGGCTTATCATACACTTCAGCGCAATGAGCTGTCAAAAGAAAGTTACATTTTCATCCCTATAAAGTGTCTACGGTACAGGAATTATTACCATTAGATCACAATAGGCGATTGGAATATTGTCATTGGTTTAATAACAATTTAAGGGGCGATGACTTACTAAACAAATCATTTTTCTCGGATGAAACCTGGTTTTATCTAACAGGCTATATCAATTCACAAAACTATCGTATCTGGTCTGCAGAAAATCCACACGAATTTCGAGAAACGCAATTGCATCCCGTAAAAGTTGGAGTTTGGTTAGCTATGTTCAGGCAACGAATATAGGGCAATTTTCTTCGAGGAAACTGTAACAGCCCAACGTTACAACAGATGTTGGAATTGTTTATTGCAGAGTTACAAGAAAATGAGCTTGAAGCAGGTTATTTTCAGCATGATAATGCCCCAGCACATACTGCTCGACAAACCTGCCAATATCTTCAACAGCTTTTTGCTGACAGGTTTGTTAGAGCACAAAGATGGCCACCAAGATCGCCTGATCTAACCCCATTAGATTACTTCATGTTCGGCTATCTAAAAAATAGGATCTATAGAAACCGCATGCATACCATAGAAGAACTGAGAGATGCAGTTTTGTCACTTAATAATTATACTAATTGTATGTTATAATTTAAAGTAATAAATAAATTTAGTTAAACACCAGTTAGTACTCAATTGTAAAATCATAATTTAGTAAAGTTAAATTAATTACATTTCATTTTTACAAGCACAAACACCAATCCATAGTCGTTTATATACTGCGAGTTCAAATATAGGTTACGTTTTCCTTATTTATGACAGATCCGTTTACTTTCTTATGTTCCAACACTGACTTAGTTCAAACCTTCATTACAAACACGCGGCATATACCTACACCTGTTACTATCTATAGGAGCGGAATTGACAATCATTTTGAATCTCTGTGTATTCCGTTGTCCCAAGATAAAAAATTCACCCTGTATATTAAGCTGACTTGAAAATTAATGGAAAATTCATTTGATTTATTTAAAAAATATTATCTACAATATCCTGAGTGAGGCGTCACAGATGTTTAGTATGAATTGAAAGGTTTTGTGTAAGGGTTAATTTAGCATACAGCAAAGATATAGGCTGCTATTTAAAAAAAAAAATCAAGTTATTTTGGGCTAAAGTTAAGTCAATGTTCAGGACTATAGCGGACACCTGTATGTAACATTTAAAATAACCGAGTAAGTATACATTTTCCTATTTTTGGAACGTCCTGTATAGTCAAAAATATTTTTAGATTATGCAGCATTGAATTCTGTAAAACGTATAAAAGACTCTCCTAAAATCAAAAATAGAGCTGTAATCACTTGTGGTTGGAACACCCTGTACAGTAAACCTCAGAAGTAATTATTGTAGTGCAGCTAACTTCAAGAATAACGACAAAGGCACCAAAATGCTGTATGTATTATTATTTTTGTTTGTTAAGGCCACTTTACAGCTCGCAATTTTTTGTATTGCGTGCAATAAAATTGTGCGCAGTGAAATATTAGGACAAGTTCTATTCCGTTCTATTCCAATACCAATAAAATTGCACACAGCTGATCGAAATCCAGTGAATGCGCATGTGCTATTTGTATTGCACGCAATTTTATTACACGCAATACAAAAAAATTGCGAACTGTACAGCGGCCTTTACAAGATGTAGAAGAGATAGATTAAAAAAAATCTTCTAAGGTGTATCTTAAAAACAAAAGCGTATGGATGAAGTTTTACACCTGTTTAATTCTCTGGGTGAAGCAACATTTTACATGAGTGTAAGGTATTTTACTTTAATACTATGTCCGGTATCATTTATATGTTGCGCTACACTTGATGATTCAAATTTTCTATAGCAATAATGTGCTATGCGCTTCTAAAGTCATTTCCACTTTATTTATGCATCTTAAACCTTATTATAATAAGCGCAACAAATGATGTAACTGCTGGATCTTTCGTTATCCAGAGGTAATACTAAAATACAAGAACAATATAAAAAAAACAGTTTGTAACTTGAAAAAAAAAAGCAATCGGACATTAGTGTATACGAACTTTTTTTTTGTTATTTTTCGTTCCTCTATCTCGTGGTGCTATGCATTGTAGTTTTTTCTGTCACCCTGTATAATATAACGTAAATTTTAGCCGCTTGTAACGACCTCTCTTTAACGACGAAGTCGATTATAACATCGAAATATTTAGCCTGCTGGATTGAGTTAAACGAAGTGCGAGACTATTTGAATGCGCAGAAAATATTTTTTTTTTACCTGTATATTACTTTTTACCCTACAATTAGCAACAAACCTAATAGAAAACGAAATAAGGTTTCCCACAGAGACTTTTTTTTTTAAATTTTTGTATCATATGAAACACAGAAACAACTAAGTTATTTTTCTATTTGTCTTTGCATAGAATATACAGCTTCTATGCTATGTGATGTATTTGTTGTTATTACAAAGTAATAAATAGACATGGCATTTTGATTACACATACATAGCCGTAGATATCGCGAGCGCTATCTGTTATCGCGTTTGCAAAACTGTATTTCACTGATGATTCATAATGCGGTAAGTGTTTGTACACGTTTTATAATTTTTTTCTTATAATTAGATGCAAAAGTGCATGCTTACACCGCTGGCACGTGTGTCGGATTTGCCAGGTTTAGTAATAAACATTAAAACGATATTTAAAAAGCAGGCTGGGATATAACGACCACATTTTGTCGGCCCCTCCTCGTCGTTATAAGTGATTTCTACTGTACTCATATTCTGAATAATATTGTCTATACCTTCTTCTCTAATTCTTTTTATATAATTTAACAGATTTTTCGTTGTGATTTTAAGGTCCTGGAGCTTCTGGCATGGTGTACAATATTAGAATACTACTTGCAGAATAGTAACCATGACGGACGGAACTGTTAAATGTGGTTTTGTTGAATTGAAGGTTTATTAGTTTGTTAAATCGATGTTGTCTGCATGAAGTGCAGCTGTCATAATACATGTATTGTTGTTGGTTTCTTTTCTATATACTGGGTGGCGCATTAACGTGTGTTTATTATAAAAAAGCTGACATTATAAAAGTTATAAAAAAAAAATGTTGGCAAGAGTGTATGATGGTATTGGCAGCAATTAAGTCTTCACGGTGGAAAGAGTAATATATTTAAGTATCATCTGCGTAGAGGTAATAAGAGGAGTGCTTAAGAGACTTATGGAGTTGGGATGTATAAAGAGTAAATAAAAGAGATCCCAGAACAGATCCTTGAGGAACGCTACTAAGCACAAAGTGTTCGAAATTTTCTTATTTAAAACTACTTCCTGACATCGGAACGACAGATAATTCTTGATTAATGCTAGTGCGTCATTACTGAAACCTAGTGATCTCAAAATAGTAACAAGTAGGTGATGATTAACAGTGTCAAAAGCACGTGAAAAATTTAATAAAATCAGTGTTGTAATTTTATCAGCAGCTCCGCATATATCATCCACAACACAAGACAACGCAGTAGCACAGCTATAATCAGTTCTAAACCCAGATTGACAAGAAGGAAGAATATTAAAATTATTAATAAAATCGCATAAAATACTAATGGGACGTAACTCAAGCGCATGTTTCTGGTTTCTATCTAGTAATTATCTGCTATCCATCTCACCTCTTCTTTTAGTGTGACTTAAATACAAATTTTGAGTTCAATTTTGCCAGGAAATCTGTGACAGTTAGTTCAGTAGAACTGTGAAGATATTTAAAAAAAAACGCATAGTTTTAGTAGTTACTAGAATATCTGATAATACTAAAGAAGAAAATCCCCGTTTAAATTAAAATTGCCTCGTGTCAAACAGTATTTCAACAGTATAAATAAAAAAGTAAACATACCACTTCGTTGACAAAAAGTAAATAAATGAATACAGAAAGGAATTCGAATAGAGGTACCTCAAGTGTTTGTCTGGGCATGTTAATAGTCGTAAATCTGCTAATTATAAATGTCTATTTGCCTACATTTTTAGCGTCATTTGTCACGGTGTTTCGACATCCGCGTATTTTATATTTGGACGTGCGCGGTAAATAGAGAAAACGTAGTCATTTTTCACGTTGATTTGTTGGCGTTAGTCAGCAGGAGATTGCTACGCATCGCGAATCTCCATATTCGAAAATATCTCCCGAGTTTCGCGATTTGCTAATGACCAAAAAACAAACGGCATTTGTAGGTCCGTCTGCTGTGAGTACAGCAGAGGAAATATAATGCCGGATGATGGAAACAACGAAATTATGTAAAGTAATTTTGGGGTTGTACAAAATAATTTTTATTCTTCGAACACAATAATTTAATTAATTGTAATATGTATAACTCTTACATCTAAATAAATCCTTTTTATATGATTATTATTATTTTTCAGTCACATCTAGCCCTCGCATAAACTCAAGCTGTATACCGGGTGATTCTCAAAATATGCGAGAAACTTTAAGCGCTGATTCCTGGGGTTATTTTGATCATAAAAGTTCATAAGAACATATGTCTAAAATCGCTTAGTTCTAAAGTTGTACAATGTTTAATATTTAAATTAACATAATTAATGTTTTATTATAAATTAACAAAATAATTAGTAAAACTAAATTAACTTATACTAACTGTTGGAAATGACCGCCCCCAACTGCAATACAAGCTTCTATCCTCCGTCGTATTGACTGGCGAGTCCGTTCTAAAATACCAGGGGTATTTCGAATTGTTTGAAAATCTACGATAATACGATTTCTCAGTTCATCGACATTTTCAATGGGAGTCGTATAAACTAATGATTTAAGGTGACCCCAGAGAAAAAAGTCCAAAGAATTTAAGTCTGGAGACCGAGGAGGCCACGGTTGTGGACCTCCCCGTCCTATCCACCGATCTGGATACGTATTGTCCAAAAACTCGCGAGCAACTAAACTAAAATGTGCTGGAGCACCGTCATGCATAAAATACATTTGTAATCTTAATTGCAACGGAACTTATTCCAGCAGTAGTGGTAGCTCCTCTTCAAGAAAATTGCGGTATACCTCGCCATTTAACCGGATCGGTAAAAAATGTGGACCTATCAAGTGATCTCCAACATTTCCGGCCCACACATTGACAGAGAATTGATGTTGATGACGGGCATTCACTAGTTCCTGTGGATTTTCTTCGGCCCATGTGTGATTATTATGAAAATTAATAATCGCGTTTCTAGAGAAAGTAGCCTCGTCGGTGAAGAATATTTGAGCCAAATAGTCAGGATTTTGTGCGATTTTGTGTTGCATCCATTGACAAAAAGCTACTTTTTGCGGAAAATCTGCCGGCAAAAGTGCCTGTACCCGTTGAATGTGATATGGATACAACAGTTGATCTTTCAATATTCTCCACATTGTGGCCTGACTAATGTTTAAAGCAAACGCAATTTTTCTGGTGCTTGTAGTAGGATGTTCCTCAATTTCATTTAGTACCATTTCTTAAACTTGTAGAGTTCTCACTGTAGATGGGTGCCCGTTATCAGTCGTCCGTTTTTTTAAAATTTCCCGTTTCACTAAGACGTTGGTGAAGACGGGCAAATATTGAATGATGCGGGATGATACGGTTCGGGTATCGTTCTTCATAAAGACGTCTAGCAGCACGCGAATTTCCATTGGCAAGACCGTAAACGAAATGCATATCACACATCTCAGCATTCGTGTAATTCATTTTAGAAAACAGAAACTGGCAATAAACTGAATGAATGACAACTATTGCCAAAAATATTGAAATGACAAATAAACAATTCTCTCTCAACACAATAGTTTTTGAAGAACCAACTGTGATATTATATCGTGTTAGTCATAGTTCATAATTTATTATTAAACATCCAATAACTTTAAAACCAAACCGTTTTGGACATATACTCATATGAACTTTTATGATCAAAATAACCTCAGGAATCAGCTCTTAAAATTTGTTGCATATATTGAGAATCACCCTGTATATAGGCGCCTGTTGTATTGCATATGTTTTTTGTGGTAAAATTGCACCATTGTGGTTTTGCAACTTCCTTTACATCTGTGTTTATAACTACCAACACGGTATAAATATTATTTGAACATTATTTGTAGGTTTAAATATTTATCTATGCATATAACATAATGGTGACATTCTTAGAGACGAATTTACTTTGAGTTAAACGCAAAAATAAATAAGTTTTGTTCGGAACGTCCAGAAATATTTTTCCGTCTCTGTACTTGTCACATTTCATTAACTCGCAGAGTATTTTGGCAATTCTTATGGGTAACAGGCGTTGTTACTTCAAGTTTGTGATGTGAGTGATAAATGTGGTTGTTTATCACGAAAATTAACTTATTTCAATGTGTTACATCATATATATTTTTAAGCTTAAATATCACTGTCCAACAAAAGAAGAACAGGCAGATGCTATACATATAAGGAATGTAATTAAATTACCCCAAGTACTCTGTTACTTTTTACATCTATGATTAGACAAAAGAAAACACAATGAGTTGAAGTGGGCAGTACGAAAGGACTTTATATCAGGAAAAGACTTCATTTAATTTGTGTGCCATTAAGCACTCAACTTTACGCAATCATGGAGTCAATCGGTAGCATATCTTCATAGCCTTTACAGAGTTATAACGTATACAAGACGTGTTTTCCTCCAAAGGAAACTACCGCACACTTAATAAGGTATCTTTTATTAACATATATATTGCTATGTTGTCATGTGTAGAGTGGTCTGACGTGTCTAGTATCAGTGTTAGTCGAGTCTTGATCCGATGATCTTCGTTAACGTTTTACCCATTGTAAATGTGATACAATGTCGGGCGTAGAAAATCCTAGGAAAGGACCATTGTTTCATAATATAGAGAAGTATATCCGGAATTACAGGATTTACATTATGGTGGTGTCAAAATAGTTTGTACAGTGTGCGATAAACAGTTATTATCCTGGCACAAACCGGACTACACATTGGTGGTGGTGCATCTGATCTGTTACCTACCTATAAAGATTATTTTAATTATGCGTCTGTTACATTCGTAGATCTTGAAATACTTAATGCTACAAACTTTTTAACATTTCTATACTATTTCTGCTACTTAAAGATAAGGGACTTATATATAATATTCATAGTTAAATAAATAAATAATTTTGTCCTTTCCCGACACTGTATTGCATACCTGTGTTAAACCTTAATGTCACATATATGAAACTTACTGTCATGTGTTAATGGCAAAACCAAACGTTAAATTTTATTAGCTAGTGTAATTAATGGTGATAATACTTACTAATAGTGACGGTGTGGTGGCTGTTGGGACTCGGATAGTAGTCCTCCCGGGGTTCTCGCATCTCTTGGAGACACCTAGCGGCCAAATGTCGAAAGACGGCCGCTACGTTGACGTCTTCCTTGACGGAGGTACGAATCAGTTTGCAGCCGAGCGCTCTGGCTAGCAATTCGGCTTCTTCCCTGCGGAAACAAATTGCTGATAGAGGGTTTCATTCAAATGGGATATCGATGGCGATTTGAACGTATTGAAAACATCTAAGCGTTTCTGACATCAGTTACAGTGAAATTGCAGGTTTTGAGGAATGGTAGGCCGTTTTAGTGTTTAGATAGACAACAATGGGAAAAAGGAGAGTGAATGAATATCTTAAAAAGTCGATAAAAGCACCGATCATTCATATCAACTTACTGCAAGTTCTATTTGGACTGAGAGTATGAGTGAGAGTATGAGTATTTATAAAGAAATTGTATGAAGTTTGTTGCATTTCCATATATAGAAAAAATGACAAATCCGTAAGAAAGATTTGGCTATTTCGGTTGGGGAAAGTTTATTCAATTGGTTATAAATTGGAATGGTCATGATTTCGAAGGTCTGCTTAGCGTGATTACCAAACAAAATTTACATCTTAGATAATATAAAAAATTGCAAATTTGAGGAAAAAGAAAATGAAATCTTTAAAAAATTTTTGTTTGTATTTTATTTAAAATTTGAGGCTTCATATTACTTTCTAAAATTTGCGACTTTTTTCTAAATATTCTCGAAAATTTGTATCATAAAATGCAAATTTTATAATAGAATTATTCCAAATTCTAGTAGATAATTGAAGAATGGTTAAAAATTTTAAGGTAATTCTTATATAAAATAAAAAAATAAAAAATAAAAAAAAACATTTTACAAATAAATTTAGAAGAATGTATGAATAAAATTAAAAAAAAAATAAATCAAAGAGAATATTTAAAGAAACTTTTCAACTTTTAGAGGAAATTAAACAATATATTTAAGATTAAAAAAAAAGCAAATTGTTGAAATTTTTTGAGAAGATTGATTTTCATTTAGAAACAAGTAAATTATAGAGAAAAATAAAAATTTTAAATAAAATCTAAAAAAAATTGAATTTTATAAAAAAATAATATTTTTAAATTCTTAATATGATTAAAGAAAGATTACACTTTTAGGAAATCAAATCAAAATGTTTTCATTTAAAATTTAAAAACAAAAATAAAAAAGGATCAAATTAATTAAAGAGCATATTTAAAAAAACATTTGAGATTTTAAAATGCAAACTTTATAATAAAATTATTCGAAATTCTAGTAGATAGAAGAATGGTTAAAAATTTTAGGTAATTTTCATATAAAATAGAAAAAAAAAAAAAACATTTTACAGATAAATTTAGAAGAATGTATAAATAAAATTAGAAAAAAAATAAATCAGAGAATATTTAAAGAAACTTTTCAATTTTTAGAGGAAATTAAACAATATATTTAAGATTAAAAAAAAAAAAACAAATTGTTGACAATTTTTGAGAAAATTTAGAAAAAAGTAAATTATAGAGAAAAGGAAGAAACGTCAAATTTAATAAAAAAAAATAAAATCTAAAAAAAAATTGAATTTTATAAAAAAAATTATATTTTTAAATTTTTAATATGTTTAAATAGAGATTAAAATTTTAGGAGATCAAATCAAAATGTCAAGTTTCATTTAAAATTGAAAAACAAAAATAAAAAAAGGATCAAATTAAAGAGAATATTTGAGATTTCAAAATGCAAATTTTATAATAAATTTAAAAAGAATTCGGAATTTTAGGAAATAGTTGAAGAAAAGGCTAAAAAACTTAGGAATCAAATTTTGATATATATATAATTGAAAAAAAAATTAAATTAAAAACAAAGATGTTACAAATAAATTTAGACAATTTAAATATATATGTAAATAAATCTATAAATTTGAAATGAAATTAAAAAAAAAATGAACCTTTAGAGGAAATTAAAAGATTTTATATTTAAGATTAGAAAAAAAGAAACTTATTGTAAATTTTTCAGAATATTTAGAAAAAAACAAATTATAGAGAAAAATATAAGAAACTTCAAATTTTAAATAAAATCTAAAAAAAAAAATTTTTATATAAAAAGAATTAAAGTAAAAACATTTTCAAATATGAGAAAATAACTTAAAGACTAAAAAAATTTAGGAAATCAAACCAAAACGTCAAGTTTTATTTAAAATGAAAAATAAAAAAGAATTAAAAAAAATCTAATTAAAGAAAATACTTAAAGAACATTTGAAACTTTTCGAGGAAATTAAAAAATGTAAATTTAATTTATCTAATTTAAAAAGAATTCCAAATTTTAAAAAAAATATTTAAAGGTTAAAAAAAAATAGGAAAACACATTTAAAAAATGCCAAATTTTATATAAAATCGACAAAATTAAAAACAAACTTAGAAAAGTGTGTAATTTGAAATAAAATTAACTTTTTTGACTTTCTTAAGCTATAGCTTGCACTTTGATAACAAATTATGTTCATTTTTTATATACAATTCAATTTTTTGATTGATAATGTGTGATGACAAAAATACTTCAAACTGTGGCACTAGCAATACTGCACTAAACTGGACGTATGTACATTTCAATAGCAAAGCTATCATCATCGGCAGAAACACTTAACTCACACAGTTCTTCTGTTTGTTTGGCAAAATAGTTTGGTTATTTTTAATATGTGAGTAATAGGAAATTGAAAATTGAGTAATGAGTTTCCGAAGAAGAATCGGCGGCTGAAGAAATACTAATGACTTTTGTTCTCTGTCTTTGAAATTTTAATCAATTATTACCATTATATACAATTATTATATTTGATATTTTACTATGTTATTATATTTGAATAGCTAAAAGTTCTTCCTAGAGTTTCAATTTCCATGCGGCATATAATTTCAAGAGCGACCTCATTTCTATCCGATTATTAATATGTATAAATGTTTTATTTGGAACATATATACGAGGATGTTGCAACATAACTCGAGGACAAGTAAATATTTATCTGCCTCCTTTTGCATTTATCTTTTTGACTCGATCCAATAATCGCGACTGGTGCTGAAATACTGTACATATATATTTAATTGCGAATTCTTGCTTACATCCTTTGTCCATTTATCGAGATTTCTACGCGAAGAACACGATTTCCCAAGATTTTTACGGTACAAAATAGCAATAAGATAAATATTTTCTCGCATACTTACGGATTGACGACGCTATGATCGATCAAGTCGATTTTATTCTGAACTATGACCGTAGGTATCTCGCCACACTCGTTCTCCACCTATCGAAGTAGAAAAATCTCCGTATAACAAATCGATTCATTTCATATAATTAACATAAAAAATGAGTTAAAAGTTCTTACTTTGAGTTTCCACGAGTGTGCCGCGTCGAACGAGTCCCTGTCCGTCGTGGAGAAGGTCAGGACGCACGCCTGCGCCCCCCGGTAGTACGCTTTGGTTATGGCATCGAATTCCTCCTTGGCCGGCGGTGTCCCAGAGCATCAATCGGACGTCCTCGCCGTCAACTCTGAAAAAGGATTGGTTTTTAGATGTATGTGAGGTCTGAACGCGGTTTTGTCGGCGACGGTTGACCGCTTTGATCGCGTTTGGACCGGTCTCCACGCTAACGTGCGCACAAACAGCGGTTCCGAAATGGTAAAATGTTATTATGCACCGGAAAATGTTAAATTGCAGTTAAATCAGTCGTAAATTATGTAATTTATTTTAAATAAGTACATTAGTAATACAAATATTTTGGAATTGTTTGATACTATTCCGATTTTTAAAAGGATAGATCAGTGTCACGAAGTTCCAATCTGTAACACTGTTTTTGCACTTTGTGACATTGTCTGTGGTGACATTTTATGTGAGGTTGGTAGTGCAACTCGTGGTTTGATATTTTTATATAGGCTTTTGGCTGTAATTGAGTATAACACAAAAATTTACGTTACAAACATGAAAACATTGCATTTTCCTACACGGATAAATATCTAAATAATGAATTAATACCAAATAAAAAAAAATGTATTAAAAACACGTTGTAGGGCCGTTTTACACCTAGCTATTTATTGCACAATTTGTTGGCCAATTTCAAATTTTAACACGGATTAAATACGTATTATACACGAAAAATTTTAAACAAACTGATTCGTCGACCGACTAAAAAATTTAGATAAGACGTGTGTAATTACTATTCCTTTCATAAATATTATTGTATTATGTGGGCATTTGTATGATTCCAGCTATTTTTGTTACAAACGTGGAAACTATAATTAATTAAAGGATTGTATCTATTTCTTTGAATTTAATAAATTGTATCATACCCCATATACAATAAATAAATGTTCGAAATGTAAATTACGTTAATGAGTAATAATAAATAAAGTTATCGGCTCTTTTACTGATTCTCAATAAAAACAGTATATGGTTTTTTATATTTACTGTTTTCCACAGATCCGTTTAAAAGAAACGAAAAAAAGTTTGCGAGATAACGATTATAATTGCTTCAAATTCAGCTTCTTTCTTCAGCATATAAGCAATTGCTGCTTTATAGCTCCTTTTCGTATCTGAGACCACATAACAATATATCATAGAGAAGATAGTAACATAATACTGATATATCATTTTTAATTGTCATAACCTCAATAATGCAACCGGAAGTTAGCAATGTGCAGCTGATGCGACGATTTGGCAATCGCGAATCGAATTCCCATAAGACGTATACTGCATCTTAAGGTTGAGACGAACTATAGGTGTAAAACGGCCTTTACAATGACTGTTGTAATACTCGTACATTGATTCAGTCGTATTACAACAGATGTCATTGCAACTAGTTCTTTAAATATACCATTGTTACTAACAATAAGTGATTTTTTTGGAAAAAATAGAAGTATTTCAATGTTATTTTTATAAAAGTACTTATTGAGGAAAAAAAATATTTTATATTCATAAATAAGATGATGCCTGGCTGATAGTCAAGTGGCTTGCACGCTTGGCTATCAGTGCGGAGTCCGGGGTTCAAATCTCGCTCTGGTCAATTACGATAATCGTTTTTTTCCGGGGTCGTAATGTTGATTAGGAGGGAGATTTGGCTTTGCGGAAGCCTGATAGGCTAAAAACAGCTTAGGTATTAACACCTCTTCAAAAAAAAAAATACTAATTTTAATTAAAAAAAAACACAAAGTGAAGTAGCTAGTTTTCCGGATATACACAATTAATTAAAATTAATTCATTAATTATATTCTTCTTAGAACATTCTTTAAAATATCAATAAAGCCGGAAACGACTGAACCTTTTTATTTTAACTTAAAAATGTAAGTAAGTACAGTTCTTTATTTTTCTCGATTTTTTAATTAATTAAAATTAATTGATGTACTAACTACATTGAGCATTCCTTGAAATATCAGGAGGTAGCAACTCTAAATTATTATCAACACGGAAATGGTTGAATTTTTTAATATTATTTTCAAAAAAATAGAGTTGCTTCTTTTGTTAAATATGTTTAATTAATTAAAATTAATTATTTAAATTGAGTCCTCTCTAAAATATCTGAAGTAAAGGAACTCTAATTGTTATCAACTGAAAATAATTTTAGTTCAAAAAAGATAATTAGAGTTGTAACTTTTTTTTCAGATATTGTTAATTAATTAAAACTAATTAAGTAAATTCAGCATTCTTTGAATTATTTAAAAGAAAGAAATGTAATTATCAACAACTCAATAATGATTAAACCTCTTAATTTTAATAAAAAAATAATAATAGAACTGGTTCTTTTTATGAATATTTTTAATTAATAAATTAAATTGAGCCTCCCTTAAAATATCCGAAAAGAGGAATTGACTACTAATTATTCCGAACTCGAAAATGATTGAGCATTTTCATTTAAATTAAAAAAAAGATAATTTGAGCTGCTTCTTTTTCTATTATTTTTAATTAATTAATTTATTAACTAAATTGAGCATCCCTTAAAATATCTGAAAGTCGCAACTCTAAATACTATCAGATTGGATTTTCATTAAAAAACTAATAATAATTACTTTTCCTTCGGATATTTTTAGTTACTTAAAATTAATTAAAAAAAAAATTGAGCATTTTTGAAACCATTAAAAAAAAATAATTGCAAAGATTCTTTAAAATTTAAATTAATCAATTTTAAAAAAATTAAAAACACATAATTGGCGTTACTTCTTTTTGCCAATATTTTTAATTGATTAATTACCTAATAATTTGAGCATTTGTGTTTAAAACGAGAAGCAATCTTATTTTTTTCTTGAAAAATTAAAATCAATTTTAGCATTTTTAACAAAATATCTGTTCTGAATTGTTTCTTTCATAATTTATTATAATTTAATTAAAAAAAAATATATGAAATATTTTATAAATTAAATTTAAAAATTTATATTAATCAATTAAAAAAAAAAACAAGGACATAATTAGGGCTGCTCCCTTTTACCGATGTTTTTAATTGATTAATACCTAATTAATTTGAGCATTTGTTTTTACATCGAGAAGAAGCAAGTTAATTTTAGCATTTTTTTTCAAATATCTGTTCTAATTCGTTTCTTTCATAATTTATTATAATTTATTTATTTTTTTAAAAAAAAGTAAAATAAAATATATAAAATAATTGTAAATTTTCTTTTTCAAAATTTATGTTCGTGCAAACTTATACATTGCCCGAACAGTTAATAATTACTATAAGCAAATAAAACTATTTAGGTTTAAGTGAAATGGGAATTTCCAAATCTTTAATCTACATATTATTTGTGCACTTCATTTATATTTATGGTCTTACCTCTTAGGGGCATTTGTATATTTAAATTCTACACTTATTAAGGTTTTAAACATTTCAATAATCCTGTGTTGACCAACTACTATTGTACTTTTCTGTTAAACCCTTAGTTTATGATTTACCGTATACATTAGTTCTCAATTTTTAATCACAAGGTTTTCCACATTTGTATAAACTTACATTTATCTCAGAACCATTTATTGATCATAATCCGTTTATTGTGTGGCCTAGGATATAATCTTTATTGCTAATCCTAGACCTTTTAATTTATATCAGTTTAGGCTAGTTATAATTACCAATTCCCAGTATTGTACATTACCTGATGCATTCCCGAGGCATATAAATGTCCAGAAAGGTTGTAACTAATTTAGTATCAATTCAAAGTATCAAAGCAAGAGTATCAGAGTCAGTATCAAAGTACCAGTACCACTATCAGTATCAGTATCGCAGTATCAGAATATAAGAGCATCCAAATAACCAATAACAACAACAACATTCCAAATCAAATCACGATATTTGTGTACCGTTTTGTGTGTTTTTTTTTGTGTTAATATATATAGTTATTTACCATAACATCTGGTTTTAATTTACAAACTGTCGCCGATCAAGAATTAATTAGACCTATACGGCCTTACAACCCGTGGGTGGCGAATCGCGGATGTTCAGTGCAGTGATCTTAACAATCATCAAATCCAACAATTGATCAAGGCGCTGTCCATTCCAAAACAATTTAAATTAATCAGCTTTAAAAAATTATAAACAAAAATAATTAGAGTTGCTTTTGGAGTTGCGGATATTTAATTAATAAAAACTATAATTTATTTTAATTTATTTATTATTCTTTTTTTCAAAAAATTTAAATAAGTGGGAGGTACAACTCTTGCTTCCTTTTACATTTTCTTATTTTTTTTCTTTTAAAAACGTGGATAAATCATTATTTATCCATTCGTAGCGTTCAAATCGTAAAGAATAAAAGAATAAAATTCGCATAAAAGAATGGTTACTAGAGGTTATGAAATAAATTACCATACAACTTTTATGGTTGACATTTCCCCTTATGATTAATTTTAAACACTAAATGGTACTTTTGCTACATTTATTCAATCATAATCTAATAAATAGTACCTATTTCTTGTTAATTATTAAGTATTTATACCAAGAATATTACGTAAGTATTGATTCCCCATTATTAAATTGACTTACTAAATATTTTATCACCCGCGATATTTTAGGGTCATTGAGTGGGTGTCGTTGATAGCACCCGGCCAGTCGCATCGGGTTATTAGGCTTGATAGCGCACGCACTGCGGTTCCATAAATCGTTAAGCAGGTAATTAATTAGGTTACCTGGAATTCATGACGCTAATACAAAAAAAAATAACGAAAATGTACGATCCAATGAAAAAAATCATCATTTTTGTCTAATTTTAGATAAAATGATTGGTAAAAAAATAAATAAATATGCTTTTTAACACGGTAGGAAATAAACCCAACGTCCACGGTCAATCTCGCGATAATGACACTGACATTGACGATGAAATCACAATAAAATTCCGAAAAACAAAATTCCAACATCTAACCGTAAATAACGAATATTTATTATATTCCAACTGACAACCTCACCATTCCGCCAAGACGTTATAAATAAGCGAATTATTACGCTTAATTAATGTATGCATAATAAGTAAGAAACACGAATTTAAACCGATTCTATATTCCTTACACGTCAAAATTATAAATTGCCCTCATTGAATATGCATACGTAATCATTATTTCGACCATTTCAACCGAGATAGTTTTAAGGTTAAAAAAAAAAAAAATAGAAAACCGTTACTAAATATTCGGGACGATAAAGCTGCCAATTTATGCTGCTGCCAAATTAGTTACATCTATTACGTATATAACATAACTAAGCAACCTGCCGTGATTATCTACGAGATAAATGTGTATATTTTATCTTTCTTAAAGCCCACGCGTGCTTAAATTATAATATTTCCATTAGTATCTAATATTAAATTAAATTTTATTACGTCGAATTTTACCGGAAATACTCTGCGGTCGTAGACCGTTTATGGCGTGTTGCACCCGTTCACTTCCCCTACCATCGCACGAACTGCACTCCCGAACCCCGTTATCGATAAAATTCACGGATTTTAATAGATTTTCGGTTACCACTCACTCTATTTGTCTCTCTAGGAAATCGACGCCGATGGTCTTCTTGTAATCCTTCGTGAATGTGCCCTTGCAATACCGTTGGATCATACTGGATTTGCCTACGCCTCCATTGCCCACAATCACCACCTGGAAAAGGACAGCGAATGTACGTTATGCGGGTGTTTATACATTACGTTTATTGCCGGGGAACTTTTGTGTGTACTAATGTAGGTTGTAAATCTTAAGAACTGTTTTATTTATGGATTTTGAAAGCGCTAGAAGGTCTGACCTGCAAACGCTGCCGGACTTTATAGTTGAGCGGTGTTATTGCTGTTATTCGCCGGTTAATACGAAATATAATATCGGCACAGTAAAGGAACATATTAATGAATAGTAATATTAAAAATAAATGAATAATTGCGTTAGATTCACCAGAAATAATAGATAATTAGATAGATTTTTATTTATTATTCGATTATTTAATAATAAGGTTATTAATCAAATAATCATTTTATGTATACATTTTTATTATAATTTTTTAACTGTAGTTGAAAACGACGAAAGGGTTACTGGGGGTAGCTTAATTATTTAGCAAGGCCAGGAAGAGAAATTAATTATTTTTTTTTTCAATACCAATCCCAGTGACCAACTATATTTATTTCATATTTTATAAAAATTTAAAAAATATTAAATCTTTCTTGAATATTAGTTATATTAATATAATATGCATAAAATATATTATAGAAAATATATTAGGAAAACATTTAAAAAATATATATGTTATGTAGCATTAATAATATTTTATTGCAAATGTTTTCTCAATATATTTTTCATAGCTTTGCAAGAATATTTTGCTTTGTATTTCTGTAAATATTTATTTCATATATTCATACAAAAAAAAAGATTGAATTTTTTCTTTTGTACATTTGGTGCGTAGGACGAATAATATAAAATGGGTAAAATATGCATACATATTAAGTAGGTATGTACCTATTTAAAATGATAGTTTAAAGATTAAATTAGATAATATATATCTAATATGATTTAAATAGTATCTAAGTTGAGCGCTGTAACTTTTCTATTAATATATCTGCGTTTTGTATTATATTATTTGTAATATTTGTAAGTTGCGAACGTCAACACAACACCTCTATTCATTACGGTGCCGGTGTTATATGATTTATTCTTAGTATTGTCTATGCGTCTATGGATTAGGTACATAGAATAATGCATACGCGCACGTGCGTATCATCAACGTTTTCATTCGTTTGTCCGTTACATGTTATAGTTTATAATAGTATACGATTAGGGCAGATTAGGGTTAACTGTGTAATTAATTGTTGCGGGGTGTGTTTTAGTTTTTGTGGTGATTACGAGGTAAGCAAAACTTTGAACATGTCATGGCATTTAGAAGATGATTGGAATGCTCAATATCGCTATGTACGGAAATCGTTTAATAATATAATTGTAGGAATTTTATGCATCTACCAGATAAATTGCTAGTAGATTTGCTTAAGAGATTCATCTCGCTAGATAAGCGTATAACCTCAAATAGAGGTTAGAATACGTTGGTTGTTTTATTGTTTGTACGTAGAATGTTTTCAAGTATTATGAAATGAAGTAAAAATAAGTATCGTAAGTATTAGAATGTAGCTACCACTCCAATTATTGTAAATGCTCCAAATGTATTAGTAGGTGTTGATAATGTTGTACGATGTTTTATTCATGGTATGATCTAATACAATTGGCATTGTTTTAGAGGCCACAAGGAAACGCCATGAGTGCGCCACTACGGAAGATATGAAAAAAGCCATAGGGTTGTACCTGGCACCAGCCAAGGCTAGACTTAAAAATGAGTATTTTTCATTTTTATTGGCTTATTCAAATAAAATGATAATAAATACGTTAATAATAATAAACATTTCAATTAAAAAATAGTGATTAATTTGATAAGCCTTCAATATGCCTTAAAAGATGCCAGAATTATTGATTATTAACTTGTATGGTGAGTGTGAAAAAACAAGTTCTTGCCTTTTAGACAACTCTATGTATGTTTCAACTTTTCGTTATCGACGTTATACGTTCTAAATAACCAAGAACAATTTTAGTTCATTTTGACAAATTAAATAGATTGCATAAAAAATCTCAATTTTCATATAAATATTTTACAAATATTTTAGAAAAAATATAGCGCTTACATTAATTTTAAATTATGGAATATATAATATTTTAATTGAATATTTTATCTATATTTAGAAAAAAATATGAAAAATATATTCAAAAACCTCTCACGAAAAATATTTATAAAATATATTTTTAAAAATATCTGTAATATTTCTGGCTGTTAGGGAAGGAAGATTATTGGTGTGGGACGCATTGATTTTTTTTTATAATTTAATTTTTTTAGCAACATTGAAGCGCTGATGATGATCATATTACATTTTTTGAAATGGCCAAATCTTCCTTTTGCAAATCAAGAAGCGAGGGCATTTGGCTTTTCTTTATTACCAGATAAATGATTCCCTTTTTTTTAGATAATTAATTTTTTGGTCATATTCGAGGAAATAGGAGATTGATAGAGAGAAAGACACTATTATTTTTTCTCAATTTTATAAAAAAAAATAATAATTAGAGATGCTTCTTTTTCCGGATATTTTTAATTAATTAAAAATTGATTAATTAATTCTTCAATCTGAGCGTTCCTCGATAGATCGGGAAATAAAAATTCAAATTTTTACCAATATAGAAATGATTTACCCTTTAATTTTAAAAAAAATTAAAGCTGCTTCTTTTGTCGAGCATTTTTAATTAAAATTAATAACTATATCAAGCATCTCTTAAAATTAAGATATCTGAAAGAAGCAATTTTGATTACTACTAGCAGAAATCATTAAATCTTTTGATAATTAGAAACGCTTCCCTTTCTCGATATTTTTAATTAATTAAAAATTAATTTAACTAATCTTGCAATTAATTTGAAAGATCTGGAAGCAGCAACTCCAACTATTATCAATGCAGAAATGACTTACCCTTTAATTTTAATTAATAAAAAAAAATTAAAGCTGCCTCTTTTGCCGAGCATCTTTAATTAAAATTAACAACTAAATTAAGCGTTCATTAAAATATCTGGCAGAAGCAATTGTAATTATTACCAGAAAGGATATCGTTAAAACTTTTGATATTAATATTTAATATTTTTCCGCATAGAAAAACTATTTTCTTTGAGAATTTTAATTTGATTAATTAATTAAATTAATTTTTCTAATTAATTAAAAATTGATTAATAATTTCTTTAACTGATTTGAGCGTTCTTTGACAGCAACATTAATTGTTATCAATGCGGAAATGATTTACCCTTTAATTTTAATTAAGAAAAAAAATTAAAGCTGCCTCTTTTGCTGAGCATCTTTAATTAAAATTAATAACTAAATTAAATGTTCCTTAAAATACTGGGAGAAGCAATTGTAATTATTACCAGAAAGGATATCGTTAAAACTTTTGATATTAATTAAGAAAAAAATATTTTTCCGCATAGAAAAACTATTTTCTTTGAGATTTTAATTTAGTTAATTAATTTTTCTAATTAATTAAAAATTGATTAATAATTTCTTTAACTGATTTGAGCGTTCTTTGACAGCAACACTAATTGTTCACAAGGCGGAAATGTATCAATAACAGTTAATATGAATTGAAAAAAATTAAGCTGTGTTTTCTTGTAAAGCATTTTTAATTAAAATGAATTTAGCATTCCCTAAAATATCTAGAAGAAGTAAATCTAATTATTTCCAGTAAAGGAAATCACCAAATTATCTGGTTTTAATTAATAAATAGTTGCTTCCAGATATTATTAAGTATTATTGTTTCAATTAATTAAATTTAATTAACTAATTAATTTGAGCATGGTTTTTGCAATATCCAGAAGAAGCAATTTATTATATGTTTCTTTGAAAATTAATTTTAGTATTTCTTAAAATATTCGCACGGAGCAGTAAAAAATCAGTTTATGCAACCGAAAATAGAGTACACTTAAATGTTAATTAAAACTTATTGGGGAAATAATTCTGAATTACATATCGCTGGGTATAAAGTATGTGTAGTTTCGGTTGCATAAGCCATCGAAAAATTTGTATAGAGTTTAAATTCGCATTTAATTTGAGAAAGATGTTACATTCAATAAAATAGTTTATTTATGTTTAGAAGCAGATGTTATATTTTATGGATCGTCTACTTGTGAAAAGGCAACGACTTCCTGATTTTTGACAAGTTTCATAAGATTGCGTAGGATGTTTCAAACCGGGTTGAATGACTTTATTGTCTTTTCATTGTTATTTTGGCTGTCGTATTTTCGTGATATTTATAAATTAGTATGTATTAAATATGATTTCGCTTTCTTCTCTAATTGTTAAAAGAAAAAAATACGTTAAAAGATTTGATTTATTTTTGTGATTTTGTTAATTACATATTTCATTGCAAAAACATCAGATTTTCTAATTTCTCCTTAAATATTCACGTTTAAATATGTATGCAGTTATAGAATTGTTTAAGCATTTAAACCACAGTAATTTTAATACTCTCTCCGAGAAGAATAACAAATCCAATCTAGTATACACATATAAACGTATATAAGACCAATAATGACAGCAATTCACTTTCTATCCGAGAACATTAAATTACGGAAATCGGACATGAAATATTCAACAGCTTACCACAGACTTTATGAGATTAGGTGTTAATTTCCATAAATATACCATCAATTCCTTGCAAATTACTCCTAAAGCAATTAGTATCTGGGTATATCGGCGCGTGCAGTTCAAATACCAATTATTTACTAAGCATTAATGCGGTTAGAAAGGGAAGCATGTATTTTTTGTGAGATGAGAAAGTTTATCCTGTGTCAGGTAAGTCAGTTTAATACATGCCGTACATTTTTACATTATTTTTTTAATATCTAAAGCTTTTGTCGATATCTATTATGTCACTTTGGGCATTTGAATCTGTATTTTGCCTTCAGATGATGTTAGATGAATTGGCAAAATGCAAATCCACTCCTTTCAAATTTAATTAAAAGCATTTCCTGTGTATACTAACCTTCAGGGCCACCTCTAGTTCTTCTTCTCGCATATTGTTAGGCCGTCGGCCCGCTAGAACCCTTGATAGGGGGGTTCATTGGCGGTAATGGTTGTCTACTGGGTGTTTGATCAGCAACATTTTCCTGAAAGCAATATAAGACATCGATTTTTAAAATGGTCCGTATAAATATTGTCGATTTTAACATTAAACAAATAATTTTCACCAAAAGGAAATGGTTGTAAACATTTAGAATTTCGTACTAACGTATGCAGTGTGTTATAGTAGTAAGTAGGTAGCCGAGGAGGTAGCTGTGCCTTCTAAATCAATAACTTTTACTTCGTTAAATATTAAATTTATAGTTTAAAAATATTAACAAAGGCATTAAACGGTATTAATAATAAACATGTATTTTGCTAGTAATTAGTATCATGAAATAATATCAAGCAATTGAAAAAGAGAAATAAATTGTCGAAACGACTTGCTACATGTAATTTGTTCGTTTTCATTGAGTCAATATTTCCACAAATCAACGGTTTAATATATTAGAACATGGCTACAAACATGGGAGAATGTAAAATTAACAAAGACAGTGTAAATATCGATAACACGCACAATTTATTGTATAATAATATATCAAAAACATTACAAGAGCATAAGGACCCTTACTCAAGGTGAGTGTACACTTATTTTCAATGTTTAAATCAAACATCAACTGCTATCCAGTATATTTTGGATTATAAAATTCCAATTTAAAATCAAAACAATATTAAAATCTTCCGCTATACCATACAATGAATTTCACTAACAATGCCTACCAACTTATTAGTATTATATATCGATTTAAACAACATTCTTCCTGGAAGCAATATAAGACGTCGATTTTTAAAATGTTACGTATAAATATTTTGGATATTTTAACAATAAATAAATAATTTTTACCAAAAGGAAATGGTTGTAAACATTTAGAATTTCGTACTAACGTATGCAGTGTGTTATAGTAGTAAGTAGGTAGCCGAGGAGGTAGCACGTCATATGCCTTCTAAATCAATAACTTGTATAATATAAGACTTTTACTTCGTTAAATATTAAATTTATAGTTTAAAAATATTAACAAAGGCATTAAACAAACGGTATTAATAATAAACATGTATTTTGCTGGTAATTAGAATCATGAAATAATATTAAGCAATTGAAAAAGAGAAATAAATTGTCGAAACGACTTGCTACATGTAATTAGTTCGTTTTCATTGAGCCAATATTTCCACAAATCAACCGTTTAATATATTAGAAGATGGCTACAAACATGGGAGAATGTAAAATTAACAAAGACAGTGTAAATATCGATAACACGCACAATTTATTGTATAATAATATATCAAAAACATTACAAGAGCATAAGGACCCTTACTCAAGGTGAGTTACACTTATTTTCAATGTTTAAATCAAACATCAACTGCTATCCAGTATATTTTGGATTATAAAATTCCAATTTAAAATCAAAACAATATTAAAATCTCCGCTATACCATACAATGAATTTCACTAACAATGCCTACCAACTTATTAGTATTATATATCGATTTAAACAACATTCTCCTGGAAGCAATATAAGACGTCGATTTTTAAAATGTTACGTATAAATATTTTGGATATTTTAACAATAAATAAATAATTTTTACCAAAAGGAAATGGTTGTAAACATTTAGAATTTCGTACTAACGTATGCAGTGTGTTATAGTAGTAAGTAGGTAGCCGAGGAGGTAGCACGTCATGTGTCTTCTAAATCAATAACTTGTATAATATAAGACTTTTACTTCGTTAAATATTAAATTTATTGTTTAAAAATATTAACAAGGATTAACAAACGGTATTAATAATAAACATGTATTTTGCTGGTAATTAGAATCATGAAATAATATTAAGCAATTGAAAAAGAGAAATAAATTGTCGAAACGACTTGCTACATGTAATTAGTTCGTTTTCATTGAGCCAATATTTCCACAAATCAACCGTTTAATATATTAGAAGATGGCTACAAACATAGGAGAGTGTAAAATTAACAAAGACAGTGTAAATATCGATAACACGCACAATTTATTGTATAATAATATATGAAAAACATTACAGGAGCATAAGGACTCTTACTCAAGGTGAGTACACTTATTTTCAATGTTTAAATCAAACATCAACTGCTATCCAGTATATTTTGGATTATAAAATTCCAATTTAAAATCAAAACAACATTCAAATCTCCCGCTATACTATACAATGAATTTCACTAACTATGCCTACCAACTTATTAGTATTATATATCGATTTAAACAACATTTTCCTGGAAGAAATATAAGACGTCGATTTTTAAAATGTTACGAATAAATATTTTGGATATTTTAACAATAAACAAATAATTTTTACCAAAAGGAAATGGTTGTAAACATTTAGAATTTCGTACTAACGTATGCAGTGTGTTATAGTAGTAAGTAGGTAGTCGAGGAGGTAGCACGTCATGTGCCTTCTAAATCAATAACTTGTATAATATAAGACTTTTACTTCGTTAAATATTAAATTTATTGTTTAAAAATATTAACGAAGGGATTACACGGTATTAATAACAAAAATGTATTTTGGTAATTAGAATCATGAAACAATATTAAGCAATTGAAAAAGAGAAATAAATTGTCGAAACGACTTGCTACATGTAATTAGTTCGTTTTCATTGAGCCAATATTTCCATAAATCAACCGTTTAATATATTAGAGGATGGCTACAAACATGGGAGAATGTAAAATTAACAAAGACAGTGTAAATATCGATAACACGCACAATTTATTGTATAATAATATATCAAAAACATTACAAAAGCATAAGGACCCTTACTCAAGGTGAGCGTACACTTATTTTCAATGTTTAAATCAAACATCAACTGCTATCCAGTATATTTTGGATTATAAAATTCCAATTTAAAATCAAAACAACATTCAAATCTCCCACTATACCATACAATGAATTTCACTAACAATGCCTACCAACTTATTAGTATTATATATCGATTTAAACAACATTTTCCTGGAAGCAATATAAGACGTCGATTTTTAAAATGTTACGTATAAATATTTGGATATTTTAACAATAAATAAATAATTTTTACCAAAAGGAAATGGTTGTAAACATTTAGAATTTCGTACTAACGTATGCAGTGTGTTATAGTAGTAAGTAGGTAGCCGAGGAGGTAGCACGTGATGTGCCTTCTAAATCAATAACTTGTATAATATAAGACTTTTACTTCGTTAAATATTAAATTTATAGTTTAAAAATATTAACAAAGGCATTACACGGTATTAGTAATAAACATGTATTTTGGTAATTAGAATCACGAAACAATATTAAGCAATTGAAAAAGAGAAATAAATTGTCGAAACGACTTGCTACATGTAATTAGTTCGTTTTCATTAAGCCAATATTTCCACAAATCAAACGTTTAATATATTAGAAGATGGCTACAAACATGGGAGAATGTAAAATTAACAAAGACAGTGTAAATATCGATAACACGCACAATTTATTGTATTATAATATATTAAGAACATTACAAGAGCATAAGGACTCTTACTCAAGGTGAGTACACTTATTTTCAATATTTAAATCAAACATCAACTGCTATCCAGTATATTTTGGATTATAAAATTCCAATTTAAAATCGAAACAACATTCAAATCTCCCGCTGTACCATATACCAATGAATTTCACTAACAATGCCCACCAACTTATTAGTATTATATATCAATTTAAACTGTCATTTACAGTTATATAGATAACCTCAAAGTTTACGAAACGCTAAATTTATTATTGAAATTTAAATAATATAAGAAACACCTCCAACATCAGGTAATTCATACCTCGAAGTATTTTAAGAGGGATTACTCAACTAAGCATCCTTTGCTGCACTCACTGACAGGACAAATAAGAAAAGACAAAATACACAAGCTTATCGAAAATTTGGAAAAACAGCAGCAAATGTTTCATAAACAAAGAACACAACTTCATAATGTTGCGAAAGCTAGTTTTATAGTTAGTTCAAAATTGGCAAAAATCATTTGCTGAAGGAGAATTTATCAAGGAGTGTATGTTAGAAGTTTGCAGTGTTTTGTGTCCTGAAAAGAAAAATGAATTTGAAAAAATTAGTTTGTCAAGACGAACTGTTGCCCGACGTATAGAAATGATGGCTAATGATATAAAAACAACTTTGACTGACCGTATGGCTGATTTTGAATCATTTTCCATAGCATTAGACGAGAACACCGATTTGTCTGACACAACTCAACTGGCTATATTTATTCGAGGTGTTGATAAAGAGTTCACTATTACTGAGGAATTGCTTGCTTTACAGCCGTTAAAAGGAACCACTACAGGAGAGGATATTTTTAATGAAGTTGAAAAGGTATTCAAACGTTTTGGTTTGCCATGGTCAAAATTAGTTGGTGTATGCACAGATGGTGCACCTTCTATAGTCGGCTTACGTAAAGGTTTCATCGGAATTTTGTATGAAAAAGCAACTGAATTAAATGTGCAAAAAGATGATTTGATAATCCTTCATTATATTATCCACCAACAGAACTTGTGTTCTAAGTCCATTCGACTCCAGAATGTAATGAATGTGGTAGTAAAATTCATCAATTTTATTCGATCCCGAAGGCTTAACCATCGTCAGTTCAAGGCGTTTTTGGATGAAATATCAGCCGAATATGACGACGTAACATATTATTGTGAAGTCAGATGGTTAAGCAAAGGAAAAATGCTGAAACGGTTTTACGAGCTTAGAAATGAGATAGCAGATTTTATGCAAATAAAAGATAAACCACTATCTGAATTGAGTGACCCAAAATGGATATGTGACTTAGCATTTAAAAAGTCATAAGTAGTAAAAAGTCCAAAGAATTTATGTCTGGAGACCGAGGAGGCCACGGTTGTAGACCTCCCCGTCCTATCCACCGATCTGGATACGTATTGTCCAAAAACTCGCGAGCAACTAAACTAAAATGCGCTGGAGCACCGTCATGCATAAAATACATTTGTAATCTTAATTGCAACGGAATTCTTCCAGCAGTAGTGGTAGCTCCTCTTCAAGAAAATTGCGGTATACCTCGCCATTTAACCGCATCGGTAAAAAATGTGGATCTATCAAGTGATCTCCAACAATTTCGGCCCACACTTTGACAGAGAATTGATGTTGATGACGGGCATTCACTAGTTCGTGCGGATTTTCTTCGGCCCATATGTGATTATTATGAAAATTAGTAATCGCGTTTCTAGAGAAAGTAGTCTCGTCGGTGAAGAATATTTGAGCCAAATAGTCAGGATTTTGTGCGATTTTGTATTGCATCCATTGACAAAAAGCCACTCTTTGCGAAAAATCTGCCGGCAAAAGTGCCTGCACCCGTTGAATGTGATACGGATACAACAGTTGATCTTTCAATATTTTCTCAAACTGTGGCCTGACTAATGTTTAAAGCAAACGCAATTTTTCTGGTGCTTGTAGTAGGATGTTCCTCAATTTCATTTAGTACCATTTCTTCAACTTGTGGAGTTCTCACTGTAGATGGGTGCCCGTTATCAGTCGTCCGTTCTTTTTTAAATTTCCCATTTCACTAAGACGTTGGTGAAGACGGGCAAATATTGAATGATGCGGAATGATACGGTTCGGGTATCGTTCTTCGTAAAGACGTCTAGCAGCACGCGAATTTCCATTGTTAAGACCGTAAACGAAATGCATATCACACATCTCAGCATTCGTGTAATTCATTTTAGAAAAGAGAAACTGGCAATAAACTGAATGAATACTCTGACAACTATTGACAAATTTTGAAATGACAAACAAACAATTCCCTCTCAACACAATAGTTTTTGAAGAACCAACTGTGATATTATATCGTGTTAGTCATAGTTCATAATTTATTATTAAACATTCAATAACTTTAAAACCAAACCGTTTTGGACATATACTCATAGGAACTTTTATGATCAAAATAACCTCAGGAATCAGCTCTTAAAGTTTGTCGCATACATTGAGAATCACCCTGTATAGTATTTTTACCACGACTGCTTACACAGTATATTATAAAACAGACAATGTGTCACACATTCTTAATAATCAAAGTTCTGGTAGTCATAGCCGGGACACCTGTACAACATGCAGGCATTCGTATGACAATTATATTTATTTGCAAGACAGCTTGACATACTGCGTACGATCTCGTTAAATAAACGAACAAATTTACCCGCAAGCAACCTATTTTCAGCCACATATTAGTCACATTTAAACACGATATATTTATATGCGAATGTGGCACAAGAGCGTTTATGCTCGCGGTTTTAAGAGCTTTTTTCACCTATGATAAATTCGCATAACTCGGAGAATATCAATTTAATACGACAGTTATACACTAACTAATATACCTACACCCTAGCGAATCGTTGCACAATCCCGTAACGAAATGCGTCTCGGATATGACGGCTTCGCGCGTTTTAATAGGCAATTAGGAGCCGCGTTGGATATAATTCGTCTTTAACTCGGCGTACGAGTGGGACGATGGCTATGGCCTCTGAAAAATGATCCGCTCCATTCGGAGTCATTAAATTTCGACGCTGCAACTGAGCGATTACCGTTGCTAATTTTTACTCGTACTAAATGTTGATAAACTTTCATTACAAAGGAATGGGGCTCTGATGGCAAATCCTATCAATGTCGTCAGGTAATTTTTTTTTGAATAGCACCTTCGAAATCATCTGCCGATGGATTGGCACGTTTGACTCCATACTACAACTCTTAAGATCAACGGATTTGTTGCAATAACGTGCAAATACATAACTTATTACAATTTACAGCGTATAATAAACAGTTTGAAAATTTGCTGTGAAATATTGCTTTGTCTTTGTTATGTTGTTTATGTTATGTCTTAATTAATACTTAATAAAATTAGGTAATAAATAATTAATAGTGAAATGTCAAACAGCTGATTAACTAAACTCACATTTAGAATAAATTTCATAACCAAAGCGTTATTCCTTTCATTGCGTAATGCTGAATTAACTTTAATATTCTGTAAATTCCACATTAAAATATATTTGTATTATAACTATTAATGACAGCTGATAAATGAAGCCACATTAAATTTCATAACCAAGTCGTTATTCCTTTCATAACGTGTAATGCTGGATTTAGCTTTAATATTCTGTGAATTGCACATTAAAATATATTTATTTCATAACTATTAATGACAGCTGATTAACTGAAGCCACCTTTAGGATAAATTCCATAATCAAGGCGTTAATCTTCCATTACGTAATGGTGGATTAACTGTACTGATCTGTAAATGTCACATTAAAATTTATTGATTTTATAATTATTGATGACAGCTGATTAACTAAAGTTACATTTTGAATAAATTTCATAATTATTAATGACAGCTGATTAACTAAAGTTATATTCAGAATAAATTTCATAACGAAGGCGTTATTCCTTTCATTACGTAATGCTGGATTAACTTTAATATTCTGTAAATTCCACATTAAAATATATTTATTTCATAACTATTAATGACAGCTGATTAACTGAAGCTACATTTAGGACAAATCTAATAATCAAGGCGTTAATACTCCATTACGTAATAGTGGATTAACTCTAACGATCTGTAAATGTCACATTAAAATTTATTGATTTCATAATTATTGATGACAGCTGGTTAACTCAAGTTACATTTAAAATAATTTTCATAATTATTAATGACAGCTGATTGACTAAAGTTATATTCAGAATAAATTTCATAACGAAGGCATTATTCCTTTCATTACGTAATGCTGGATTAATTTTAATATTCTGTAAATTCCACATTAAAATATATTTGTGTCATAACTATTAATGACAGCTGATTAACTAAAGCCACCTTTAGGATAAATTCCATAATCAAGGCGTTAATCCGCCATTACGTAATGGTGGATTAACTTTAATGATCTGTAAATGTCACATTAAAATTTATTGATTTTATAATTATTGATGACAGCTGATTAACTAAAGTTACATTTGGAATAAATTTCATAATTATTAATGACAGCTGATTAATTAAAGTTATATTCAGAATAAATTTCATAACGAAGGCGTTATTCCTTTCATTACGTAATGCTGGATTAATTTTAATATTCTGTAAATTCCACATTAAAATATATTTGTGTCATAACTATTGACGACAGCTGATTAACTGAAGCCACCTTTAGCATAAATTCCATAATCAAGACGTTAATCTTCCACTACGTAATGGTGGATTAACTGTAATGATCTGTAAATGTCACATTAAAATTTATTGATTTTATAATTATTGATGACAGCTGATTAACTAAAGTTACATTTGGAATAAATTTCATAATTATTAATGACAGCTGATTAACTAAAGTTATATTCAGAATAAATTTCATAACGAAGGCGTTATTCCTTTCATTACGTAATGCTGTATTAATTTTAATATTCTGTAAATTCCACATTAAAATATATTTGTGTCATAACTATTAATGACAGCTGATTAACTGAAGCCACCTTTAGGATAAATTCCATAATCAAGACGTTAATCTTCCATTACGTAATGGTGGATTAACTGTAATGATCTGTAAATGTCACATTAAAACTTATTGATTTCATAATTATTGATGACAGCTAATTAACTCAAGTTACATTTAAAATAAATTTCATAATTATTAATGACAGCTGATTAACTAAAGTTTCATTTAGAATAAATTTCATAACCAAGGCGTTATTCCTTTCATTACGTAATGCTGGATTAATTTTAATATTTTGTAAATTCCACATTAAAATATATTTGTGTCATAACTATTAATGACAGCTGATTAACTGAAGCGACATTTAGGATAAACTCCATAATCAAGGCGTTAATCTTCCATTACGTAATGGTGGATTAACTGTAATGATCTGTAAATGTCACATTAAAACTTATTGATTTCATAATTATTGATGACAGCTGATTAACTCAAGTTACATTTAAAATAATTTTCATAATTATTAATGACAGCTGATTAACTAAAGTTATATTCAGAATAAATTTCATAACGAAGGCGTTATTCCTTTCATTACGTAATGCTGGATTAATTTTAATATTCTGTAAATTACACATTAAAATATATTTGTATCATAACTATTATTGACAGCTGATTAACTGAAGCCACTTTTAGGATAAATTCCATAATCAAGGCGTTAATCTTCCATTGCGTAATGGTGGATTAACTGCACTGATCTGTAAAAGTCACATTAAAATTTATTGGTTTTATAATTATTGATGACAGCTGATTAACTAAAGGTACATTTGGAATAAATTTCATAATTATTAATGACAGCTGATTAACTAAAGTTAAATTCAGAATAAATTTCATAACCAACGCGTTATTTCTTTCATTACGTAATGCTGGATTAATTTTAATATTCTGTAAATTCCACATTAAAGTATATTTATATCATAACTATTAATGACAGCTGATTAACTGAAGCCACACTTACGATAAATTCCACAAACAAGGCGTTAATCTTCCATTACGCAATGGTGGATTAACTGTAATGATCTGTAAATGTCACATTAAAATTGATTGATTTTATAATTATTGATGACAGCTGATTAACTCAAGTTACATTTAAAGTAAATTTCATAATTATTAATGACAGCTGATTAACTAAAGTTAAATTCAGAATAAATTTCATAACCAACGCGTTATTTCTTTCATTACGTAATGCTGGATTAATTTTAATATTCTGTAAATTCCACATTAAAGTATATTTATATCATAACTATTAATGACAGCTGATTAACTGAAGCCACACTTACGATAAATTCCACAAACAAGGCGTTAATCTTCCATTACGCAATGGTGGATTAACTGTAATGATCTGTAAATGTCACATTAAAATTGATTGATTTTATAATTATTGATGACAGCTGATTAACTCAAGTTACATTTAAAGTAAATTTCATAATTATTAATGACAGCTGATTAACTAAAGTTAAATTCAGAATAAATTTCATAACCAACGCGTTATTTCTTTCATTACGTAATGCTGGATTAATTTTAATATTCTGTAAATTCCACATTAAAGTATATTTATATCATAACTATTAATGACAGCTGATTAACTGAAGCCACACTTACGATAAATTCCACAAACAAGGCGTTAATCTTCCATTACGCAATGGTGGATTAACTGTAATGATCTGTAAATGTCACATTAAAATTTATTGATTTTATAATTATTGATGACAGCTGATTAACTCAAGTTACATTTAGAATAAATTTCATAACCAAGGCGTTATTCCTTTCATTACGTAATGCTGGATTAACTTTAATATTCTGTAAATTCCACATTAAAATATATTTATTTCATAACTATTAATGACAGCTGATTAACTGAAGCCACATTTAGGGTAAATTTCATAATCAAGGCGTTAATCCTCCATTATGTAATAGTGGATTAACTCTAACGATCTGTAGATGTCACATTAAAATTTATTGATTTCATAATTATAGATGACAGCTGATTAACTCAAGTTACATTTAAAATAAATTTCATAACCAAGGCGTTATTCCTTTCATTACGTAATGCTGCATTAACTTTAATATTCTGTAAATTGCACATTAAAATATATTTATATCATAACTATTAATGACAGCTGATTAAATAAAGACATATTTAGAATAAATTTTATAATCAAGGCGTTAATCCTCTGTTACGTATAATGATGGATTATCTTTAATGATCTGTAAATGTCACATTAAAATATATTGATTTTACAATTATTGATGACAGCTGCTTAATTCGATTCACATTTAGAATCAATTTCATAATTAAGACGTCAATCCTCCATTACGTGAATTAACTTGAATGATGCGTCACATTAAAATATGTTGATAGGGCCGTAATTATCTGTTAATACAGCCTCCGGATTCATATGCTGTAAACAGCTAAACCGAGCTCTTAAATGTGGATTCAGGTAATAGCTGCTATAAAACCATTACATACGTTAAAAGTGTTATTCTTATATATTGAAATGCACTATAACTTAAAGAATCTTGTAGCAATGTCTTCTTTATTGCAACAGCGCATTAATGTCAGATGATACTATATCAGATATGCTATTGTTAGAATACCCAGAACTATGTAGATATTTTTGTGATCTCTTAAAAACTTAAAACCTGTTGGAACATCTCGAATATTATGTTGCATTAATATTGTGCTTGGGGATATTAACCCGACACAATCGTGGAATGAAAGTCATTAGTTTCTGTAAAGTAACAAACGCCACGGATTTCAAACGACGTGCCAAATAATTCTTTTTCCTAGAGCGACTGCGTTCAAGCCGAAACACCCGGCACCATGCGCATTTGTCAATTTGTACGGCCTCAGTTGCCGTGCATGACAGCTAAATAAATGACCAGCGCTGCTCCCATTAAAATGCGACCTATTGCCCGCAGTGAGGAAAATGTGCACACACTAGATGCTCGCTTCCTTAACGTATCCATGAGAGGCGAATAAAAAAAAAACAAAACAAAAAAAAATGTCGAAATGTGATTTGAGGTTATGTTATCGAGAGTTAAAATAAATCGCAATTCACCATGTGTAAATCGGATGAAAATCTCCCGTTATTGCAATAATATAAAATACCTAAGTTCTTGTTTTAAAAAAAAAAGATATAAGATTTAACAAAGTAGGCTACGTCTGGATTGTTTCAGGAGAAAGCTGCTAACCTCAATTCTATTGGCGAAACATACGTACGAATAAGTGGAAAATGGGACATTTTTTTTTATACGAAATAATTATAAATACATAAAAATGTTTAACATGTATTTTTTAGGGAATGAAATGATAACATAACCGTTAAAATATTTTTTTTAACGGAGAAATCTTGATTACTTTCAAATTTTCAAGAATTTATAATTATTAATTTTGTGCAAACATTTCATTTTTATTTGTTTTTTTTTCTTGTTTGGTATTGAATTTTTCACATCACTTGGACAATGTCCGGTCCACGAAACCAATAATAAAACGCTTTCAACTTCAACATTTGGTAAGAATTAAGACATCTGTATACCAATCTTTAAAATATTGTGACGTCTCTCTCTAGTATAAGATATTCAAAAACGGACAACATCATTCAAAAGAGCATCGTTTGTACCCTTTTGTACCTCTATTTAAATTGTTTGTACTTGCTCCAAACTGGAAATAGAAACATTTGAAAATACTATGAGATTCAAAATGATTGTCAATTCCGCTCCTATAGATAGTAGCAGGGTGTAGGTATATGCCGCGTGTTTGTAATGAAGGTTTGAACTAAGTCAGTGTTGGAACACAAGAAAGTAAACGGATCTGTCATAAATAAGGAAAACGTAACCTATATTTGAACTCGCATTATATAAACGACTATGGATTGGTGTTTCTGCTTGTAAAAATTAAATGTAATTAATTTAACTTTACTAAATTATGATTTTACAATTCAGTACTAACTGGTGTTTAACTAAATTTATTTATTACTTTAAATTATAACATACAATTAGTATAATTATTAAGTGACAAACTGCATCTCTCAGTTCTTCTATGGTATGCATGCGGTTTCTATAGATCCTATTTTTTAGATAGCTGAACATGAAGTAATCTAATGGGGTTAGATCAGGCGATCTTGGTGGCCATCTTTGTGCTCTAACGAACCTGTCAGCAAAAAACTGTTGAAGATATTGGCAGGTTTGTCGAGCAGTATGTGCTGGAGCATTATCGTGCTGAAAATAACCTGCTTCAAGCTCATTTTCTTGTAACTCTGCAATAAACAATTCCAACATCTGTTGGTAACGTTGGCCTGTTACAGTTTCCTCGAAGAAAATTGGCCCTATTATTCGTTGCCTGGACATAGCTAACCAAATTCCAACTTTTATGGGATGCAATTGCGTTTCTCGAAATTCGTGTGGATTTTCTGCAGACCAAATACAATAGTTTTGTAAATTGATATCGCCTGTTAGATAAAACCAGGCCTCATCCGAGAAAAATGATTTGTTTAGTAAATCATCGTCCCTTAAATTGTTGACCAATGACAATATTCCAATCGCCTATCGTGATCTAATGGTAATAATTCCTGTACCGTAGAAACTTTATAAGGATGAAAATGTAACTTTGTTTTGACAGCTCATTGCGCTGAAGTGTATGATAAGCCTATGAAATTATAAAATGTAGTAAACTATTTCACTTAATGTTAATATTGATTTTTACCTGTTTGTTGAGCTGATTACCACAGATAAATTCCCTTATTTTCTTACAGTATTCAGAAATACTATTGTTGGTGATATTAGATGTAAATATAAACTATTTGAAAAAAATTATAAGATAAATAATCGAAAGATACTACAACACGCACGCCAATGTCGCTAAATGTCAAGAAAATTCATTTAATGTATGAAATTTGTATGTAGCTAACTTCGCTCATTAAATTGGTAATAAGTATAGATAAATTTTTCCGGAAAACAGTTGTTTTTTTTCTTACGACAATCATGTTGAATACATGGTATGTTTCTATTATGAATTCTAACCTCACATTTTTATAACCCCCAACAATAGAGATTCCTGCGGTATAAACGGTATTAATTTCACATTAACAAGATTAAAAGTTCAACTTTAAGAAACTTAGATATATCTAATTCGGATATAGTTTTCATTCTATTCATACGTACACAATAATACAGATTCTATGAAAGCGAGCCTTAATAAGAATCTTGTGTTATCTTCGCAGATGCCTGAGCGATTGCAATTGAGGTTATGTAACGGTACATACGCTCAACTGAAGATATGCGTTTACACCTCTTGTCCATGGGCATCGGTATTTTGCAAGGTCATCTCGTCGAACAAGAAGCGCAATGAAAGCGTACATATTCACGACGCTTTAACGACCGATTTGGTAGGTATAGAATATTTATGAGGTTAGACACGTAATAAGTTATCTATCGATGTGTGGGTATAAAATATAAAACTTTAATTGAATGGCCCCTCAAACGGTTCGTTTTAGAAAGTTTGTAGGTACTATGGTATGTCATCATTCCAGGCGTTAAAGGTGAAATAGGAAATAAATGGTACCTCTTAAAGTAAAACATGTTCCTGCATTCAGTCGAAACATGAATAAATAAAGTAGTGATTAACAGAGCCCGTATTTTTAGCCATTAAAAAAATGAAAAAAAGGCATTTTCAATGGTTTGAAAAGACAATATAGAGCAAAAAAGGCACCGAAAATAAAACATTCTCACTGTCATTATAAAGAATATTTATACCCGATGTTTCACCACCCTAATATCCAAATTTAAATTTCCCGCCACTATTTTTAGTAACTTCAACGTAAAGGCCATTAAAATAACTATCAATGAAGTACAAAAAAAATAGGTAATTTTATGTTTCAACGTTGAAGTTACTAAGAATAATTACCGGCAATTTAAATTTGGCTATGTGGGCAGCAGGAAACACCGATTGTAAAAATGAAGCCCAGAAAATAAATATTTAATTTGAAAATCACAAAAATATCAAAGAATAAACCAATGTAAGTAAACAAACAATAAACCCAGCCAAATAATATATAAAAAAAAAATAATTGGGACACCAGATTTACGATATAACCGCCATTTTACCTAACACCCATTTGAAGTGGAATAAGTTTGCAGTTCAGTGACAAACAGCCAGTACCATGTGATTCAAAATCATTGTCGTAAGAAAAAAAATGTTTTCCGGAAAAATTTATCTATATTTATTACCAATTTAATAAGCGAAGTTAGCTACATACAAATTTCATACATTAAATGAATTTTCTTGACATTTAGCGACATTGGCGTGCGTGTTGTAGTATCTTTCGATTATTTATCTTATAATTTTTTCAAATCGTTTATATTTACATCTAATATCACCAACAATAGTATTTCTGAATACTGTAAGAAAATAAGGGAATTTATCTGTGGTAATTAGCTCAACAAACAGGTAAAAAATCAATATTAACATTAAGTGAAATAGTTTATTAAATTCTATAATTTTATAGACTTATCATACACTTCAGCGCAATGAGCTGTCAAAAGAGTTACATTTTCATCCCTATAAAGTTTCTACGGTACAGGAATTAATACCATTGGATCACGATAGGTGATTGGAATATTGTCATTGATTTAATAACAATTTAAGGGACGATGACTTGCTAAACAAATCATTTTTCTCGGAGGAAGCCTGGTTTTATCTAACAGACTATATCAATTTACAAAACTATTGTATCTGGTCTGCAGAAAATCCACACGAATTTCGAGAAACGCAATTGCACCCCGTAAAAGTTGGAGTTTGGTTAACTATGTCCAGGCAACGAATAATAGGGCCAATTTTCTTCGAGGAAACTGTAATAGTCCAACGTTACTAACAGATGTTGCAATTGTTTATTGTAGCGTTACAAGAAAATGAGCTTGAAGTAGGTTATTTTCAGCACGATAATGCTCCAGCACATACTGCTCGACAAACCTGCCAATATCTTCAACAGTTTTTTGCTGACAGGTTCGTTAGAGCACAAAGATGGCCAACCAAGATCGCCTGATCTACCCTAGATTACTTCATGTTTGGCTATCTAAAAAATAGGATCTATAGAAACCGCATGCATACCATAGAAGAACTGAGAGATGCAGTTTTGTCACTTAATAATTATACTAATTGTATGTTATAATTTAAAGTAATAAATAAATTTAGTTAAACACCAGTTAGTACTGAATTGTAAAATCATAATTTAGTAAAGTTAAATTAATTACATTTCATTTTTACAAGCAGAAACACCAATCCATAGTCGTTTATATAATGCGAGTTCAAATATAGGTTACGTTTTCCTTATTTACATCTTATTTATGACCGATCCGTTTACTTTCTTATGTTCCAACACTGGCTTAGTTCAAACCTTCATTACAAACACGCGGCATATACCTACACCCTGTTACTATCTATAGGAGCGGATTTGACAATCATTTTGAATCTCCGTGTATGCTTTAAAATACGAAAGATTACATTACAAAGTCTATTTTATATAATAATCGGATATAAAAAAAGGCATGAAAATACTATTTTTTTTATGTAACATAAAAATGGACTTTAAGCTAAAAAAGATAAACATCTTTTGATAAAACAATCCAGACAATAGGCCTAAATATTGAAACTATAGTTACTCATACCAACACTACTTACTATGTACTATAATAACAGTATACTTAATGATTGATTTTTTTTGTGTGTAAAAATTACCATAGTTGTACTTCTACCTACTTATATAAGTATGTGCTTTTTACTCTCGTTTTATAAAAGAAAGTAATTGTACATGCATGAATAAATACATGCATTTAATTGCAATTAAACTACACACGAACTAAAACGATTATCATATTCTTTCGCGAGCAAGATGAATAGTATTTTGTTTTTCTCAGAAAATAGGTATGACTGGTATGAGATGAGATTTAAAAGTCTTGGCTATGCGTATGCAAGAATGTTTAAGTTATTTTAATATAGGTTACAATAAGTACATATATATATTTTTTTTATACAAAATGCGTCAATTGCCATATTAAAGTTCTTATTATATTAAAAAGTACAACATAAAAATAGGTTTTTTTTCCAGTAATGTTCCACTTAAGACGTTGTTGTTACTATTATTTCTATCTATAGGTAAAGTTGTTCTTTATGGAACAATAATAACCTTTATATAAATGTTTACATAAAAAATCTCTTCTTACAGTAAAATGCTGACGGTTTTCTTCATCAATTTGTATCCCACAATCCCACACAATTCTAGGTACACAATAAATTTACTTAACGTTTATAGGTTTCTTTTATATCTGTCTTTACATTTAACTTCGATCCCCTTCAACAAAGTCAGGTATTAACACAAAATTAAGAATAAGTTGAACGACAAACAACACGGCATTCACTCTCACAAGAGATATAAACTACTACTATAAACATTATGTTGTGTGTGTTGTGTTTAAGAAGGATATTAACATTAATACCACTAAACCAATGTATTTTTTATGTATGTATGTACTTACCGCAAAATACGTTTCAAATTACCTTCTGGTTGGTTTTTAAACTCCGTTGCATCCGAACCTAATCTTTTTCTTTACCTGGTAACTTAGCACCGTTCACATTGATCATCGTGAGAAATATTTAATTTATTAAAACTTCTGTGCACAGGTGTATCACAGTGCGTAATATGCAGTTTTCGAATACCACAGCTTAGAGGGCGCTTTCGCAATTTGTTTACCTGTTGCTTTGACACTTGCAATTTTCAATATCGTACAAAATGGCGTTTTGTATTCTATCAAAAGAGTCTTAATAATAATATTATAATAATGATGTTATTTATTGGTGTCTTACGTGTACAGTGATGTGTGAAAATGAAATAATAAGTTACAGTTGTTTTTTCGGTGATGCCTAGGAAGGAAATCAGTTGAAATATTTGTTGGGTAAGTCGCTTGCTTTTTTTTTTTTTGTATCAGTTATGTACTGTTTACGAGTTATCTCCTATGTAGTGAAACATCCTGTATTTGCGAGCATGCAGATATACCTATATGCGTGAGCAGATATTAAATGAAAACCCTAAAACATCCTTTTCTAAAATTAGACCGCCCACCACTCCATACATTATTCCCTGAATAATACCGAAATATCTATAAATTAACGAAATATCTATAAATTAACGACCGTCCTAATATTAACTATTAATGAATCGCCTTGAACCCGAAACTACTGTACCCGCCCATAATATACTGCGATCTGATGGGCATCGTTCCACTTTTTGAGCTTCCCTCTGAATAAATTCGACGTAATAGTGCCCGACAACGGTAATTTTATGATCGTAAATTAAGATCGTTATTTAATTCACTCTACACTCGCGAATAGCGAGAAGCGAGACGATAATTTTTTCTTCTGAGTGAATTCAAATTTATTAGCATAATTTCCATTTTTCAAATATTCTCCTAAAAAAAGAAACACATCTCAATTTTTGCAAACTAGAATCGGTAATTTTGCTTTGATTATGCACACAGAGAGGATTGTGCACGCATGACTTATCTTTATAACTCATCATCATTCATTATTATTTGCTCATTGAAAGAAACATTAGAAAAGTGTGGTTATGGTATTGATAAATGGTATATTTTGTATATTACATTATGTATTCGTTATTATTTCATTTATACTTTAGTGTAATTATTAATTATAATTTTAACTGTTATTTTAAGTCACTGCTCTTAAGTCTTGTTTCGTATAGACGCCTATTCGCATCAACATTCTATTTGTAGTCAATGATCTATATTGGAGTCCAATTCCATTGCTTTGTGGTTTCTCGTAGATCTATTTGTTTTGAATAGATTATTATATTAACGATGTGATATCCATATATAATACTTTGCCAAATTAACAATTATAAGAGCAATTTCGGAAAGATTGTTTTTTTTTTCCAACAACTCTTCTTTTTCTATATGGTTCAGAACTTCAACTGCGTTTTTCAATGACAAGAGTAGTATTATTTTTATGGCGGTTACAATTGTGAAAACAGAAAAACAATTGAGCGTCGCGTTCTCTAGATATTCGTCCAAAATTATTTTTTTTAATGGAACGCCCTGTATATTTTTTTCCAATTTAAAAGAAAATTCAAAACTGTACAAAAAAGTCTTACTACACTATTATAAAAAAATGTCAAATGAAGTAGTTACTGAGAAATCTTTATTTTTGATTTGTTTGCATAAAATTGATATGCCTATGGAAAATTATAGTGTCACATTCATTAAAGTTTTTAATTTAATAAACAAATAAAAATAAATACAAAGATAGTCAAGAAAATTACTCAAATTAAATGTTCAAAGACACCTCCTTTCATTTTAATACATTTTATCAATCTTCTGTGGACATTACGAATAGCTTCTAAAATTGTCCTACCGTCGATGTCGTCAATGATGTTGGAAATTTTTTCTTGAAGCTCATCCACTGTTGTATATCTATGTTTGTACACTTGATTTTTTACTGCTCCCCACAAGAAGAAATCTAATGGCGTCATGTCAGGTGAACGCGCGGGCCACTGAATAGGACCATTTGTGCCAATCCATCTATTTCCAAATAATCTTTCTAATAACTCACTTGTGTCACGGTGATTATGTGCGGGCGCTCCATCTTGTTGAAAGTAAATAATCTGTCTGTCTACCAAATTTAATTCATCCAGAAAATTTTCTAAATTTCTGTCAATAATGCCACATATCTTTCTCTGTTAAAGAACCCCGATAGAAAATGGGCCCAACAATTCGGGATCCGATTATACCCACACCAAACATTTAAACTAAATCGGTGTGGGGATTACAAGATAAACAACAAATGGGTTTTCACGACTCCAGTAATGATTATTTCTTTATTGAACATCCTGCGATTAGCAAAGTTAGATTCATCACTCCATAAAATGTGTCTAAAGAAATTGTGATTTTCTTCAAAAGCATTGATAAACCATTGAGCAAAAGTTAATCGTCTTTGATAATCGCCCAAAAGTAGAGTTTGAACAGGTGATATTTAAGGAACATATTTATATTTTTCAGAATTTTATGGATTGTGCTACGAGAAATACCTGATTCTCTGGATAAATCCCTTACAGAATATTTGGATGTACCTGAAATATGCCACACATTTATTTCTATCTCTTGTGATAATATAAAATCATTTTTTTCCTCTTCTTTATAAAAATGTTTCGTTGCTTTTAATCTTCGATAAAGTTTTAAAAAATAGCGACGGTCTGGTACATCACGGTCAGGAAATTGCTGAATGTAACGTTCTATCTGTATTTTTGTTAAACAGCAAGTACAACTCCAACATATCACACTTTTCCAAATGAGTAAATGCCATTGTTACGGTTGAAAAAATTGTGAAAAACAGTACTTTTCGCACAGTAACTTAATAATAACAAATATAAATAATTTGACAGCTACTAAACAATGTGACGCTTTTAATTTCCATAGGTATATCGATTTCATGCCAACAAAGCAAGATAAGATTTCTCAATAACTATTTTATTTGATATTTTTTTATAATAGTGTAGTAAGACTTTTTTATTCAGTGTGGAATTTTCTTTTAAATTACAAAAAAAAAATACGGGGCGTTTCATTAAAAAAAATAATTTTGGACGAATATCTAGAGAACGCGACGCTCAATTGTTTTTCTGTTTTCACAATTGTAACCGCCATAAAAAAATACTACTACTTTGTCATTTGACCGATTCTGTACCTCCAAAGATAACAAAGTTATCAATAGTGCACACTTAAGTGTGGACACCCGTAGTATGACTGCAGATTGCGGCAACAGGCTAGTGTTTTACAACAGTATAATTTCTACTACATCCATGAAAAATTTACAGAACCCATATTAAATCAAGTGCCTTAACATTTTTATTAGTTGTTAACGGTGAACATGTAAAACTCTAAAGGAAAACATCCTCTACATTATTGCAGACATATGTGACAAATATATTGCAACAATATACTAAGCGATCAGACGGCGAAGTGAATGTCTGGTATTTGCATTTTGTTTCTAAAGTCGCTAGGTCAGTAACCTGCGGACAAGGCCGATTTAACATTGGCGTTAATCAGACTCGGAGCTCAACTATTTCATATGATTGCAACGTGTGTCGTAGTCGTTCATTTGTTTCGCCCATACGGCCGTGATTGTATTTTTCATTTGTTCGGAAATGTTACGGTCTATTGGGAACAAGAATTATGTATCGCGTTTGTTTTTGAGCTTGTATAAACATGCAGTACGCACAGAAATCTTGATGAAGCACTGTTGTGACTGTGTTGGCAGCACTCGTAGTTGTTTAGACAAATGGATTGTGGTAATTTTTTGTGTATGTAATAATTTTTCCTTTTTTTTTGCTTCGAAAGCCAAAACAACCTGCGATTATTAATTGAACTACAGCAACATAGGCAATAATCACAATGGTATGGTATACTTACCACAATAGACCATTCAGAATAGGATCAAGGCTTACGCACAAAACAGATGCGATGTAATAGACAATAAGGAAATTGAAGATTATTACCGTTGAAATTGCACGGCGCCTAAGAGCGTGAAAGTTTCCGATAGTAACAATATTCGTAATTCCTATAATAGATTTACATACAATAAGAGTTGGATGATGTAACCGCAATTTCCATTAAAACATTATTATATATATATATATATGCGATGATAATTCTGAGACCGTTACGTCAAATCGATGTAATTTGTAAAGTAATTTCGTAATATAGTCGACAATAGGCGAGAATGTAGGAAGTGCAGATGCTATAATGTTGTATCTGCTCGAAGAAGAATTAACATTATTAGCATCGTCATAGTATAAGTGCTGCGAAATCCGCCCAGGTTATTGCATACCTAGGATAGTTTTAAATACAGGATGGGCCACCACATTCGCGTTGGTTTATATACGAATATTTTCAATTTTTTTTTATTAAGGGTTGTACAGGTTCAGAAGGAGCACATTTTAAAATTATTTTGAAGTATACAGAGTGACTCAAAGAAAAGTTACACACCAAAGTTGTGAACAATTAAATGGAACAGCCTGTATATTATGACATATTTTGATGGTACAGACTAAATAAAGACAAGTCGGTGTTAGGTTTCTTATGCCTAAGACCGGTTTTACATTATACTTAATTTAGTATGAAACTTTGATATAAATTTGCTATTAAATATTTCAAAGAATTTCGTACGAAATATTGTACTAAATATTTAGAACCTGTTCTATTTTCTCATTAATTTTACAAAAGAAATATGCGTGCGCAATATGTGAATTGTTGATGGTTAAGTCCAGTGGGATAGGTCGCCGTTTGTCGTACTATACAGATCGCTCAATCTAAGTCGACATAGACAACGCAAAAATACACGATGTATTTTTGTAGTTGAGTCAAAGCATAAGGAAGTTCTGTTGTCTATCGTATATCGTGGTATCACATCCATTTTAGAATAAATGTCGTGGTCATTGTCAGCAAAGGTTGAAATTGTTGATTGAGTATGCGAAACTACCCTAGACAGTGGAACCTATTATAAGCAGACTGATTCAAGTCCATATAAAAGCGAAATAGCTCTAAAAATTGTCGATAGGTTGCGATAACATCCATAAATTACCATATAATGCAGTTGGATAATTCTCGGATAAAGGTGTGGGTCAGCGCTATCTAGGAATAAATTTACCAAACCAAGCCGGGTATAGGTATCTTTTATTGTGGGTGAATATCCGTATAAAAATCCATTTCCATTTTTCTAATTTTCAAATGTATTTATAATACATACAATAGTTTGATAAGTGTTATAATAATAAAATATTACTCATGTAATTACGATTATGATATAACTGTTAAATTCAACTTTTCTAAACCTACGATATACGACAGTGTCGTATATGAGAGGGAAAATCTCTTTTTTAGAGGGAATTTTGAAAGTTAGAGGAAAAAACTTTTGTTTCAGAGGGAATTATTGAATTTTATTGATGATTTTTTAATTTATTTGCTTTAGTTTAATTAATTTGTTATTGTATCGTGCATTTATTTTAATTTATTGACAAAAAGTTAATAAATTTGTATTTACGGCCTAAAAAATGAGGAACTGCAATATCAAAACGGGAATTCTACTTGTCGGCGACGGGAATTATCAATCAAAATACATACGAACACTAGATTACGATTCAAAGACCGATTGTCGATAAGTAATGAGTAGTTGGTCAGAACAAAATAACCTCTCAATCTAATCGTTTCTTCTTTGGTATTGTAATTGAAATCGAATAATATACAAATATAACTATAATATACATAGGTATGATATGCAATACGCAGAGCATTACGGGTATTATGCCAATAGAAATATTCTTTCATAATTCATCACCTACATATGAGTTGTACATAATGAGACATTTTGTACTAATAAAGCGTGTAAAAATTCTTTTATTTTTCTGGTAACATCTGTTTAGAATTCTATATTCTCTGCAGGTAACAATAATAATTTATAGCATATTATAATCCTGTTAGAGGATTAGAAACGTTTTCTTCAAATGATATTGTAAAAATTCCACCATATGTTCTCTTAACGCTATCGATTCAATAGGCCTTTGTATTATTAGATTTTTTTGGGTGGATATTTACGTGTTTATTTTGCTTTGTTGCCGGTATTTTTTTATCATCTAAAGAACATGCCGCGCCGTCACCGAAACCAGGTAATATGAAAAAGTTTTTACAATCTATTTATGTTCCTGTCTTTTTGCAATTTCTACAAAAAAGCTGGATTACATGTTTTGATTTTAAAATTTTAAGCTTCGGCTTAATATTAAATTTAAAAATATGAACAAAAAGAGCCTATAATATATTAAAACTTTTATAAAATTATTGTTACAAAAATTTTGTAGTTTTAATTATTTCTTATGGGATTTTGGCATAGGCTTGCTCCTTCAACTTGAATAAGAAATTAGCTATTAAAGTGCTCGTTTTGCAATATTCTCACTTTAATACTTACATATATTATAAATAACTACCCTCTTGGCAAAATTTAAATTTTCAACAATTATTTTTAGTAACTTCAACAGAAAGACTTCAAAATAACTAGTAATCTAATACAAAACCATTGGTAATTTCCTGTTTCAATGTTGAAGTTACTAAGAATAATATATTGATCATATACTCATTTTTGTACAGGTAAGAAACAAAAAAATACTATTTTAGATTTTTAATACTAATAAGAAACGATAAAAATATATACGGCGTTTATAAAGTTTGAAAAAAATGATTTTCTACACAGAAAACAGAAATATAAATTAAAAAAAAATATTTAAATCGCGAATTTAAACATAAAAATGGGGTTAATAATCAGCAAATATATATATATACTTCACTATAGTATAAAAAAGTGTCATATCAATTTTATTATAAACCTCAGATAATTAAAAATTATTTTTCAAAAAATGCTATTTACAAGAATCACACCTGTATATACGAAAATTTTAAATCCTAATATTTTTTTTGTTTGCTATAATTGAAAACCTAAAAAATATAAATGGCATATCATTTTACATAGTTCGACTAGCATACAAAATGCAGCACAAATTTGAAGTAAAATAATTTTAGGAATTTAAATTCCTTGTTGGGTAAACATCCGGCAGCTTTGCGATCTACACTTGCGCCTCACTAATCCTCTTAACATTTTTTACACATCTGTGATTGTTTACTTTTATTTATGACTTTTACTACTAATACGAATACCATATACTCCTGTTCGATTTTGTCCCACCTTACTACATTAAAATCTGGTCACTTTACAATATAGGAAATGGAAACGTACGCAACTTTTCATTATTGCGTTTGTTTTTCCCACAATTTAAATATTGGCTTTTGTTGCTTACCATGCCTTTCACGTGGCAACAAACTACCATTAATACGGGCTAAATCCAAAAAAAAAAATCATTTTATGTTATATGCTACCGCGCTATCTGTGAACTAAATGCCCTCTACTCATGTGTGCTGCTCAACTCATCATCTGTAAACACGGTTCGGAGCTAAGATAGGCATTTCGCTTCCCCCGCCAGTTTTGGATGTAGAAACACTAGTGACATCTGGATTTGCCATCCAAAGGGCCACTTTTAAGCGCAACATTTTTCCCATAAGCTTAATCAGTCTACTTATATATAGTCAATGCCCTAGATAAAGTTAAAATTGATTGATTGTATAACAATTTGTTGAACATACTCGGTTTTATAATCTATAAAAAAAGATAGATACATACAAAAAATTGCATTTTATTTTAGAATTATATTTCGTCCCCTAACTTGTCTTGCAAAATTAGCAGATCTTATTGCCACTTGGTCGTTGCACCTTACCAGAATTTCAACATTTTCCTCTGCAACTTCAATCTTATATCGATGTAGCTAAATTTTAGTAGAACACTAGAAATAAGCTTATAATCACCATCTGAAGGTCTAATTACTACGTAGACTATTGCCTTTATATTGAAGAAGTAAAATCTATCAGATCTAGGTCTATCCAACGTCCCGTCAGGATCACCTAAAAACAATGAGAAATTGCCAAGTTCATCAAAATCGTTCGACAATCGGGCCGTCAGTCCTTAATCCTCGATTTAATAAATTTAGAATGCATCTTCCTTCGGTCATTATACTTATCCAATTTTACATAATATTTTACGTGGACTATACTATCATAGTTACATTTAAAGATGATAGCCATAACCAGCAATGCTTCTTTGGTCAGCCATTTTACGGTAATATCAATCCTTTCATAACTTTTTTTCATACTAAATTTTTTACTTTAAATATCAAACAGATATATTCAAATATTTTGTACCAATTTTCAGATGTATTTTTTTTATGTATGACACGCAGATAAATTTCTTTATAAATTCAAAATAAAATTTTATACAAAATTTCATACTAAATTAAGTATAATGTAAAACGGACCTAACTCAACTCCTTTACGAGATAATTAACTATTCTTCAAAATGTTGACCAAAATTTAAGAGGCATGCCTGTGATGCATATTTAAGCTAGATATTTTAAACTGTATTTATTTTTTAGCTAAGGCATTAGACTTGATAATAAAATAAAAGTAATGCAAAAAGTTATACAGGGTGAACAAAAACTTACTTTTAATTTTCGCTATCTTTAAAGGCAAGTAACTTTCTTATTTTAAATGGAACATCCCGTATTTATTACCTTATTTAGATTCTAATTTTAACGGTCTTTACGATTATATTAATGCTTCCTATACATATCTTTTATAGTTTCTTAGTAATTTATAATTTTCTTTTTCAAATATTAATTCCTATCCATTATTTTTTTTTTGAAGTAGGCTTGGACGAAACTGCTGTTATTATTCAACATAGATAGACGATAATAATCATCCTAACTTTCCAACTGGCTTTTCCTACATACTAATTAAAAGTCATAACTAAGTACACTTCAGAAATGTACTTTATTAAAACAGATAAACTGATATGTTAAAAACTGCTAATGTTTTAAAAAAATGTTCAAAATGATGGCCATCGTTTTCACTTGCAGAGGCGTACTCTTTCTTGAAATGAGTCTTTAACATTACTCAATATTTGGTGTTATAAATCGAAACGCCATTCTTATTCGCTCTTTCATATTGTTGGGTGTGGTTGGTGATATGTCATACACAATATTTTTAATATATCCCCATAAAAAAAAAGTATGGGCTCGTTAGCTCTGGAGATCTTGCTGCCCAATTCTGTGGACCTCCATGGCCTATCCACCTATTGGGATACTGCCTATCTAATTCCTCAACGCTTATTTGAAAGTGCGTAGGAGCACCGTCTAATTGCAACCACCAAGTCTTTGTCGAATATTAATAGGTATATTTTCCAAAAGTATTGCTAAGTTATATTTTATAAATTGTCGAAACATAGCACCATTCAATGACCATGAAAAAAGTATAGCCTATCACGTCTTCCAGCTATTCCGCCCCACACATTAACAGACATCGATGTTGACGTTTTATGGTTCTAAAGAAATTGGGATTCTCGTCGCTGTAATAATGAAAATTATCTCCTAACATTTCATTTAGTACCCATAAACAAAATTCAAGCCGCCGCACAGTGGACCGGGCCAATGTAATCAAGCGGACATCCAAGCAAAATATAAATTCTTGAGTTTTTCACATTTAGTGGCGATTTCATAATCTTGATTATATTTTCTATGTTATAGTAAAATCTTAGATCTCTATTGCTGCTGTGTTTTCTTTGTAAAGCCCTTCCAAGTTGATCATGTTCGGCTGTCAAAATGAACTGTATTGAATTGGGGCCGGTTTGAAAGCATTTTTTTTTTTCACCTTTAAAACAAAAATTACGTAATTGTCTTAAAGTATTATATATTTACCTGTTTTCTCAACTAATTGGTATACTATTTAGCGGCATTTAAAAATAGTTTTAGTCTTTTATGATATTTTAAAGTCGAGGTTCTTTATTTTCATAAATTACAAGTTTAATGATTAAAATAGTAAAATGCTCGCATTTGTCCGCAGTTTTTATCATACAGTTAGAAACTAAAACAATTTGAGGTCGCTTTCATGTAATAAAAATCTGCTACTTTTTGCTACTTTGAAAGTTATTTTACATTGTAGCTAAAGTGCACCGTCATTTAAAATACTATGGTAACTTCATAATGACAATTGCCATAGTGCTAAACCAATATTATAAAATTATAGAGACAATTATTACTTCGTGTGTCTACAACAAGTAACTGTGTTGGGATAATGTTGTTGTATTATTCAATTAGCAGGTAGAAATTGTTAATGGAAAATTAAGTACATGTTCAAAGAATACGCGTAGTCTGTTTCTTATTAACATATTATTATTCAGTTAACTAACGCAATTTACATTTTTTTACGATATTCATTAACACTAAAATATCATTGCTCATATTGAAAAAGAAAAAAGTGTTCAATACACAATTTTATTAGTTAATACAATACCTTTTTTCTCTCGGTGTTTTTTTATATAAACCGACGCGAATGTGGTGGCCCACCCAGCATAATTATTGTATATTTCCATAATTCTTTGACTTGAAACGAGTTTTATGCAACTGAAATACTCTATAATCTAGTCTCATTCCTAAAATTATTAAAAAAAATGCATTCTACAAAAAGTTATAGATTTTTAATAGCAATTTATTTTTTTATGATGACTTTGCTTAACCCCTCATTAAAACATCACTTTCATTTCTATTACAAAACAAAAAGAAAACTAAAATAGGATTAAAGGTCAACTTAGAAATTCATCAGTCTTAAGTTACCTACGAGCTATTTTTGGTTGGGTAAGAAATAAAACGCATGTATTAAAGCCCTTTCGAATCCTACACGGGCGGACTTTGAACCCAAACAAATAGCAAACAGATAGCTCTAATAACATCAATTCTCTCTCTAATTCAATATAAACAACACCAGCGCTTAATTTCAATCGGCCATTTATTAGAAAATTGTTTCCGGAGATGCCAATTTAAAAAGGTCAGATTTGCCAATACGCATTTCTGCCGAGACAAGTATTAATAAATATGCTCGCAGATTGATATACGGAAATTGTCGATTTAGAAATGTTAAAACTAGGCCGAATCTATTAAAAAAATGACTTGACATCCATCACGGCGTTAAAAAAAAGTATTTTTGGACGCCCGCTTTCGTAAAAAGTTTCGCAACTAAACTGAACTTTAAGTAGGACAAGAGATGTGTGATGATTCGCAGAATAATAAAAAAAGAGATCTCTTGATGCTTTTATAGTGGAAATTTTTGTAGTTAATTAACTAAGATGTTAAGGAATTATTATGTAGCTATAAACCAGCTTTGCAAATATAATAACAACGTACTTTATGAGGAATTGTATGTTATATACAGGGTATTCCACGTAACTGGTTCATTTAAAGTTTATGATGTTCTATTATTTACTTATATTGAGATTTTTGGCACCATATCTGTTCGATTGGAACTATAAATGAAAAATACCTTAACCAAAATATCACTTCCGGTTGACCGGAAATGGATGTCAACTTTCTTATTTTAAAATAGAATGATATAATTTTTATTCATTTTGGATTCTACAACTAATAAATACGTCAGTTTCATTAGCTATTCCTATAAGCTACATATTGCCGTTTTTGAGTTATTTAAGTTTTTCTTTTTTTTTAGTCATAACCATTGCAAATTAATATCTCGGTTAATACTGCAAGTAGAGACTCCAAATTTGCTATGTTATGAATGTAGATATAACTCTAAGAAACGGTAAGCACACTTTACATTCTAACATACAGGTGTTCAAAACTAAGGAACAAAGTGACATATTTTCAAATGCAGAAAACTCATTTTTTAAATAGAACACCCTGTATTTGAATTCGGAATTAGGAAGTAAATATCATCCCCTATCACTTTATATCAGCATTCCCTATACCTATCATTAATAGATTTTGAGATATGAGCGACTTTTTTGTTAAACAGACTAAGTAGCCCTATCTTTCCGTGTTTGTAGCTGGCTCTGAATGGGATTAATGTCAAATTCATTGACTAACCAAAAGTGTTTACGTATATCATTATAATTACATTTCGTACAGCGCAATATTAATAGAAATGACTATTCGAACAGACATTCTTTGTATGTTATTCAAAAATAATACATGAATTGACGTGAATCCATTTCAGAGCCAGCTACAAACATTTAAAAATAGGCTACTTAGTCTGTTTAACAAAAAGTCGCCTCATATCTCAAAATATATTAAAATAGGTATAGGGATGCTGATATAAATGATAGGGATGATATTTACTTCCTAATTCCGAATTAAAAATACGGGGTGTTCTATTTAAAAAATGAGTTTCTGCATTTGAAATATGTCACTTTGTTCCTCAGTTTTGAACACCCTGTATGTTAGAATGTAAAAGTGTGCTTACCGTTTCTTAGAGTAACATCTACATTTCATAACATAGCAAATTTGGAGTCTTTACTTGCAGTATTAACCGAGATATTAATTTCTCAATGATGCAATGATTATGACTAAAAAAAAAGAAAAATTTAAATAACTCAAAAACGGCAACATGTAGCTATAGGAATAGCTAATGAAAACTGACGTATTTATAGCTGTAGAATCCAAAAAATGAATAAAAAATTATATCATTCTATTTAAAATAACAAAGTTGATATCTATTTCAGTCAACCGGAGTGATATTTTGGTTAAGGTATTTTGCATTATATTTCAATCGAACACATACGATGCCAAAATCTCAAATATAAGTAAATAATAGAACATCATAAACTTTTAATGAACCAGTTACGTGGAATACCCTGTATTCTAAAACAGCAATACGTTATGTTTACTGTAGGAGTGGTATTTACTTTAACATGTGCTGCTGTCATAAAAATAAATTTTAATGGACAACCCGTCTATCTATTCATCCATACAACAATAAGCTAATATTGACTGAGATATTTTTTGCTTTGCTATAGAGTCTTTAAAAGTTCACTCAAGAACTAGGCTCGATGCGCGAGTTGTATGCGCTATACGTGAAGTGCGTATTTTTTTTTAACCTTATCTTAATGAAGACATGCTCCCTAAAGTACACGCTTTCACGCAACGGAGACAGGAATGTGCTTGGTACACTCATTGCTAGATAGAAATAACCGAAATTCCACCACCGCATAAAATTAGAATTAAGCGTGGGTCGTCAGGTCTCTAACGATGTTCACTGGCTGATATTTGGAAAGAAATACCAAACAAATAATAAAAGATATAATAGGGACTAAACAAGGGAAGCTTGCGAGCTCTAAATCGTAGATTCTGACAAAACTCTGTCAATTTCTAGACTCCATCGGAGTTACTCAAGGAAAATCGACACAAATTTCGTTTAACTGAAATAACTTTTAAACGATAAAAGATTTAATGACGGAATTAGCCAGTTTTTCCAGGTGGTACAGCTGTTTACATACAGGGTGTTACAATACTCATGGAACTATAGACAATATAATTGTATATATTTTGGTAATTCCCCAAAATATATACAATGAAATCAGTTGTGTGGGCGTTTTTGAATGAATAACATTCAGATAAAATGGAGAAGCATATTAAAAATCGCAAAGTTCAATGTGGAAGGCTTGAAGCGTTTTCTGGTGGCAAAAAGTAAACTTCTGTTAGCTTGAGTTAGATCTTACTTATTTTCTAGCGACCAATTGATGATTTCATAAGATTCTGCGGTAGGCAGTTACCGTATAAACATGAAAATTCCTAACTTTAACTTATTCTTTTAATTAGTTATAACTAGTGTGAATTCTCAATTTAAATTTGTAAATTTCATTTTCTTAATAATAATAATAATAATAATAATAATATGTTTTATTGTAGCTTGGTTGGAAAAACAATACAATACAAGTACAATACGTCATAATCAATTATCAAATACAATTTACTTGCCAATTAAGAAAGTCTTGGATTTTATAGGGTTCCAGACTACATAGAAAATTAAATAATTCTTACGAAAAATGCCAAAGAATTGATTATTTTGAGCTCATTTGGTAGAACATTGAAAAATTTTAAACACATATAATTTAGACTATTTTGCGTCCACAAGATCTCGCAATTGTCGTATGCCAAAACAGACACTACTAATTTTTTAGCTAATACACTCGATATGTTTTTCCATTTTAATATGAATCCTCCACTACGAGTCCCAATATTACGCACAAGCATCCCTAACTGGGTAGGAGTTATTGTTTAATTATTAGCTGAGTGGAATAATTTTGATTTTTTGTTATTAAACAATATTAATTCTGATTTTGCACGATTAATTTGCAATTTGTTATCCTGTAACCATTTTTCAATGCATTCTAGAGAGTCTGAAACAGCTCTAGTTTTTCCCCCCACAATATACAGGGTGTTCAATTTAAAAAAATATAAATTTCAAAATTTCTTGAAAATGCGTCATACAATTGTTTTTTCGTATATTGCATATTAATCAGCGTTAAAAACCCTAATACTTTGCTAATTTAACCTATTTTCTAGAATCAATAATAACAGAGATAGCAATGGTGCGCACTTAATTTGAATCACCCTGTATATGAAATTAAAGACAATTTTTAGTATCACTACATTATTTATTAAATAAATCTCGTCTGCTTTCAAACAAAAATGTTTGGTGACTAACCTGGGTTTATAGAACAAGCGCTACAACAGATAATTTTGCGACTATCACAATAATTACAAGTACTTCTCATACATGTAGCTATATATACACTTGTTAATACATACACCTAGAAGTATGTGTGAATATATACCCATTATTTCAAAATTCCCACTGCAAATTGTATAATACTTGCAACTTAGAAGATTTCCACCTATTATTATGCACCTTTTTTTTGTGTTTCCTCCTCTTCAGACAAGGCAAAAATAGTGGGTATATGTCTGGCAGTTAGCGTAACAACATGAATATGTATGCATTTGTCGATAGTTTCTGTAGAGTAGTCATCTTTGGAATGCAAACATTAAATCTCTATTAACAACAAATCTATAAATCCTGAATGGCACCTAAGCCATTTTCGTTTAATATTCACGTACATTATGTCTGGAACAAGAAACATTCTCTTCCTCAATTTGTATTTAAGAGGCAGTATTTTACGCCAATAAAATACGCTAATGATCATACATTCAAGGCCACGTTCTCGCGGTCCTCAAGAACATATGGAGATGGAGAACATCACATGTCCCCGTTTGTGAAATACGACGACCATTAACGAATTCAAGATTTCTTTAGTTGGACGACTACTCGTTAACTTTAGATATATGTTTGTCTATATGTAGTATAATAACTGGTATGATTGAATTCTGAAGTCATAACAACTGCGATTATTTGTATAATTCAATGTGGATTGTATTAAATTCAAAGACAGAAAAGACGGATTTTTGATTTTTTAATTTTTTTTATTTTGGAGAAAAGCTGTTTTTTCTCTTTCGTACATGCAATGAGTATTTGTGCAACTTTTTTGCCGAAAAACAGTGTCAGAAATAGTGATGTATAAAACTGCTTCTTTACGTTAGCATCTACAACTTGCTTCTACTACTTTTGGTTAGTAGTTTAAAAAAGCTGCTATTTTTTGTAGCAGATTTTTGTTGCATGATATCTGTATAATACCCTTCATGGTATGCAACAAAAGCTGCATTTGTTCCTGCAATGATTCAGAATCATGATTACTTGCTATGCGTCAATAGAATTTACATATTTTTGGAATGATCTTCGCTTATTAGTAGTTAGCGAATCCTGATTATTTGAGACCGGATTATATGCAAAGTGCATATATTGTATTTTTTGCATATCTTTAATTATACTCTATATGTAGACGTATTACACTAATTGAAGTTAATTAGCGCTAATTAGTGATTGCATACATTGCATATTTAGGCATTTCTATGCATATTTTTACAAAAGTTGCATATATTGCATATTTAAGCTTTTTCTTATCCTTCTATTAGTTTCTATTAAATTCCTAGTAATTCCTAATGTAGATCGACAACCGACAATTCTCAGAACGATAAATCTTTTACTTTGATTTCTCTAATACTTTTTTCCAAGAACTGAGCACGTGTTTTTAATTTCGTCTACCAGAAGGGATGTGGTAAATACGTTTTATTATTATTAATTCCCAAATAAACTATTCATTCATTGAATATCTTTGAGCGAAACAGCATGTAATTGTGTTACGTTTTTAAATACTGTGCGTACATAAATGAGTATAGCGAACAAAATTTCTTTATGGATTAAGCCATATCCTGAACTGGTAAAGGATGGCGACAAAATATTTTGTCGAGCCTGCAGTAAACTGGTAAGTTCAATTTTACTAAAAGCATTACAATTGTTTATAAATTCTTTAACTTTTGATATAAAATGACAATTGTTGTTGTAGGTATCTTCTGAGAGAAAATACCTGATTGATCAACACGCTAAAACTCCATCACATATTGGAAAATGTGAAAAACTAAAGCGATCCGCATGTGTGCAGCAATCAATACGTCAATGTGTAGCATCAACTTCACGAAACTCAGAACAAGAAGAATACAATACGGATCTGTGTAACGCATTAATTTCGTCTAACATACCATTAGCAAGATTAAATAATGTTAATTTGAAATCATTTCTGCAAAAATATTGCGAACATAGTATACCTGACGAAAGTACCTTACGAAAAAATTATGTCACATCTTGTTACCAGCAAACAATAGCAGAAATTCAACAATTGGTAGGGAATAATTTTATTTATATCATGGTAGATAAAAGTACAGATAAGTGTGGCCGTTATATTGCTCATTTGTTAATAGAAATTCTTCATGAAGATATTGTAGGTAAATCATATTTAATTTATTGTAAAGAACTTCAAAAAACAAATAATGTGACAATTGCCCAATTTGTTCAAGAAGGTTTATCAAATTTCTTTTTACCTGGAAGTATACCTTGTGAAAAAATTTTACTAAAGTTGTCCTACGCTGCAGTGCACATGATAAAAGCCGCGCAAATTTTAAATTTTTTATAGTAACATTATTCATACCACTTGTTTAGCTCATGGGTTCAATCGTGTAGCCGAAGACATTAGGAATCAATTCCCTTTGATTAATGATTTAATTAACAATGTCAAAAAAGTATTTTTAAAAGCACCTTTACGAATCCAATTTTATAGGAGCGACTTCCCGTGTTAAGTTGCCTCCTGAATTGATTATTACGAGATGGGGTACATGGTTAGAGGCTGCAATTTTTTTCGCCGATAATTTTGAAGGAATAAAAAATGTAATTCTTGAAATCGCTGCTGACTGCATTGTTCTAGAAAACTGTAAAAAGATAGTAACATCAACAGAATTGCTACAAAAACCTTTTGTATATTAAGTCAAATTATAGCTTTATTTCAAGTTCCATTCGTAAACTAGAAACGCAAGGGATGTCGCTCTCGGAATCAGTCGAAATAGTAGACGAATTTGATATGCTATATAAGAAGGTTAAGGGTACAATAGGTAATTCTATAACGATAAATTGAAAAAAGTGATAAATAAAAATGCGGGTATTTGAAATTGAAGAAAGTTAAAAAATTTGGAAGGTGAAACAGTAAACGATTTCGACTTTAATTTTAGTTTAGAATGTATTGCAAAGTTAAAAAATGCACCAACTACATATGTGGATGTTGAAAGAAGCTTTTCTATTTCGAAACATATGTATTCTGATAGAAGACAAAACTTTCTTTTACACAATTTTGAAAAACATTTAATTATAAATTGTATTAGAAATATGTTGTGAAAAAAATTTGTGAAATAAAGTTAATGTTTAAATTTCTGCTTTTATTTATTTTATGTAAAAATTTTGCATATTGTCGCAATTTTTTTGCATATATGCCCCAGGTTTATGCATATTTTCTCAAAAATCGATGCATATATTCCACTTTTTCTATGCATATAATCCGGTCTCTACTGATTTTAATCATTAATCAATGGCACAAACGAAAACAGCTAAAGGTGCCGGTACTTTTTCGGCTAGATATTTACATTCCCAGAATTTGACTTTTGTAATTTCCGCTAAAGGATTAAATTTAAAAATAATGTTTACAATCTATACACAGGCAATCGTTGGTAGATTAAGAGAGGTGTATCTCTCCTTATTGCATCGTTTTTTGAGTTGAGTGTACGTTGAATTTTAGCATATCAAGCAGAAGCCTCAATTTTAACTTACAAGCGAAGTTTTGTAGTTATAAAATATAAATACCATTCATACAGCATGGAACCTAATGAATTAATTATTCAAAAGTTAATTTTCTGCAATTTTCACAGTGTATCTCCAAACTACCTACATTCAGTTCACATTTAACAAATTCTTTACCCACGCTAGATTATGTGGAAATCCACATTTATCATCTGCATAAATATAAACAATTGACAATTTTTCATTTTATTCAAACTTCATAGAATGCATTGTTCGTACTTGAGCAACGTATATTATACAGGACATAAATAATTCAAGTGGCATTTCTATTATGATGCCGAACCCGTATTTTCACACCCAACTAATATCAATGCTCATAATATGAAGGCATTATAAGTCTTACTGGTACTCTAGCAGTGTAGCAAATTAATAAATTTATGTTTACAATAGGTGTTTGTGAGTTTATAGACATAATTAAGTGTGTAGTGTTCAAGGAAATCGGATAGAGAAACTGACAAAACGTGACTAAACAGAAGTATATAATTACAAGCTACACCGGATTACTTTTATAAAAAATAATCAATTGTTATTTTAATGTATGAATTCCCATTATACATGTAAGTTTATATAAATAAGTCTTTTTTGTAGGTTCTAAAAACCGATCTGAACTTACATTTCAAGATTCCCTTTGTGTCCGGCGCATCTCCTGTCTGTTAATAAGAAAGCGTCGTTTAAAAATTTGAATCACTTAAATCCACTACAGCAGCACAAGATCGCGTTGACACCTAATAACCGGTTCAATGTGAAGAAATCGGAAACACAACAACCGACTGAAGAATCAAACACGGAACGGTACAAACAAACGCACGTCATCCAAGAACAAATGCCGATCTAGTACTGACCGCATGTTCACCTGTCATGGCGGCAAACACCTGCTTGTCTGATGAACGTTGGCCATCTTCAGTGGCGTAACCGAGCGCTGGGACTCTCCGATAAGTCGCTAATATACTATGAGATTCAAAATGATTGTCGTAAGAAAAAAACTGTTTTCCGGAAAAATTTATCTATACTTATTACCAATTTAATGAGCGAAGTTAGCTACATACAAGTTTCATACATTAAATGAATTTTCTTGACATTTAGCGACATTGGCGTGCGTGTTGTAGTATCTTTCGATTATTTATCTTATATTTTTTTTCAAATCGTTTATATTTACATCTAATATCACCAACAATAGTATTTCTGAAGTACTGTAAGAAAATAAGGGAATTTATCTGTGGTAATTAGGCTCAACAAACAGGCAAAAATCAATATTAACATTAAGTGAAATAGTTTATTTACATTTTATAATTTTATAGGCTTATCATACACTCAGCCGCAATGAGCTGTCAAAAAAAAGTTACATTTTCATCCCTATAAAGTTTCTACGTACAGGAATTATTACCATTAGATATCACGATAGGCAAGTGGAATATTGTCCATTGGTTTAATAACAATTTAAGGACGATGATTTGCTAAACAAATTCATTTTTTCTCGCGATGAAGCCTGGTTTTATCTAAACAGACTATATCAATTTACAAAACTATTGTATCTGGTCGCAGAAAATCCACACGAATTTCGAGAAACGCAATTGCATCCATAAAAAGTTGGAATTTGGTTAGCTATGTCTAGGCAACGAATATAGGGCAAAATTTCTTCGAGGAAACTGTAACAGGGCAACGTTACCAACAGATGGTTGGAATTGTTTATTGCAGCAGTTACAACAAAAATGAGCTGAAGCAGGTTATTTTCAGCACGATAATGCTCCAGCACATACTGCTCGACAAAAACCTGCCAATATCTTCAACAGTTTTTTGCTAACAAGGTCGTTAGAGCACAAAGATGGCCTCTAAGATCGCCAGATCTAACCCCATTAGATTACTTCATGTTTGGCTATCTAAAAAATAGGATCTATAGAAACCGCATGCATACTATAGAAGAAACTGAGGATGCAGTTTTGTCATTAATAATTATACTAATTGTATGTTATAATTTAAAGTAATAAATAAATTTAGTTAAACACCAGTTAGTACTGAATTATAAAATCATAATTTAGTAAAGTTAAATTAATTACATTTCATTTTTACAAGCAGAAACACCAAGCCATAGTCGTTTATATAATGCGAGTTCAAATATAGGTTACGTTTTCCTTATTTATGACAGATCCGTTTACTTTCTTATGTTCCAACACTGACTTAGTTCAAACCTTCATTACAAACACGCGGCATATACCTACACCCTGCTACTATCTATAGGAGCGGAATTGACAATCATTTTGAATCTCATAGTACAAGTGATATACGCTATGTCTTGGCTTGCGAAAAATCTCGTGTACGCCACTGGCGAGTTGAAGATCGAATACAGGGACGCAGATTAGTCGATTGTAGGTTAAGTGTGGCGAAAAAAAGAGGTTTATTGTCGTTGATGGCCATCATGGGATATCGTTTGCGTCGGCAGTTCTAAAGAGTTGTGTAGATATAGATGTGTGGTATGCTTTTAAGTGTTAATCGAGATTGTAAATTGATTAAAGCTGGTCTGTTAGGAACTTGTGTGTATTGAAATTGGGACGAAGGAATTAATTAAATTTTGTACAAACATTCACAAAAAGAAAACGATAATAATATTTTTATCCAGCAGACTACACATTGAGCATTGGCGACATGTCAAATAAATAATATACATAAATTTTAACAATTTAAAATGATATTAAAATACTATTATAAGTAGAGACCGGATTATATGCAAAGTGCATACATTTTATTATTATATAACTTTAATTATAGTCTATATGTAGACGTATTACACTATTGAAGTTAATTAGCGCTAATTAGTTATCATATATTGCATATTTAGACATTTCTATGCATATTTTTACAAAAGTTGCATATATTGCATATTTAAGCTTTTTCTTATCCTTTCTATTAGTAAAAATTCCTAGTAATTCCTATTGTAGATCGACAACCGACAATTCTCCGAACGATAAATCTTTTACATCGGTTTTCTTAATACTTTTTTCCAAGAACTGCACGTGTTTAATTTCGCCTAGCAGAAGGGATGTGGTAAATACGTTTTATTATTATTAATTCCCAAATAAACTATTCATTCATTGAATATCTTTGAGCGAAACAGCATGTAATTGTGTTACGTTTTTTAATACTGTGCGTACATACAATGAGTATAGCGAACAAAATTTCTTTATGGATTAAGTCATATCCTGAACTGGTAAAGGATGGCGACAAAATATTTTGTCGAGCCTGCAGTAAACTGGTAAGTTTAATTTTACTAAAAGCTTTACAAGTGTTTTTAAATTCTTTAACTTTTGATATAAAATGACAATTGTTGCTGTAGGTGTCTTCTGAGAGAAAATACCTGATTGATCAACACGCTAAAACTCCATCACATATTGGAAAAAATGTGAAAAACTAAAGCGATCCGCATGTGTGCAGCAATCTATACGTCAATGTGTAGCATCAACTTCACGAAACTCAGAACAAGAAGAATATAATACGGATCTGTGTAACGCATTAATTTCGTCTAATATACCATTAGCAAGATTAAACAATGTTAATTTGAAATCATTTCTACAAAAATATTGCAAACATAATATACCTGACGAAAATACCTACCTTAAAAAAAAATTATGTCACATTTTATTACCAGCAAACAATAGCAGAAATTCAACAATTGGTAGGGAATAATTTTATTTATATCATGGTAGATGAAAGTACGGATAAGTGTGGCCGTTATATTGCCCATTTGTTAATAGGAATTCTTCATGAAGATATTGTAGATAAATCATATTTAATTTATCGTAAAGAACTTCAAAAAATAAATAATGTCACAATTGCCCAATTCGTTCAAGAAGGTTTATCAAATTTCTTTTTACCTTGTGTAGTATACCTTGTGAAAAAAATTTACTGATGTTGTCCGACGCTGCACCATACATGATAAAAGCCGCTCAAAATTTAATTTTTTTTATAGTAACATTATTCATACCACTTGTTTAGCTCATGGGTTCAATCGTGTAGCCGAAGACATTAGGAATCAATTCCCTTTGATTAATGATTTAATTAGCAATGTCAAAAAAGTATTTTTAAAAGCACCTTTACGAATCCAATTTTATAAGGAGCGACTTCCCCGGTGTTAAGTTGCCTCCTAAACCGATTATTACGAGATGGGGTACATGGTTAGAGGCTGCAATTTTTTTCGCCGATAATTTTGAAGGAATAAAAAATGTAATTCTTGAAATCACTGCTGACTGCATTGCTCTAGAAAACTGTAAAAAGATATTAACATCAACAGAATTGCTACAAAACCTTTTGTATATTAAGTCAAATTATAGCTTTGTTTCAAGTTCCATTCGTAAACTAGAAATGCAAGGGATGTCGCTTTCGGAATCAGTCGAAATAGTAGACGAATTTGATATGCTATGTAAGAAGGTTAAGGGTACAATAGGTAATTCTATATACGATAAATTTAAAAAGGTGATAAATAAGAATGCGGGGTATTTGAAATTGAAGAAAGTTAAGAAAATTTTGGAAGGTGAAACAGTAAACGATTTCGACTTTAATTTCAGTTTAGAATGTATTGCAAAGTTAAAAAATTCACCAATTACATCTGTGGATGTTGAAAGAAGCTTTTCTATTTCGAAACATATGTATTCTGATAGAAGACAAAACTTTCTTTTACACAATTTTGAAAAACATTTAATTATAAATTGTTTTAGGAATAGGTTGTGAAAAAATTTTGTGCAATAAAGTTAATGTTTAAATTTTTGCTCTTATTTATTTTATATAAAAATTTTGCATATTGTCGCAATTTTTTTGCATATATGCCCCAGGTTTATGCATATTTTCTCAAAAATCGATGCATATATATGCGCATATATTCCAGTTTTTCTTTGCATTAAATCTGGTTTCTACTTATTAGTTTTTTAGTGTGTTTACTTACCAAGCACAGAAAAACTATAAGCATTGTTCATATGTATCTTCGATTTCTCATGCATTTTAATTCTTTCCCATAATATACACTAAACGCAAGGAAAACAAAAAATAGCTTGCTTTTGAGTCATAACCGCAAATCCAATCGTTTTTTTAAGTAAATGTTTCTATTAAATTTTCTTGCCCGTATTTTAGAAGCAGACACACAAACATTTTGAGTTTCTGAAATCTATGGAAATAGCATGGAATTTATATGAAAATAAATATTATTTTTTTTGAGCAATTTACATTCCATATTATAGATGGAAACAAATATTTTTTTGCCGTCAAGGTAATTTATTTGGGCAAAACACTTTTTTTTTTAAGAAATATTCCGATTACTTCAAAAGAAAGCAGTAAAACCAATCGTAAACAAGGTACTGTATATTTAATTCAAATGAAGTGTGTTTACGTGAAATATATTTTTTAAGATATTGCGTTCTTTGCGGGAAAGAATAGTTTTCTCAGTATTGTTAATAATTATCGCAGCAGAAGTCGCTATAGGGTCTTCAAAACGTGTTTAGAGGATGATCAGAAATAGCGACGCGTTCAAGTTTTCATCTTTTTGTGCACTTATTAACAGAGAGATCAAACGGCGAAATGAGTCTATTCTATTCTAAACTCTGTTCTGTCGGTGTAGCAGAAGAGGTGATTCAGTCTCTCGCAGTGAAATAGATCGATGACATTATTAAAAGAGCTGGCACCCAAATAGCGGACGGAAATAGATCGAGTCGAAGCAGGAACTATGCTGGATATAACGGTGCATGCGGGGCTATCTTTAGCCAGCACAAGAATGATGAATGCTTTCGTGGTGTGAGGTATTTCTGGACAAGCAAATAATGCAAAGTGCAGCGTCCTTCTCTTATTAGTTAGTTAGGCTGTATGCTAGAATAGCTATTTCATGCCATCGAAGACTGGGTCTCTTTTATGTATGTACTAATTGGTCAAATTTCATTTATATCTTTATATTTATCATTATTTTATACAGGGTGCATCAGATATAGAGGTAAATATAATAATATGTAGCAGCTGTAATCATATACAATCAAAAAGTCTTAATGCACAGGGGGTCTATCTGTAAGCATTAACGAGAAAAAAATATTTATAAATGCCGTGGGCTAGAGCCGCACCTGTGTCCAACCTAAATGCTGTCCCGAGTATACCCCCACATACCACTATCATTCAGCCATTACCGCTGTTAGTTTTGTGTGGATCGCCGTTTGGAGTGCAAGCCACTTCGAACATTTTATTTAAATTCTTCCCGTCTCGAAAAAAACGATCCTTTTCAGGACCATCATGATTTCATATAAAGAAAATCGAAGTTTGATGCATCCGCAAAAGCGCGGGAATGTATAGATTCGTTTTCGCGCGACATCATAGTAAAAAGGCGTGTTTGCAAATTTTCTGTATCTACATTTATTTCTGTGTAATTCGATTCAATTCATTTTGCATTATATGATTAAATAAATCCAAAAGAAATAACTCAGATTCATGTGATACCGTTTATTAACAACTAACTCTCGATTCGACAAAGCAAAAGAAAAATATTTACGTTTTTTGTAACTTCTGAAGTCCCATATCCGGTGAAACTCGAACGTCTTATCAGGATATAAAAAATAATACTTTGTAGACTTACGTAGAATGCTCTTAACAAAAAAGGAATGTTTATTTTATAAAAAGAAGAAATTTAAAATGCCTCAGTTTTGCTATTTTTACACAGGCCTTTATTTATTCAGAATAACGTTAAATGAACTTACGGCATACCATTAAGAATAATACTAAATGAGTGCAATGTATTTATACATAATACCACGTTTAGCGGGTGCTTAATATGACGTTTCCTTGCATCAGGCCCGGATTAAAGAATTTTTGGCCCTAAATTTGACTTTTTTTTTATTCTTTAATGATGAAATCCGGTGTCGTTGTAGCCCGACCGTGTAGTCAACACCCAAGCAAAATTTACTTTTTTATTTGGTACACCCTGTATATCGGGTGTCCAGCCTAAGATGCAACGGTCCATAGCCGATTTATTATGGTTTTTTTGGAAAAATGTTTCAAATAAATGTTGCCTCGAATCATATTCTACACATTTTAAAATTAGTTTCAGTAATGGCGGACTTCCTGTTATACCGGAAGTAGATGCTAACTTTATTATTTTAAATAGAACAGCCTGTATATTATTGTACTTTTGCATTCCTTGTTAAATTTAAATAACAATTCGTTAGGCATACATTGGGGCTAAGTTGTACCGTTTCGGAATTACATGACGTTTTTCGAAAAAAAATGACATTTGCAATGTCTGCGGTGTTTGGAAATATCTCCGGAAATACGAAAGTTAGAAAGATGCGGTTTTCAGTTTTTCGCTTAACCATGAAACAGCACACGTCTTTTATTTTAAAATTGTTGCGTTTAAATTACAGAATTATTAAATAGGGCTGTGTAATTTTCGAACTCTAAAGTCATGGATAACTTGATTTTTTAAAATTGAATGGTATAGCAATTTTTACATAAATGGATGTAAAATTTAGTTTTCTTTCGATTTTATACGCGTGTCATTGTGTCTATCTGCAAAGGTTTTGGAGATATTCACGATTTTTCAGTTTTTCATGATAGATACGTATTGCAAAGCGCCGGCCATCTTCCCCTCGCATTTCACTAGGCCTGCAACTGGCAGCAGTAATACTGGCATGTTTAGAAAGTGGCCAACAGAATACAATAAGACCACTAGAAACAAACAAAACTTGAAATTAAAAAAAAAAGAAAACACAACATTGCGAACTTTTTCGAGAAAGTGATGTTTTCAGACGAAGCTACCTTCCACAAAAATGGATTTGTGAATCGTCACAATTGTTGTTATTATGACACACAAAATCCCCATCGATTTATTGCAGCATATAGTCAGTACAGAAGGTCAGTGAACGTGTGGGCAGGTAACATTGGACAACATATCATAGGCCTGTTCTTTCATAACCAACGTCTAATGGGTAGGGTTTATATGGAATTTCTTCAGAATAATTTGGGCGTTCTGTCAGAAAATATTCCGTTAGCTACTCGTCAGCTGATGTGGTTCCAACACGATGGTGCTCCATCTCCCAATACTGTCGAATTTCGTCAGTTTTTGGATGTGTCTTTTTGAGACCGCTGGATTGGGCGTGGACGACAGATGACAAATGGCCTCCGAGATTGCCAGATCTTACAAGTTGCGATTCCTTTTTATGGGGTTTCATTAAAAATGAAGTTTATGCGACGCTACCAACAACACCTGATGATATGCGCCATCGTGTTTTAAAAGCGTTTCAAGAAGTCACACCAGAAATGCTCAGAAGTGTTCAAAAGTGTTTGCAAAAGCGATTTCAATTATGTAGCGCCTAAAACGGATCGCATTTTGAACATTTAATGTAATAGTGTTGTACAAATTCGCTGTATAATGATGGCACTTACATTTAAAGTGTAACCTGTTGCGAGCAAGACGCTCGATGTGTATGTACGCCATTCATTGGACAGAGTAATGTAGTTCGAAAAATGTTCTGATTTATGGATATACTGTACCATTATCTTTGCTATGTTGATTTCCAACGCGCTTCAGTAAAGTCTACATTTTTTTTAATTTCAAGTTTTTTTTATTTCCAGTGGTCCTATTGTGTTCTGTTGGCCACTTTCTAAGCATGCCAGTATTACTGCTGCCAGTTGCAAGCCTGGTGAAATGCGAGGGGAAGGTGGCCGGCGCTTCGCAATACGTATCTATAATGAAAAACTGAAAAATCGTGAATATCTCCAAAACCTTTGCAGATAGACACAATGACACGCGTATAAAATCGAAAGAAAACTAAATTTTACATCCATTTATGTAAAAATTGCTATACCATTCAATTTTAAAAAATCAAGTTATCCATGACTTTAGAGTTCGAAAATTACACAGCCCTATTTAATAATTCTGTAATTTAAACGCAACAATTTTAAAATAAAAGACGTGTGCTGTTTCATGGTTAAGCGAAAAACTGAAAACCGCATCTTTCTAACTTTCGTATTTCCGGAGATATTTCCAAACACCGCAGACATTGCAAATGTCATTTTTTTTCGAAAAACGTCATGTAATTCCGAAACGGTACAACTTAGCCCCAATGTATGCCTAACGAATTGTTATTTAAATTTAACAAGGAATGCAAAAGTACAATAATATACAGGCTGTTCTATTTAAAATAATAAAGTTAGCATCTACTTCCGGTACAACCGGAAGTCCGCCATTACTGAAACTAATTTTAAAATGTGTAGAATATGATTCGAGGCAACATTTATTTGAAACATTTTTCCAAAAAAAACAATAATAAATCGGCTATGGACCGTTGCATCTTAGGCTGGACACCCGGTATATATTAATCATAGAGAAATAATTTAATTAGAGTAGGAAATTGCAAAAGTGTCCACATGTCATAACTGCTAATCGTTATCACGCAATTTTAACAGCAAGATATAAAAAGCAGTAGATACTACAGAATTTGCCCAAAAACACTTTTATTTCGCAATACATATACAACTGGTAAAAATTTACAAAGAAAATATTAATTTACCACATCTCCGAAGAAGATCGCTTAACACTTTAATACCAACACCCAAACGTCCAGAAGTACTACTTACGTTGTAGATTTCGCCATAATCCCTCCAAGGACGGATGATCCTTTGATAGGACCTCCTTTTCTCCTTCTTGGGCAAGAATCGTTGATGCCCACCCACCAATGGGTACTCCCCGTACTTATCCCTGTCTTTTCTGCACAATCTGAGGGCGTGGAAGATGTGTTTGGGTTCATATCTGGTGCAGCCCTTTTCGTCTGCGTAATAATAGGGGATTTTGCCAGTTATCACAGCTCTGGTGGCTTCGTGGGGCCAAACCATCATCACCCCACGTCGAGAAATCAACACTGGGAGGTGAAGGTCACTATCTTCATCATCTAATGGGTGGTCTTCGCCTCCTGTTGGTGCTGGGGCTCTGGCAATGGAGGCGGTGACTTAGGAGGCGATGGTGATGGTTTCTTAGGGATGGGAGATTGATTTGTTGACATTGAGGGCACAAAGGGGTGTTTCTGCCTTTTAAGTAAACTGGGCGGTAGAGAGAGTACATTTCTTACGGGCTAAAATAGATTAGATATAGTCGTTTAGGAAACAAATAAAGAAAATATATTTGGCTTACCTGAGCTGGATTTAAAGTACCACACCGATATGGCGAAAAAAAAGCGATTGCAAAATAGACCACTACCACAATAGAACCCTACCACAAAAAAGATTCCAAGGAAATTGTTGATTTCGTTGCACTCACGTAATGTTATTCACCACTCTAAGCTGCCTTGGATTATTCGAGAGCTTGACATACTCGCTAGGTCAAACACTTGTCATTGGAACCGCATTAGGCCGAAATAAATGCAAATAAACATCCATAGAGATCGACTACTCGTGCTGGTGCTAATATTAAATCCTCCAAAGTGACTTTAACTACGATTTTGTCATGCCCATAATGACACGAGCTGTTAATAATAGGCACCTGAAGGTTTAATGTGTTTCCGTTTATAATTCCCTGAGGTACAGTCGAAAAATAAAAAATTAAAGAATGTGATCAAGTTCCATTTGCTTATTTTGCCAAAATTGTGAGTAACTTTCCAAAAAATGAAGAGATAATACTTTTAATGATATTTTGAAGAAATGAGCGTGTAACACTGATAGATTTTACGTTCAAAATGAAATATATCGAGGAAACAATATGATTTGATAACTTCGAAAATTATCGCAATGGTCTATTGAAAAAATTTTGATGTTTGGCTTGCAATGTCTAGAAAAAGAATTGTAAGTGCTATTTCCTTCATCGGCAATTATTTACAACAATTCTTACACACACAAAAATACTGGGTGAGTTTTTTATCTTGAGACAACGGAATATCTCTAAAATACTGCATCAAATCAAAACAATATCTTAATAAGATTTGTTATAATGTAGGGGGCTCACTGAATGGTGTCGAACTCGATCCCCCACCTCACCCCCCAAAGTGGGAGGGGGGACAACTTTGAAATCTTAGATGGGAACCCCCTTTTTGTATTGCAGATTCGGATTCTACGCCATCAAGTATGTAGTTTTTGTTTGAAACTTTTTTTCGGTTCGTAACAGATTGCGTTGTAATCGCAAAAAACATGATTGTGAACGTCTAGAAAAAATACACAAAAAAGAGAAGCAAGCAAACATGATTTCGTGTTTTTTTATTTTAACATAAACTAACATTTCAAAAAACCATGTGTTCGAAACTATGCCTCTTCACTTCTATACATTTATTTATTCGCAATTGGAATGCTATTCAACGATACAAAACCGTACTTTATTCAGTACTTGACAAGCTGTGAATACTTACACATTGTCCGATCCCCATTTAGATTATTAATTATTAATCGAATACAAATTAGTTAGTGTTGAATATTTGAATAGTAATGGAGGCTATAACATTTCAACAAGAGAGAATTGAAATTATTTACATCTATGGAGAAAGTGGTAGGAATATCGATGATGCTGTTAATCTTTATTCACAACGTTTTCCCGACAAGGTGCGATCGCGCGCTTCTTTTTACCGAGTCGTTCAACAGTTCTCTAGCGAAGGAACTGTGCAGCCAAGAAAACGTAATCGTCGAAAAATAATTGCTGGAGAAAATGATGAAATCGCGGTATTAACTGCAATAGCTAATAATCCGCACATTAGTACTCGAGAAATAGCTCGCGAATCAGGAATTTCTCAGGCTACTATCTGCCAAATATTGAAGCGTAGGAAATATCATCCATTTAGAGTTTCCATGCATCAAGAACTTCATGGCGATGATTTTCAAAATCAAGTGCGATTTTGTCAATGGGCGCTTCAACGGATACAAGATAATCCCAATTTTGTTGCTCGAGTATTATTTTCTGACGAGGCGACATTCACAAATCACGGTACGGTAAATCGGCACAACATGCATTACTGGAGTATCGAAAAACCCCATTGGTTGCGCCAAGTTGAACATCAACATCCTTGGAACGAAAATGTTTGGTGTGGAATAATTGGTAATAAGCTTATTGGTCCATATTTCATCGATGGAAATTTAAATGGTGAAAAATATCGAAACATCTTGCAGAACGAACTAACCAGTGTTACTTGAAGACCTTCCCTTGGACGTACGACAAACAATGTGGTTCCAACATGACGGTTGTCCAGCACATTATTCAAGAATAGCACGAGAAGTATTAGATCGAGCCTACAATCGTCGATGGATCGGAAGAGGTGGTCCAGTGTCTTGGCCTGCAAGATCGCCAGATCTTACTTCCCCTGACTTCTTTTTGTGGGGCCAATTAAAGTCTGAAGTTTATACAGAAGTGCCAACCATGAGGGAAAACGTGATTGAGCGAATCACCAATGGATTACGCCGAAAACACTCCACAGTTGTGTGCAATCATTCCAATTGCGAATAAATAAATGTATCGAAGTGGAAGAGCACATTTTCGAACACATTTTCTGAAATGGGTATGATAAAGTAAAGTTCTTCGTTGTTGAATGGCTTTTTGAAATGTTATTTAATGTAAATAAAAAAACACAAAATCATGTTTGCTTGCTTCCTCTTTTTTGTATTTTTTCTAGACCTTCACAATCATGTTTTTTTTTTGCGATTACAGCGCAATCTGTTACGAATCGAAAAAAAAGTTTCAAACAAAAACTACATACTTACTTGATGGCGTAGAATCCGAATCTGCAATACAAAATGGGGGTTCCCATTTAAGATTTCAAAGTTGTCCCCCTTCCCACTCTGGGGTATGAGGTGGGGGATCGAGTTCGGCACCATTTAGTGAGTCTCCTACATTATAACAAACCTTATTAAGATCTTTTTTTGATTTGATGCAGTCTTTTAGAGATATTTCGTTGTCTCAAGATAAAAAACTCACCCAGTATAAATCGTTTAAAAAGTTTGGATGAATTATTTTCGATTGTTTGCTAGAAAAAAAAATATTTCAAAAACAGCAATATCCTTGATTAGATTTATAATCTATACATACTTATAATAATGGCTTAATAACGCTACATCAAACAAGAAAGAACCTCGTTGCATTCAGAAATAACACTGCTCTTGTATTTTTGAACGCTCTTGCGTCACAGAAATCCTAAATATACCTGCTCCAGGTGTTGCATACATTTCATGGGAAACTTTAACGAGCTCGGTGCAAATAAACAAAACGATTATGAGCTTTTACAACGGCGTAATTTATGTATACATATAACATATTATTATAAAGTAAAAACATGAGCACATATACGAGTTTTTGAGTGGGCAAATGAGATTTTATTCTAGAATTTTCTTCTGTTCCTCTTGTGTAATTCATTATAAGTAAGTCCATTTCCTCTGAAAGTCAATAAAATGAAGAAAAATTTGCACGTTCAACTTGTTTTTGTTTGCAAATTATTTCGCAATTATTTTATTTAAGTCTTAAGGACTTGATCTGCCACTTGTCAAAAAATAATCTTTCACTTTTTTTTTTCAAAATTAATCGTCTTTATGAATTAGGATGTTAAGGAAACTATCATACCCAAGATTGAGAATTTTTAAAAAGGATTTGAAATCAGAGAACAACCAATACTTATAAACAAAAGATAAAAATAGTCATATTGTACTATTTAAAGTGCTTTTTAAATTGAAATTGGTCTAATTCTTCAGATGAGTGTACATTGTCTTGTAGTACAGAGTGATCGGGTATTTTATATGTCCATTAGTATCTTTGTATCATTCATTGTTATCTATTCCAGAGGCAATTCTTCTCTTAAAGAGCCACGGGGCTATAGCCTAACCATTGGAAATCACAATTTAATCATTAAAAAGCAGCCACGTCTAGATTGGCACCGATTTCAGACGTTTGTCGTCTCACACGGCAAAAATTACATTGAAGTGGGGCCAATCGCATCTTGGCCCACTGTCCGTTGGTTGATCGAGTCACGCGGTAGTTAGTCATGATGCATTCTTACGCGTCATCAGTATAGGAAAGGCGCCTTGGGTGGTTATGTTTAATAGCAGCTACTGATATTGAATTTTTAGTTCGATAACACACCAATAGATGGCAAATGACACAAATGACGCGTGTGTCGTGGATAAGGAAGTAAGGCCAATCTTACCGACGGTTGCCCAATATTAAACGTGGTATTATTGTGTCTATTGTCGGTGGCGCCTATTGTCATTTGTCTTCCCCATTTGCACCGCCATGTTAAACCTGGTTTTATTTTAAGCTGTACTTTGAAGGTGATAGTTCATGTCTTATGCATATAGTGAACGTCATATTCTAAACGTCAGTTAAAATTAAACCAAGCTTAACGTGTCAATGCAAACAGCCATTAGCACATGGTTAATAGGCTTGAAAGTATACAGAAAACAGCTTTTCACGATACTGTATATGATGATGGTGAATATCATCACCAGGGAGTCTATGTTGAATACAGTTTCTCATATAGTATGGGAAACTGCGCTCAACATAGACTCCCTGCCTGATCATTAAATTATAATCATAAACTATACCAGCATGCTTTAGTATACCGTTTAAATAAGCGCGCGATTTTTAATAAGCTTTGATAACACACCTACAGATGGCTCATTATTGCCTCAAAACAGTATATGCAACATACCTATCTATAGTAACTAGTTTATCGATGAAAAAAGCTAGTGAGTGCTAGGTGTGTGTGCTTGTTGTTTTATGTTACAATGAACAGCATCTGTAACCTATTAAATAAAGCATTTTCTTCGTATTTCCTAGAGGAAAAAAGAGTTAATTAGCGCTAATTAATGATTGCATATATTGCATATTTAGGCAATTTCTATGCATATTTCTCAAAAGTTGCATATATTGCATATTTAAGCTTTTCTTATCGTTTCTATTAGTAAAAATCCTAGATTCCTAATGTAGATCGACAACCGACAATTCTCAGAACGATAAAATCTTTACATGGTTTCTCTAATACTTTTTTCACAAAACTGCACGTGTTTTAATTTGCCTAGCAGAAGGGATTGTGGTAAATACCTTTTATTATTATTAAATCCCAAATAAACTATTCATTCATTGAATATCTTGTGAGCGAAATAGCATGTATATGTGTTACGTTTTTAAATACTGTGCCACATACAATGAGTAAGCGAACAAAATTTCTTATGGATTAAGCCATATCCTGAACTGGTAAAGGATGGCGACAAAATATTTTGTCGAGCCTGCAGTAAACTGGTAAGTTTAATTTTACTAAAAGCTTTACAATTGTTTTAAATTCTTTAACTTCTGATATAAATGACAATTGTTGTTGTAGGTGTCTTCTGAGAGAAAATATCTGATTGATCAACACGCTAAAACTCCATCACATATTGGAAAATGTGAAAAACTAAAGCGATCCGCATGTGTGCAGCAATCTATACGTCAATGTAGTAGCATCAACTTCACGAAACTCAGAACAAGAAGAATATAATACGGATCTGTGTAACGCATTAATTTCGTCTAACATACCATTAGCAAGATTAAACAATGTTAATTGAAATCATTTCTGCAAAAATATTGCAAACATAATATACCTGACGAAAGCACCTTACGAAAAATTATGTCACATCTTGTTACCAGCAAACAATAGCAGAAATCAAAATTGGTAGGAATAATTTTATTATATCATGGTAGATGAAAGTACGGATAAGTGTGGCCTTATATTGCCCTTTGGTTAATAGGAATTCTTCATGAAGATATTGTAGGTAAATCATATTTAATTTATTGTAAAGAACTTCAAAAAACAAATAATGTGACATTGCCCAATCGTTCAAGAAGGTTATCAAATTTCTTTTACCTGGAAGATATACTTGTAAAAATTTTACTAATGTTGTCCGACGCTGCACCATACATGATAAAAGCCGCGAAAAATTTAAAATTTTTTATAGTAACATTATTCATACCACTTGGTTAGGTCATGGGTTCAATCGTGTAGCCGAAGACATTAGGAATCAATTCCCTTTGATTAATGATTGAATTAGCAATGTTAAAAAAGTATTTTTAAAAGCACCTTTACGAATCCAATTTTATAAGGAGCGACTTCCCGATGTTAAGTTGTCTCCTGAACCGATTATACGAGATGGGGTACGATGGTTAGAGGCTGCAATTTTTTTCGCCGATAATTTTGAAGCAATAAAAAATGTGTAATTCTTTAAATCACTGCTGATTGCATTGCTCTAAAAAACTGTAAAAAGATAGTAACATCAACAGATTGCTACAAACCTTTGTATATTAAGTCAAATTATAGCTTTGTTTCAAGTTCCATTCGTAAACTAGAAACGCAAAAGGGATGTCGCTCTCGGAATCAGTCGAAATAGTAGACGAATTTGATTTGCTATGTAAGAAGGTTAAGGGTACAATAGGTAATTCTATATACGATAAATTTAAAGAAGTGATCAATAAAAATGCGGGGTATTTTGAAATTGAAGAAAGTTAAGAAAATTTTGGGAAGGTGAAACAGTAAACGATTTCGACTTTAATTTAGTTTAGAATGTATTGCAAAGTTAAAAAATGCACCAATTACATCTGTGGATGTTGAAAGAAGCTTTCTATTTCGAAACATATGTATCTGATAGAAACAAACTTTCTTTACATAATTTTGAAAAGCATTTAATTATAATATTGTTTAGAAATATGTGTGTAAAAAATTTTGTGCAATAAAATTATGTTTAAATTTCTGCTCTTATTTATTTTATGTAAAAATTTTGCATATTGTCGCAATTTTTTTGCATATATGCCAGGTTTTATGCATATTTTCTCAATATATGCGCATATATTCCAGTTTTTCTTTGCATATAATCCGATCTGTAATCATAACAATGACACATTTCGTTCTATCGACGAAAATTCACTCAATAAATGTAGATTATTACGACCAGTATTTTTCTCAGTGTGTAAGCGGAGTGATGGGATATTCATGTGTCTATTACTACGCTTCTACAGTCCTTGTGATATCTTTGTGTATGTATACTTACTTTACTTGACAAAATCGCTTTCTGTCAAATGAGTACTTAATAGAAGATTTATTGCCTACTTTTATTGATCTATTCAACTTTGTAACTGCCAAGGCGAAGAGGAACTTAATATATACATACATCTTTAACATAAACGTAATTGCATCTGATTTCTGATTTCTTGCGCAGTCACGGCATTTTTTACTACGTCTAATTCCTTTTATTTTATTGTTTTGACCGGCAAAGCACGTTCTAGCAATTCGGTCGGGCGTTATATTTAGATTGTATGTATATTTATCAGAACTAACTCGGCGTAAAACGGCCCAAAATAATAGCATGAGCGTAGAAGAAACTGACTCACCTCAATCTGTACGTTTCGCTAGGCTAGACGCGCCGAAGTTCCGGTAACCGCCGCACGGGGGCGCCCCAGTAATAAATTAAATTTCTCGCCACACACACGCAAATCATAGAAACATCATCGTTTGTTCCTATTAATAGTTTTTTTTTTTGTTTGAATCCATTTGACGACAAGAGAATAAAAAAAAAAACACATCACAACAGTACGCCTACTCGTTACGATTACAACATCACCATACGCACAAGACAATAACAGCACTCAAAGATATATAAACAGAATTATTACGAAGTGTTTTTGGTTTTGGATAACAAGGGTAACGACACCACATTGTTTTTTTATGCAACCATGCGGTTATTTAAAGACATTTTACGTATTTGCTTTCTTACTTCTGACGGGGACCTCTTTGCCGGCGTATAAACAGTCTCCTTTCGCTGTTTACCATCCGTCTCAATCATTCTTTCATGGCCACCGATACTAGCATAGTTTTCGTAGCGTTTTCCGCGATTTTTACCGATTTTCAATGCGTTAAACATGTGCATCGGTTTGAAGTAAGTGCACCCATTTTCATCTATTAACACGTAAGGAACCCTGCCCGCTAGCACGCCTCTGGCGGCCTCTCTAGGCACTACAGCTTGTATACCATTCCGGCTAATCAGAATGGGCTGCTCTAGGCGATTCCTCCGCACCAGCAAGTCTTCAATCGCCAGGAAATTCTCAGTCCTAAATAATCTCAGAGGAATTTCTTTTGATGTCTTCACAGGCTTGGTTTGACGGAGCAATACGCCACTCTCGACCACCAATTCCCTGATTCTAGGATCGATCCTTCCATTCGCTTCCTGATTCTTCCTGATCCTTTGCAAAGCGGTTTTGGATGAGTAATCCCTCTCAGCTAATTTCCTCATGATTATCAAGCGTTTCAGTAAATCCAGGCAAGCGTTATCCGCCCCAAATAAGTTTATATCGTGCTGATTCGAGAGGAGATTCTCCAAATTTCTCGCTGACCTCTTGCAACCCCAAAACCCTAGCCAAACCCACGCCTTCCGATATGAAATCTTTCACCTCGTCCTTCGAGGATAATATAGCGAATTCCTGCAACTTTTCTTCGGAGAATTCCTTTCACCGCTTCCACGACAGAGCATTCCAATAAATGTCTAGCGCCGATTTCGGTTTTGACAGTGCTTATCTGCTCCTCAACATTATCCATGACGAAATACAAGACGTCGGCGCTTACTTTCGATAACTTCTTCAAAGCTGACGTCATCAAATCGCCGTCAGCTAAGATCTCTTTCATCCTCTCCATTATGGAGAAGCTCTCCAACTTTTCAGCTAAATTGATCATGTTTTTCAATATATCGACCTTGTTCTCTCGTATATCCTGGGTCAATACTTTGAAGATAGTCGAGGAGATTTCGTTACGATCTACAGGAGTGTTCATCAACAAGCACAGTTGCTCCAATAACTTTTCTTTACCTTTCAATGTGTCGCCAATCAATTCCCCTATGGTATTCAAAGCCAGTACTTGGTCTTTAGGTCTCTTCTTGAAGACGTCATTAGCTGCGACCAAAGCGCTTTTCAATGCGATTTTTATGCTTGGATCTGCTGAATGGAACTTCTCATCGGCTTCAGTTAAGAATACTGTGCTATCCACCAGAACAGGATTGTTGATGTTCTTTATATTAACACTATTCCGATCTCTGAATGTTGAAGCTCTCCTAGTTAAAGTTAGGAGAATATCGGAGAGTTTATGCATCTTCTCTTTATTATCTGTGATCTTCGAAGCAACTTCTTGCGCGTCATCCAAGCTGACGTAAGTGACGTAATCGTCTCCCACCGGAACTGTTAACTTCCTCAATTCCTCCAACTTCTTTTGCAGAGATGATTTCTTCTCCTCCACGCTGGCTATGACCACGCCCATGCCGTCGTGGATCTCGTAATGGTGTCGTCTTTAACTTCCTCATCTTCGCTTAAGATGGCGTCTGAAGATTTTGAGATATCTTCTGACGATTCCTCATACAGATCTATGGAGATCTTCTCTGGTACGTCTATAATGACCTCGTCCATGATATTTTGTATGGTATCTTCTACCTGTGGTGGATTTTCCTCAGGAACTTCCTCGATTTCTTTCTCAATTTTTGGTTTTGGACGTTCTTCAGGGTTTGTGGTGAAGGTTAATTGTCCATCGGCCGTTATAGTGGAATCTGTCGGTAGAAACATGGGTTGGCCGTTAGATTCCTCACTCATTATCAATCCTGTGATCAAGGTGGGTCGTCCATCTAGGTTTATAGTAATTCCAGGTGCGTATTCAAGGCCAAATTCATTCTCGATAGTCTGCCCTGGTACGAATACCTCGCCTTCATCTGTTTTTACCATCTGCCCCGCGATGAATCTCCCTCCCGTTAGGTAAACGAACTTTTATCCCTGATAATAATCTGATTTCATTGTAATCCTCAACGCTGATGGTCCACGGGACTGCTTTACTCATATTCCTGATAACTTCAGGAATTTCAGCCATTTTAGGTAGCATGTCTACAGAACCGTGTTGCAGGATCTTCAAGTTAGCGTCTCTGGTCATCTCGAAATCGTTAACTTCCATGCCGATGTGCTCCTCTTCCACCGGTTCGAAGATAGTATCGATGACATTTTTAGCGTCTTTTTCGAATTTCTTCCAATCGAGGTTCCTGATACCTTCCCTCACCATTTCCTCGAATTCTATCGAACCCTCACCGTGTTGCTTCTTCCTCTTGTTGATTATCCGCACCAGCTCCATCTCCCATTCGTCTAGCTCGCGTTCTTTCTCTTCGAACATCCTAGCGAGACTCATGGTGAATTTGCCGTAATGGTGGAACTTTTCTTCTTCTGGTGTAGTGGCACCCTCTCCGTTGAACATGGCTTCGTCTAGACTTGCAATTTTCTAGCTCCAGAGGGACTTTTTTGAAGTCTTTGAGTTTGATGAGGATCTTATTGCTGCTTTGGGATACTAGAACGTCAATTATATCACCATCTCTGATGGCTAATTCTAATTCCGCGCTGAATACTAAGTTGTGCTTCTTGTCCTGGATGGTGTATACGAATTTTTTACCACCGTTATTTGGTTTGGTTTTTAAGATGTTGAGGAGGAGTTGGTGGCTCTCAATGGATTCGTCTAGAATGGGTGTGAGGTAGGTGTAACCTTTCATTGGTTTGTGTGTAATTCGACCGTAATCGCTGGAGGATTTTGGTCGCTTTCTACGATGGTTGAATAGAACAGGCATGTAGTGTTGTACTTTCGAGCCTAGCAGCCATTTTCCGGTGATTTTGAATGTGCGTAGGGCTTCTTTCGGGGTTTGAGGTTTGAGCAGGGGCAGGTAGAAGTTTCGTTTGAAAATTCTGCTAGCGCCAGTGATTTTACAGAAGGATAGTATGTAGTTCATCTTGCTCTCTTGGTCTGGTTTCGTATGGGAATAAATGATGAATTAAATTGCTACTTACGATACTGCTTCTGGCTTTTCGTGGAATAAGAAAACAAATCGTTTTAAAATATCATCATTTTTATTATTTGTTGATCACACACATATGGGTTTTAAAATTAAAAATTTTCTCGATAAAATAAGTTTTTTTGTATAATCAAAAATTAAATTACAAGCGATTCTATCTTAACAATCGGATTTTCTATTAATAAGAGCGATTGGATACGCGCGCACGAACCGTGATATTTCCGTACCCGAAGCGCACACAAAAGAGAAGCACCACACGACACTACATGCTAAGCGGGACTGAAAGCGATGCAATCAGATCCGAAAGCGCCCCGTGCCAACTTCTACGTCATACGCCGCCAACTTCTCCATCAGCTTTATCTTCCTGTTGCTCGTGCGTACGTTCTCCAAGATCTGTCTGGTGTTGTCGTCGTCGAAGAACGTCCCTTTGTGGATGCCTTCTTCGTATTCGGTCAATTTGGTGCTTTTCTTCACCGGCTCCTGGGGTTTATACGGCAGAGGCTTCTCGAACACCATACTCTTGCACTTCTTCCTAATTTGCAACCGTAACCTGTCCACTTTCATCTCCTCTTCCCTGATCTTACTGGTGAGCTTATCTCTGAGCCTCTTCCGCTCTTCCTCCTCTTCCAGCCGCATCCTCTCCTGGAAAGCCAACAGTCGATCCTCTTTAGGGCCAGCGGGCGCTTTGGGGACGTCTTTTTCCTTATCTTTGGTCTTCTTCTTCTTCTTTTTCTTTTCCTTCTCCGGCTCGCCCATCTTTATAATCGGATCGCGTCTGATCCTCTACCGCCTCTTCTATATAAGTCTAGAGACGAATTGATACTGAAACCAGACACGATCCTTTGCGATGTAATCGTAGATTGAGCGTGGGAGGTGTTGCGACGCGACCAATGGTGGTCAAGAGGCGGCTCCGTGTGTCCTGATAAAGATTATTGTGCGACTTTCGGCCTACTTGGGTACGGTTCCAAGTTGGACGCCGTCCTCGATTCCTGGAGTTCCTCCCAGGTCGCAGAGATATCTTTGGGGCTGGGTTAAATTTAGGTCGCAGATAACACGTGGTGGAATTTACGGAGCGTCCTTTATGATACACGAGGGAAGTCTCTTTCTAAAGCTCGATTTTGAGTCCACGTGTGTAAGGGCCTATCTGTACGGATGAATGATTTATTACAAGGTTACCTTCAGGTTAAAAAAAAAAAAAACCATACATATAGAATGTTACATAACTCCCTTTAAGATCTGTAATGCTAGTGATTAAACTCGGAAAAATACTGACTACTCTACTTTCATTTAATTTTAAAAATTGAAAATATTGAACTTTTAACATTTCTATAAAAATAAAAATACGCTTAAAGAAAACAAATGGTACAATTAGCTTTATAATGTACAGGGTGGGCAAATTTCGATATTTTTATAGGGTACACACCAAACAGTAATAGATATAGGAAAAGTAAGCAGAAGGTTACGATCTCTTTTTTTTTGAGTTTGGCTTAGTGTTTCAAACAGATTGAAGCTAACTTGTTTAGTTCTCGATATACCAGGCGTTTTTCAAAATTAACCATTTTCTTTCAATCGTTATAAGTCCGATACCATAATATATAGAGGAAATATGTTATAGATATTGCCACGAATCGGCCTTCAAGAGTGGGGATAGCGCTAAGCTATATAATTATTGTAATAATAGTAAATGGGACTCTCTGTAAAGTTCTCTTTATGTTGTTTTTTATAAAGAATACACTGGCATGCTTGCGTCTTTTTAAAATTTATTATTATACGAATTATTTGCAAAAGTTATTTTTTTTAAATAGAACACCCTGTATATCTTTAGGTAATTGAATTGCATTTTTTTTCCCGCCATATATTATGGCATCGGACTTATAACGATTAAAAGAAAATGACTGATTTTGCAAAACGCCTGGTATATCGCAACAGCTTCAATCTGTTTGGATCACTAAGCCAAACTCAAAAAAAGAGATCGTAACCTTCTGCTTACTTTTCTTATATCTATTACCGTTTGGTCTATACCCTATAAGAAAGAACATCGAAATTTGCCCACCCTATACAAGTGTTCCACAGAAGATGACAGTGGCGGCTCGTCTTAAAGAACAAATTAATTATTAAAATGCTTTTATTTTCCGTAAAAATACCGATAAATACACGTACCATTTTTTTTATTATTTAGCACTTTCATGAATGGCTCGACGCTTTGATGATGCTAAATATTAATATCGGTGACTGACACATTTAAGTACAGAACGAACTTTGCGATTCCCTTGATTTGATGCGAGGAAATACGCTTTGTATTTATTTATACAGACAAGCGACGAGCGAGGAGCCACGTCTAGATTGGCACCGATTTCAGACGTTTGATATAGTCTCTGCGGAGAGCTAGCAGAAGAGAGGTGGTCGGCCTACACGGGAAAACTTACATTGAAGTAGGGCCAGCCGCATCTTGGCCCGCTGTTTTGTTGATTGGTCGAGTCATGCAGTAGTTAGTCCGGATTATATGCAAAGTGTATATATTTTATTTTTTGCATATCTTTATATGTAGACGTATTACACTAATTGAAGTTAATTAGCGCTAATTAGTGATATATTGCATATTTAGGCATTTCTATGCATATTTTGCATATATTGCATATTTAAGCTTTTTCTTATCCTTTCTATTAGTAAAAATTCCTAGTAATTCCTAATGTAGATCGATAACCGACAATTCTCAGAACGATAAATCTTTTACATTAGTTTCTGTAATACCTTTTTCCAAGAACTGCACGTGTTTAATTTCGCCTAGCAGAAGGGATGTGGTAAATACGTTTTTTATTATTAATCCCAAAATAAACTATTCATCCATTGAATATCTTGAGCGAAACGCATGTAATTGTGTTACGTTTTTAAATACTGTGCGTACATACGATGAGTATAGCGAACAAAATTTCTTTATGGATTAAGCATATCCTGGACTGGTAAAGGATGGCGACAAAAATTTTGTCGAGCCTGCAGTAAAACTGGTAAGTTTAATTTTACTAAAAGCTTTACAATTGTTTTTAAATTCTTAACTTTTGATATAAAATGACAATTTTGTTGTAGTGTCTCTGAGAGAAAATACCTGATTGATCAACAGGCTAAAACTCCATCACATATTGGAAAATGTGAAAAACTAAAGCGATCCGCATGTGTGCAGCAATCTATACGTCAATGTGTTAGCGCCAACTTCACCGAAAACTCAGAACAGAAGAATATAATACGATCTGTGTAACGCATGAATTTCGTCTAACATCCATTAGCAAGATTGAACAATGTTAATTTGAAATCATTTCTGCAAAAATATTGCAAACATAATATACCTGACGAAAGTACCTTACAAAAAAATTATGTCACATCTTGTTACCAGCAAACAATAGCAGAAATTCAATAATTGGTAGGGAATAATTTTATTTATATCATGGTAGATGAAAGTACGGATAAGTGTGGCCGTTATATTGCCCATTTGTAATAGGAATTCTTCATGAAGATATTGTAGAATAAATCATATTTAATTATTGTAAAGAACTTCAAAAAACAAAATAATGTGACAATTGCCCAATTCGTTCAAGAAGGTTTATCAAATTTCTTTTTACCTGGAAGTATACCTTGTGAACAAATTTTACTAATATTGTCCGACGCTGCACCATACATGATAAAAGCCGCGCAAAATTTAAAATTCTTTTATAGTAACATTATTCATACCACTTGTTTAGCTCATGGGTTATGGTGTAGCCGAATACATTAGGAATCAATTCCCTTTGATTAATGATTTAATAAGCAATGTCAAAAAAGTATTTTTAAAAGCAGCTTTACGAATCCAATTTTATAAGGAGCGACTTCCCGGTGTTAAGTTGTCTCCTGAACTGATTATTACAGGATGGGGTACATGGTTAGAGGCTGCAATTTTTTTCGCCGATAATTTTGAATGAATAAAAAATGTCATTCTTGAAATCACTGCTGACTGCATTGCTCTAGAAAACTGTAAAAAGATAGTAACAAACATCAACAGAATTGCTACATATATTAAGTCAAATTATAGCTTTGTTTCAAGTTCCATTCGTAAACTAGAAACGCAAGGGATGTCGCTCTGGGAATCAGTCGAAATAGTAGACGAATTTGATATGCTATGTAAGAAGATTAAGGGTACAATAGGTAATTCTATATACGATAAATTTAAAAAAGTGATAAATAAAAATGCGGGGTATTTGAAATTGAAGAAAGTTAAGAAAATTTTGGAAGGTGAAACAGTAAACGATTTCGACTTTAATTTTAATTTAGAATGTAATTGCAAAGCTAAAAAAAATGCAGCAATTACATCTGTGGATGTTGAAAGAAGCTTTTCTATTTCGAAACATATGTATTCTGATAGAAGACAAAACATTCTTTTACACAATTTTAAAAAACATTTAATTATGAATTGTTTTAGAAATATGTTGTGAAAAAATTTTGTGCAATAAAGTTAATGTTTAAATTTCTGCTCTTATTTATTTTATGTAAAAATTTTTGCATATTGTCGCAATTTTTTTGCGTATATGCCCCACGTTTATGCATATTTTCTCAAAAATCGATGCATATAATCCGGTCTCTAATGATGATAAATCATTTTGGAATAAATTAAAATTTTGTGAATGATTTTTTTGTAAAAACGTAATTCGAATATGATTCCAATTAAACATAATTGCAAATTTGACAAATTCATTGACAGCGCAGACGGAGACACAGATTGTGCAATCGACAAATATAAAATTACGAATTTTTTATTGTCCCATAACGAAATCCCTAATTTTTTTATTGGATGTAGTTGTGACGTTGAAATTTTTTTTTTTTAAATAAAATATTTTTCGTTCTTTCAAGTGATATTTTTAAAACATAAATTTGAAATTGAATTTAATTACATACCTATACTAAAATAAATTCTTGAGAAGAAAAAATTAAAAATAGTATAAATTAATGACGCTTTTAACAGAATCCTGATGATTTTCAGTCACTTCAATCATATTTCTTTGTTATTTAAAATAAATTTATTAAAATTTAATTAAAAAAATAAAAAAAAAAATTTTGTATCATTTTCCAAAATTATTATATCCAATTTTTCTAATTGAATTTAAATTTGATCTACTGATTTATATATAATATCATTAATTTCCGGTTTCATTTATTTAAGAAAACAACATTAAAAGAAATTATTTAATGGTGATATATTTCAGTAAAGTGATATAGCAAAAATACAATATATTAATTAATAAGTAACATTTTCTTGTCCATTTAATAATCATGAAGTACGTATTTATAGAATTTATAATATGAAGGCGTCATGAGGCACATGGAGACAATAAAAACATGATCTACTAAATTAAAAATGTATAAGAATTCCCTAATATAAAAAGAAGCAGCAAAACAAGTGTTTATTGCGACATATAGGACGAGAAACAAGCAGTGGTTTTGTGTGTGGAGTTTTTCTTTTGTGATAAAACAAATAATAAATAAATAAAAAATTTAGTTAAATTATATATACGTTCCCATTTTACATTTTGGTCTTCTAAACGACGCACTTCCATAATTTGTACCGATTGATCCCGACCGTATCGAAAACATTCTGGAATTGGAAAGGCTCCTTCCAGTCCACCTTCCTTCTGCGCAGACTTTTCGAGATGAACCTCTTATGGTCGGTGGTGAAGAAGGTGCCCTTCTTTATGCTGGTCTCCAGATCTATCAGCTTCTCACTTTTCTTGACAGGCTCCAACGGCACATATTTTGGCTTCGGTAGATTCTCCAGCAATTTCTTCGCCAGCAATCTGATCTCCCGCCGTTTAGTATTGATGTTCCTCTCTTCTCCGTCTTTCTTTTGCGTCATCTTCTTCACGCGCTCCTTCTCCTGTTCGATGCAGTCCTTCTCCAGTTGTACCGAGGTCATGTCGAACACTTTGCGTTTGACCAGCTTCACGGGTTCATTGGATTTTTCCGTGTTGGCCGTTTGCATCGCCGCTTGCATTGCTTTGGCCGATTTGGGCTTCTTCTCTCGCCTTTTTATGCCTTGGGATTCCGGGATGACCCTCTTGGGCCGTTCGTATTCGAATTTTTTGGGCGGTTTCTTAGGTAAAACCGGCATAGGAACATTCTAATTCCTCTCTTCCTCTTCGCTGACTTCCTCAGAAGACGATTCTTCTTTCTGGACTTGAACTGGCGCTTTCTTCACGACCCTCCTGATGATTTTCTTGCGTGGGGGGCTTCTTCTTTGGGAGGTTCCGGTGGTGGGGTCTGCGCTTTCGGAGTTCCTATCCTCTTCCGTCTCGACGAATTGCAATTCGCCTGTTTCGGAAATGCTGGATTCCCCTGGGAGGAACATGGGTTTCGATGGGTCATCTCCCATTACCAGACCGGGTAACAGCGTGACTTCGTTATCCATGACGATGGTGAATCCAGGGGTGTACTCGAACGTCCCATCTTCTTTTGGTAAAGTCTGCCCGGGCATGAACATCTCCCCTTCTTCCGATTTGACCATCTGCCCGGCTACGAAGCGCTCAGCGCCACTAGATGGTAAGTTGCAAGGACATACCGCTGACGTTGGCGATTTCAGTGAAGGTACCTTCGGGCATAACCTTGACTATCTCGGGTATTTCAGGCATCAACGGTAATTTGGCCAAGACTTCCGGACCGGCGTTCTGTAACTTCTCGCACACGTTCTTAGTCTTCTCCATGTTATCCACTTCCATGGCTATAGGCTCGTCCTCAACCGGCTCTTGGATTTCCTCCACAATCTGTTTGCAATCTTCTTCAAATTTATCCCAATCCATGTTCTCCGCCGCAGCAGCCATAAGCGTCTTCCAATCGGCCGTGTCTTCGCCTTTCATCTTCTTCTTCCTCTTATTGGCCAGTCGCATCATCTCCAGCTCCCATTCCTCAACTCCTGATTCTTTGGCTTCGAATAGTTTCGCTAGGGACATAGTTTCTTTCCCATGGTGATGGAATTCTTCTATATGCTTCCTCGTCCATCCCTCTCCCCTGTAAAAGGGTGCGTGGCCGTCGTATTTCACCAAAGGCAGGGTGACTTTAGTGTGGTCTGAGAGCAGACGACTATCTTCTCACTACGCTGGGCGATGATGACGTCTATGATTTGCTTTTCCCGTATCGCCCTTTCCATCTGGTAGCTGACGACCAAGGTGCAATCTTTATCCGGGACGTAATAGGTGTAGCATTGCCCTCGACCCCTGGGCTTGCTTTCGATCATCCTCTTCAACTCTTTGTGGCCTTCCATGTCTTCGTCGAAGAAGGGCATGACGTATTTCATGCTCTCCTTCTTGCGTTGCCGCTTCTTCACGACTTTAACACCTTTCGGCAACTTCCTATATCGTCGCCTAGTTTGCCTCTCTTTGTATTCCTCCAAGACTGGGATGTAATGCTCGATCCTGTTGCCCAGGAGATTCTTACCGGTGATGATGTGCCTCCTTAGAGCGTCTTTCGGGGAGATGGGCTTCAACAGAGGTAAGTAGAAGTTCCGTTGGAATAATTTACTCGACCGCGTGATGCGGCATAATTGCAGCATTACATTGAAAGGCATTTTGAAGCTCTTTTATTTAGACGCCTAAAATACTTCTCGTTTCAGTATATTTGAGTTACTTACTGATTTTTATTTGGGCGTTATATAACTGGACGTATTATTTTTTTGGGATGCCTCTCTACTTCCGCTATATCACTATTCTACGTATATCCGGGAAAAAGAAAACTATATAATCGAAAACCTAGTCGATTATTGTTCGTATTGTACGCGATAACACATAAAGAGATTTCGTTCGGGACACAAGCACTTCTGCCGAGCTCTGGGACATTAAGGAAAAAAAAATGTGTCGCGGTGATTGGTCGAAACGGTGGGGGTCCATCAAGGAGACCTTGTGTGATTTTGGCGAACTTCGATCTGACTAATAAACATCATGATGTTGTGCTGGTCATCGCGTCGAAAAAAATAATCGCCCGGAAATGATTGGGCGATGAATGGGCGAAGACTTGTTGAGGAATTTCCGGATTGAATTTCGCGTGATTCCCCGGAAACGGTACGAATTGCATGTATACGAGTGCTTAAGCTAGCGCCGTTGCGAATCTGTTTTCAAGGCAACGTCATCGAGGTAAATAAAAATAAGAACTATTGTCGCGTCCAAGAGGGGAGTGGTGGATTGCTATTCGGTGACCGTCGACACCTTTGTAAGCGGAGGAATGCTTTTATGGTTCCGAAATAGGCGTTCGCGAGGTCAACTCCGACGGTGCCAAGTTTAACTCCCTTTTCGCCGGCAAATTCGTCGTTGCATATCTACAAATAGGTTCTTCTGCATTGGGTAGATAGATATACAGCGTGTCCCATCGAACTGGGTCATTAGATTCTTTTGAACTTCTAGCAGGAATTTGATTTTGAAACTTGCAGTATTGTCATGGCCCACTGTGGTCTATTTAAGGAAAATATTATCAAACTTTATAGCACTTTCGATATACAGGGTGTTGATATCAACTTTCTTATTTTAAATGGAATGGTACAATTTTGATCGGTACAATGAATGTATCGAATAATTTGCAATTAGTTTATATATGAGAGTTCCCTATCTCTAAACTCAACTGTTTTTGAGATATTTACAATTTTGTTGATTTTTTTGGACGTCTGATGAGGTATACTTCATTTACTATAACAGACGAGGTACGTCATTACTTGCAAAATCGGGCCATGCAATACCATATTATTAAAATAACCAACTAACATATAACTTATTCATGTTTAATTAAAGATACTATGTTGGTGCCTACTGCTTTTCAATTTGCATGCTTGTCACATCTTCCCAATGTATTCCCACCAATTTAGTTATAGCTGTCAACTGTCAAAGGGTTATATTCTGCATTTGCAGTAAAGTGTGGGAATTTGCGTTTATACTTGGTATATATTTATTTAAAATAACTAGTTATTACAACTAAACCATACCGAAACCATTGTGTAAACAATCGAAGGAGTTAATAGTTTCGTTAATCGTTCGACACAGAACGCGGGAATAACGGGCCATTACTCCTGTTAACTTTCGTGCGAGGAGTATAAAATCCATATATTTTTAATGTCATATTCTTTACAGTATTTCGTTTTTAGAGAGTAACGAGTGTTCTAAACATTTATGTTGCAAACATAAGTAAACTTTCATCCATGAGTAAACAAGGAATTACATCCACTAATCCAAAACGAAAATGCATACGAAATAAATGTAAAAATTGATTATTCTACTCACTGTCAATGTGCTATTAGAAACACAATTTATGAAATGTACGAAAACAGTGAGTATATACAAATGTTGTTTATAGAAGTGGTTCTTTCACATACACTTTTCAGACTAACATAATACACAGACATTCAAAATGATTGTCAATTCCGCTCCTATAGATAGTAGCAGGGTGTAGGTATGTTCCGCGTATTTGTAATGAAGGTTTGAACTAAGTCAGTGTTGGAACATAAGAAAGTAAACGGATCTGTCATAAATAAGGAAAACGTAACCTATATTTGAACTCGCATTATATAAACGACTATGGATTGGTGTTTCTGCTTGTAAAAATGAAATGTAAATTAATTTAACTTTACTAAATTATGATTTTACAATTCAGTACTAACGTGTTTAACTAAATTTATTTATTACTTTAAATTATAACATACAATTAGTATAATTATTAAGTGACAAAACTGCATCTCTCAGTTCTTCTACGGTATGCATGCGGTTTCTATAGATCCTATTTTTTAGATAGCCAAACATGAAGTAATCTAATGGGGTTAGATCAGGCAATCTTGGTGGCCATCTTTGTGCTCTAACAAACCTGTCAGCAAAAAACTGTTGAAGATATTGGCAGGTTTGTCGTTGAGTTGTGCTGGAGCATTATCGTGCTGAAAATAACCTGCTTCAGCTCATTTTCTTGTAACTCTGCAATAAACCATTCCAACATCTGTGGTAACGTTGGGCTGTTACAGTTTCCTCGAAGAAAACTGGCCCTATTATTGTTGCCTGGACATAGCTAACCAAACTCCAACTTTTACGGGATGCAATGCGTTTCTCGAAATTCGTGTGATTTTCTGCAGACCAGATACGATAGTTTTGTGAATTTAATATAGTCTGTTAGATAAAACCAGGCTTCATCGAGAAAAATAATTTGTTTAGCAAGTCATCGTCCCTTAAATTGTTATAAACCAATGACAATATTCCAACCGCCTATCGTGATCTAATGGTAATAATTCCTGTACCGTAGAAACTTTATAGGGATGAAATGTAACTTTCTTTGACAGCTCATTGCGTGAAGTGTATGATAAGCCTATAAAATTTATAAATGTAATAAACTATTTCACTTAAAGTTAATATTGATTTTTACCCTGTTTGTTGAGCTATTACCACAGATAAATTCCCTTATTTTTCTTACAGTATTCAGAAATACTATTGTTGTGATATTAGATGTAAATATAAACGATTTGAAAAAAATTATAGATAAATAATCGAAAGATACTACAACACGCACGCCAATGTCGCTAAATGTCAAGAAAATTCATTTAATGTATGAAATTTGTATGTAGCTAACTTCGCTCATTAAATTGGTAATAAGTATAGATAATTTTTTTTCCGGAAAACAGTTTTTTTCTTACGACAATCATTTTGAATCACATGGTATTTACTAAATTACCAAGTTTATCTTAACAAGTGTCAGTTTATTTTTAAATCGATTAGAACACTTTATTTAGTTTTATTTAATATTTTGTGTCGGCTTCTGCTTGTAGTAGGTTCGATTTACGTGCATAGTCAAGTGTCATAAGTTCGTTTAAGGTTTTGTGTGGATAAACTTTTTATAAATATTGCAGTTGAAATTCTTGAGTATTAGTTGTATTTCTTTGTAATATTTAACATATAAAGATGTGGTAATCAAATTTATTCGAACAATGACTTTCATTTGTTTGACGGAGTAGAATAAAAAGAATTGATAAATGAATTTGTAAAGAAAAAATAAAAGTAAAACACTACACTCACAATCATTGATTAATTGTTCCTTTTTTATCTGCATTTTCTTTATTCCAATTATATAATATTATAATGTTTGTACCAAACTGCCCACATAGCCATATTTAAATTTCCCGCAATTATTCTTAGTAACTTCAACGTTGAAACATAAAGTTACCTACTATTTTGTACTACATTGATAGTTATTTTAATGCCTTTACGTTGAAATTACTAAAAATAGTGGCGGGAAATTTGAATTTGGCTATTAGGGTAATAGATATTTCATTTGCCATTAAAATAAATATGAACCAAATACAATTGGTGAAATTTAAGTACGCATAAGTATGTACCAACAAGTATGAAGGTGAGAGCTAAAGAAGTGTAGAACATGTTCAATTAAAGTAAAGCTTGGAATTATTAATGCTTTATTTGCTTCATTGCACTAAAATGAGCGAAACTGGAATGTTATACTAAAGGCAAAAACACTTTACTTTAACAGAGTCATTCATCGCAAAGCAATAACAGTAACATTTTTATGGCTGCATTTTTTAATGAAAAAATGTGCTAATTACAATGATTTTTTTTTTCAAAATGATTTTGCATTCAATTGAAAATTACATTTAAAGATGTGAATTATCTAAAAATTTTGTTTCAATGCAAATTTAATTGAAAGAAATAGTAAAAAAACAGTTTTATTAATTTTAATGGGATACATTTAAAAAAAAAAAATGGGAGTTACTTTTCTTTACATTGGTGATACCTATTAAACTGTTGGATTGGTAGTACTGTTTGGCCCTCAAATTTTGCTTGTATCATGGTATCCATCTGCACTTACGAAAATTCTTCAAAAAACACTTTAATTTTGGCAGCACTTCTAAATTTACAGAAATTAAAATAATTCCTTTTTTTATGAAATCTAAAGAAAAATATACATACTGGTATTTAAACTATTTTAAAGTCTCTCCAGCATATTTACTTAACCTAGATCTATATAATTCCCTCTACGATGATGCAAAAGATCCAATTCCTAAACGTGACGTGCCATCAAGGTTCGCAACTTGTTTATATTTTACGATATTCATAAGTGTCCTTAACATTTCGCTCGAAGCAACACCTCTGTAGGTGCACTTAGAACACACGGGCAGATTTTCTGGATAACGTCCAGCGTTGTAGGTCATATGCATATATACTCGTATTTACAATTACATTTAATATAATAGATGATCCAAGGTCCAGCAGACCCTACTTTAGAAGCTATACAGACAAGCACAGTCTACTGCGATAATAGCAAGTGTGATCAGCACTTATGGCAGCGTGATTGGTTTATCCTCTCAATCACACTACGATACGTTAATTTTATCTAATCGTAGTAAGCCGTGGTTAACTGTATACATATTTGAGAGATTCAGCATTCACCAACAACAAATTCCAATTAATTATCAATTACATACAGTTTCTATTCACTTAAAACTAGCACTAACATGGTCGCTGTTATAACAAAATTCAGAGAGATCCAAACTCAAACTATCGATAACTCATTAGATTAGGTAGACAAAAGTCTTGACCCAAAATTAATGAGAGAAATATGCAATGATTCTATCTCTATTTATGGCAAACTTGTGTCAAGACTTTTGTCTTCGATCTAAAGGTCAATTTGTAAAATTGACAAATATTCAAATAAAGTGCTTAATAACAAAGCTCAGGGACACTTATCCAGCTCATACGGCCCCATCAGAACTAATCATTTATTTTATATTACTTTTATAAATGATTAAAGTAATAAACGACTATTTTATGCATAAGAGACATTCTTTGAATGAGTTAATTTTCTTTTATTCTGCAAAAAATAAAATAATTATGACGATGAACTTTTAAATTTGTAACATTCTTTTTTTTGTATAAATAAGCCCATCTGAATTAACCGCTTAAGGGGAGGTTTACATATATATATCGGCAAAGTCCAAAAACTTTGAGCTTTTTTTTTCAGACAAAGGAAAAGATATACGAAATACGGCTTTTTTTAAATAAATATATTAAAACTTAAACATTAAAAAAATATATTTTTTTTAATGACAAGACCACTATAACGTTCGCTATTTGTATCTAGGTAGCAATGTGCACAGAAAACACGGTCAAACTGCGTAAACTCTAGCATACGCAAAAGTGATCTGAAATTGAAATAAAAAGAAGAGTTAGAAATATTAAATTTGTTGGAGTTATACCTAAATTTAACCAAATAAGTCGAAAGCAAACAATGTGGCAGATATCTGGACTTTGATTTGATTATTTTCTATTTCTTTTTTGGTGTTATGTGGATATAAAAATGTGGGAATATTGCAATTTTTAGTATAATTATAGGTATAACCTCCAACAAAAACTGTTTACATTAAGAAAACAAAAGAATTAAGTGATATATTGAAGACTTGGAAGAACTAGAACTTACGCAGATTTGGAAAAATCATGTTTTCGAGAAAAACGCGTTCAAGAATTCTCACCAAAAATTCTTTACAAATAGTTCAACATACACTTAGTCAATATTCCAGCACTATACATTAATCCTTCTTCTTCTTCATACTTCGGCATTTGCAAAATTTGGTTGCTTCCCTTTAGACAGCAAGCAGTTTTGCAGCGCTGGACATCACTCTGCTCTGCTCGTTGTATGCGCTGATGATCAGAATTGATGAACGAAATTTTGGCGTCAAGTCCTACTGCAATTGCCACCGAATCATATTATTTGCAATACAGAAAAGTAACCTTCATTGAATAAATTTGCGGCAATGTAGAGGTAGCAAGTTGAATTGTTTATGGGTCGCAGTGTTAAATCTTTTGGAGCTAGTTTCTACACCACATGAACTAAACGAGTCGTTTCAATTTTGACAATTTTTTCCAATGCATCTTGCAATAAATCACTCCAGAAAAAACTTCATAAATCGGCCCTAATAGCATCTTGATTTTTTTTTTTTGCAAAAGAGGGTCATGTGTGAAATGAAGGCAAGCTCAACATTGGCTTCTACTGCAACGGCGCCACTTTACACAGGCTGTCTACACCTTTTGGACAATAAATGTGTCGTGAATCTGCGTCGGTTGAACATTTATAATGAAATGTAGCCCAAATAGGTTGCCTTCATTTTTTATGCAGCAGTCTGGATGTTGTCTAATTGCGAGTTCATAGTACAACACTATTGTTAAATTATCAATAACTTTGTCAGTTTACCAGCGCCCTTTCTTCAAAGTCCACTCATTCTTTTTTGTACATCTCCAACGCATTCTCTTTTTTTTCTTGAACAGTTACATCTTGGTACCGACTAAAAATCGCAAATTGCTTAAAAAGTTGTCTTGTCTCAGTCGCCTATCCGAAATCGTGCGAAAATTTCTTTTAAGGCATCGCATCGACTTTTTTCCTGTGCTACTCTCGATGATCCGTATTGGCGGTTACCCTTTGCCATCATATTTATAGCCCAGCTTCTTCTAAGAAATTTAGTGTAAGTAAATGCATCTGCAATAAAATGATACATTTTAATGGTAAGTAGTTTTCTAAAGCGTGGGAAAGTGTGTTTTAAAGTAAAGAATATTGTTAGATCAGTTTTTTCACATGTGCTTTTATTCTCGGTCTAATTGCTTCATATTATTGTAATATAAATAGCACTACTCTGTCGTTTATTTTGTGATCCCGACTGCAGTGGCATTTCTAATCATTTAAAGACAACTATACATACACCACAAACAAGAAGTTTGATTATTTCGACCCAAATAGCCCCCGAGTCCAATATAGTATTACATCTAATATGCTCCGTTTGTGTTCGGTAACACCGCTCTTTTAATAAGCCGTAGCGACTAAACAATGCGAATATTACGAAACCGCTTTAACCATGTAATGATATTATTTGGAGCTTTCAAAAATGCCAAAAAACGAAAAATCGATTTTTCCAGTCAAATACATGTAAACCTCCCCTTAAGTTAAAATATAAGGTATTCCTAAAATACTTATTATTTTTAAAAAAATTTTATTTGAATTTAAATCTTTTCCCGCTGAAAGCAGTACTACCACCCTCGGATGTACGCAATTCTAACTTATTACTAAACGGAAGCTTTGGAAATGTTTTATTTTTATATTCAATGAATTTAATGAAATTTAAAAAAAAAAAAACCCATATTATTGGTTAAATTAATATGATTAAGTGATAAATATTCTTTTATGCAGATTAGGTTGTTGAATATATCATATAAATAATATTCCATAAGCATTTACTTACCTTTACTTACATAAATTTTATTTCATTAAGCCTTGGGTTAATATATTTTAAGTTGTCGTTATTTATACGAATTTAGTGCGTATTTTACACGTAAAATTTTAAATTCGTCAATAAATAGCTAGGTGTAAAACGGCCTTTAAATAAATCACTTTATTGCAAAGAATATATTCCCAGTAATTTATCATATTATATTTAAATTTGAATAACCTCGCGCCGAAGCACTACCACCAACTTTATTTGTATGAAAGTACCATAAAGGTACTAAACCGCTTTATTCAAGATTGTTTTTATAGGTTAGAGCAAAAACTTAAATTATTACGCATTTATGTAAACGAATTCTAATCGAAAAACGATGGTAAGAACTGTAGCGACCGCTGTTAGAGGTTAATTAACATTCCTTGTAAATAACTTTACAGTCATTTATGCGTATTTTCCATATTTTGCAGCTTCTGGCGGTAAATCAGCGAAAGCGGCTAGAGCTTCTACAGTATCTACAAACAATAACTATGGTGGATCATCGAGCGGTGAAAGACGTAAGTATTTACGTGAATGAATTAATTCGATTTATAGCTATTTCTGATGGGATTTAGATGGTATTGGAGGAAATCCTGTTCATCCGAGGGAGACACCATCTTGGCAGAAACCCATAACGAATTTCTTTATTAAGCAAGAAGTAAATAAGGATAAGATCGATAATTTGGAGGGCAATATGAGGGAAATTGAAGAATCCTTAGGTGAAGGTGGCAGTAAAATGTCTGAATGTATTACCGAGTGATGAAATGGAAGTTGAAAAAAGTCCGAACAAAGAAAATCGAAATCTTAAAGAAGGGAATCGTCAATCAGAAGAAGTGAAAGAAGATGTAATGGAAGAAGGAGAAGTCGAAGAAGAGGTTATGCCGATGAAAAAAGCAAAATTAGATTTTTATAAGAACTTGGAAGCAATCGAGAATAATTCAGTCTAATCGATGCAAGTTTTTCTTTTATTTATTTCATTTTTTTTTTTTTAAATTAATTTTGTACTAAAGATAAGGTTCAATAAATAAAATATCAGAAAATTTCACTTATGAAACACTTTATTTAATAAATATTATATTATCATTCGTTATTATTTATTATTAACAAGCTTAACATGTAGGCAACATTGAATGAACAATTTGCTGTGAATATCAAATGAAAAATTATTGTATGTTGTACATGAGAACAGAATGGAGGAAAATGAATTTATTATTTCAAAGTAAAAATACAACGGAAAGCTCCATGATTTACTATTATTCTCTCAGATTATACAGGTTTTTAAATTAGAAGCATTTCATTTGTCTAATATTACTTATTTCACAAAAATGGTATTATATATTTTTCTGCAGTCTTTATTATTTACTTATAGGTATTCATATACAGGGTGTTTCACTCGTCCACTACGTTTTTCTTTTGAACTGTTACTAAAAATTAAAAATAGAACTCTGTCAATAAAATCATTTTGAAAAAAGTGTGTTTATATTACAGACATGATTTAGCGAAAGTTTATTCATCTCTAAATTAAATTCTTTTTGAGATATTTAAATTTTGTCCAGATTAAAATACTTTTATTGGATACATCTAGAAATTTTAAATATTTGTTATTATTGGACATTTTGACGTGTTCAAAATAAAGATAGTTCATATATATATTTTTTTAATTTACTTAAAATTAAGCATCTCAAATATTGAGTATAAAATAATATGTTTTTAAAGAAGCACCAACTTTTATTTTAGGTATTTTATTTTGTAAAATTGATAACCTCCCAGTAAACCAAATTCAAATCTCCGCAATTATTTAGTAACTCAACTAAAGGTATTCAATAACTATTAATCTAATCAAAATGTAGGTAATTTCATGGTTTAATGTTGAAGTTACTAAAATAATTGCGGGAAATTTGAATTTGGTTGACTTGGCTTTTATAATCCATTCTAATTTGTGTGATGCTGAAATGGATACTTCTGTAACATCTTCATTCATAGTTCAATTCATTTTTTTCTTCAAATGAACTTATATTTAATTATGGCAATTGAATGGTGGATTTTTAACTCGAGAATTATTTCTATTTGAAAATTACCATATCTGCTATAATTGATAATTTTGTTTGTTTTATTAATGTGGTGCTGCTGGACTGCCTGCCGGATGGGGTTGCTATGTTTTGCGCATTTTGTTTTATTTACATTCAGTGGATTCTTGTATCTCTTTTCAGGATGCTTGCTTTTAAATTTGTACTATTTTGATTTTTTTTTTTACACCTTTTTTTTCTTTGTATTAATGACGTACCTCTATTTCTTTGTAAATGCAGTTGGGTTAATAAATTTATTATTATTATTATTGACGAGAAAAAGATAGTGAATATGAAACACCCTGTACTTTAGGGAAAACATAAATAAGTATATTTACGTAAAATTATAGAAGAAGTGTTTATAAGATCGTATGGATATTAATAACAATTAATATCAGTTTTTTAGTGTTTACAATGGTGAATCTAATAGTCAACGTTTGTGTAAGTGGGTGATCAAGTTTCTACGTAAGATTCCTCTAATCATCATGGATAAGTTCGATTATGAAATAAGTTCTTACGTGGCAACTTTATTTGTGCTTCAGTTTAGGTACTACTACTTTTGCTTAGGGCGTGTGAGTATATTGCAATATTTTGATGTAGATGTTTTTGGATTTGTGGGAAGAAATCAGTGCTGTGAAGGTAAAGTTTTTCGATTGTATTATAACAGTCATCATCCATATTAATTTTCATCTAGTTTGCTACTTTAAATGATATGTACATTATTTAAAAGTTCATACAAATATTATTATGTGCGAATTCAGTTGACTTTGAGCCATCCTTCGTATGAAAATTCTTTACTCAGAGTCTCCGTGGAGATATCCTATTTCTAATGCATTGTAGGATTTAATGTACAGTGAAGAGCATCTTAATCGATACCGTTATAGAATTTCATAACCCCTATATATACAGGTTGGGCCACCACATTCGCGTCGGTTTATATACGAAAAGTGGAAAATATTTTCAAATTTTTGTTTAACGGTTATACAGGTTCAGAAGGAGACATTTCAAAATTTTTTGAGTATACAGAAAAGTTACACCCAAAGTTGTGAAAACTAAATGGACACCATGTATATTGTAACATATTTTGAAGTACAGACAAATAAAGATAGGTTGGTGTTTAAGTTTCTTATGCTATTCAAAATCGTTTACGAGATAATTAACTATTCTTCAATGTAGATAAATTGAAGAAGGCATGGCTGTCATGCTATTTGAGCTAGTAAATTTTAACGGTATTTATGTTGTTAACATAAAGCTAAGGCTTGATCAATAAATAAAATATGCAAAAAATATACAGGGATGAAACAAAAACATACTTTTATTTCGCTATTTTAAAGACAAGTAAATTCTTTCTTTTTTAAATGGAAAGCTGTATTAATTACCCTTATTTAGATTCAAATTTTAACGGTCTTTAAGAATTGTATTAATGTTTCCTATACCTATCTGTTATAGTTTCTTAGTAATTTATAATTTTCTTCTTTTTGAAGTAGGCTTGGACAAAACTGCTGTTGTTTTTTATATTATTTTCTGAATTAGTAATTTTTCTACGTAAAAATAGTTACATTTAGGAGTCACACAATGATAATTCTGAGCAAAACTGAATTTTAACCGAATAATAGTCATTTATAACGAAATTATTATCAGTTGTTAGCTTCGTTGTTGATATTTTCTTGTGTGTTAGTTACATCTGAGTGTGTTACAAATGGTTCACTTAACAGAAAAGGATAAAATTGATATTTTTACTATGGTAGAATGTGGTGATCGAAGACGAACACAACAAGTAGGTATATTATTCAATAACGTCTATCCTAACCATGCTCCTCTTACGTCATGTGTTTGCAAATTAATTAAAAATTACGCAGAACATCATCCTAAAAAAAATAAAATTTGTTGAAACATATTCTATAATTATAATGTCATCAATAGATGATAAATTTTGGTCAGTAAATATTTCAAATTCAGGATCAAATGTAAGTTGTTTATGTAAAAAAAAAATGAACTTATTTGATTTGTATAAATCCTATAACAATAATAAATACAATAAACTTATTTCAGCATTTTTCCAGACTATTTAATACTTACTAATTTCCCAATGTATTGTGCAATTCATGCAATTATTATTATAATCATAGTAAATATCATTTAAACACTAACCAAACACCTAAATGATACCTGACATATGTGACACTGGGCAAATGCAAAAATGGTAGTTTTTTATTGGCCAAAACAGTTGTGAGGTTTTAGAACACAATTTGAAATTTATCAATTTTTGTATGGGTTTTACTCACAAATATGAGACCCAAATGTTGTATCGTTTTATGCATTCGTCATCATATAACATAAAAATGAAGTACATTAAGTCGTTTCTTAAATAACTTGTTGAGGGATCCAACCCTATTGTCGACAGTGGACTCCAGGAAAATCCTAAATGGTTTACACTCAACGACCCCAAAAAGTGAATGTTTGGGCAGGAATTATCAATGATAATGCTATTGGACAATTTTTTTATAGATGGCACGTTAACAATGGAGAAATATTTAAATTTATTGATCCAAAACGTCATAGTCCGAAATCAAAGTATTTACTAAAAAATAACTTGTGGTTTGAATAAGACTGGGCTCCTCGACACTTTGGTTTAAGGGTCAGATCATTTTCCCAAATCGATGGATTGGACGAATAAAGACAATAGATTGGCCAGCCAAACTTAAACCCTTATGACTTTTTCCAATGGGGTTACATAAAAAATAAAGTTTATAGGCAGCGCCGAACAATTAAGCAGATCTCCGAATTAGAATTATGCGTGAAATGTAGATATACAGGGTGTATCAGATATAGAGGTAAATATAATAATATGTAGCAGCTGTAATCATATACGATCAAAAAGTCTTAATGACAGGAGGTCCATCTGTAAGCATTAAACGAGAAAAAAAATATTTTATAAATGCGTGGGCAGAGCCGCACCTGGCCCAACCTAAATGCTGTCCCGAGTATACCCCCAACATAGCACTATCATTCAGCCATTACCGCTGTTAGTTTTGTGTGCCAAGCCACTTCGAACATTTTATTTAAATTCTTCCCGTCTCGAAAAAACGATCCTTTTTAGAACCATCATGATTTCATATAAAGAAAATCGAAGTTTGATGCGTCGGCAAAAGCGCTTGGAATGTATAGACTCATTTTCCGCAGCGACATCATAGTAAAAAGGCGTGTTGCAAATTTTCTGTATCTACATTTATTTCTGTGTAATTCGATTCAATTCATTTTGCGTATTTTATTAAATAAATCCAAAAGAAATAGCTTCAGATTCATGTGGTATCGTTATTAACAACTAATCTCGATTCGACAAACAAAAGAAAAATATTTACGTTTTTGGTACTCACTGAAGTCGCATATCCGTGGAAACTCGAAACGTCTTATCAGGATATTAAAAATAATACTTTGTAGGACTTATGTAGAATGCTCTTAACAAATAAGGAATGTTTATTTTATAAAAAGAAGAAATTTAAAATGCCTCAGTTTTGGCCTTTATTTATTCAGAATGACGTTAAATGAATTACAGCATACATTAAGAATAATACTAAATGAGTGGCAATGTATTTATACATAATACCACGCTTAGCCGGTGCTTAACATAACGGTTTCCCTGCATCAGGCCCGACTAAAGAAGATTTTGGCCTCTAAATTTTACTTTTTTTTATTTTTTAATGATGAAATCCGGTTTCGGCGGGTTGTGCTTTATATGTCGTGTAGTTAACCCCAAGCAAAATTTACTTTTTTATTTGATACACCCTGTATAAATAAAAAATAATATATTTGGAAATGTCAGGTGCTTTTTCAGGGAGAGACTAGAAATGTAAGTATATATGGACAAGGCCGAGATTTTCTTACCACGGTACATGAAATAAACGTCTAGAACAAAAATATTTGATGTAAAATGATATTTGATATTTTCACTTTTGAACACTTGCAAATGAGAAATTTTTCTTCAAACAATGGCAGAAATGAGTGAATTCACAAGTCCGATAAGGGTAACGACTACATTTGTTGGTACTCACACAGTTATTGACACTTGCAACTTTAAAGTGAAATTAAGAATAACATCGTTTCTGGTGTTTTCCCTCCTACTAGACTGTGCGAGAATGAAAATGAATGAAATGATAAACATTTCACTTCAAATTTTTTTAACACTTTAAATAATTTATATCATTCTACATCACATTTGCATTTCATTCTTTTTAGTTTTCTGAAGATGGCCACAGGCCGGAATATGTAAAGATTATACTCAATAAAATAAGATTCGAAAGAACTATATTTATCATTCATTTTTATACACATTTATCCAATCCAATGGAGATAGAATAATAATAGTATTTAGATTGATACTCGATCAGACCACATTGAATTTGTCTTTCTGATTATTGTTAATTTTGTTACTAGAGTCTGAAATAAACTCAAGAATCCTTGTTATATAAACGGTTAATATGTGCAAAAAACTATAACAAAAGTAGCGATACAAATGGTTGTTTGTAATAACAATAACATCTAAAATAATTTTGAGAGAACTCTGGAGAAAGAATTATTAATAGAATTTTATAATATCTGTATGGAATTTTAAATATCTATATCCTAAGAATAATTGTTTTGGAGGATTTAAAAAATTAATGGTATTTCTACCTAAAAAAATATTTAATTCGTACAACATGACTGCTGTAACACAATGTTTTTTTTTGTGTATATAATCGAAATTTTCTTTTGTATATATACTATATAAAAAAGTGGTTGAAATTAAACACTTTGCAGATTTATATAAATCCGTATTGGAGGGAGCGATATAATCTTGTACAGTAACAAACGTTCAAAATTTTTCAATATTCATATTTCAGGGAATTTAAGGGATGATTGACCCATATTCTTTAATTTATTATTTGATTAATATTGAAATTCTCTAAACGGTAAATACTGTACGAAATTCTTTTTTTCTTGCATTTATACATTTATAAAAATAGGCTCGATTATATGGTAATAAGCTATGATTTTACTTAACGCAAATACAGCCAAAGGTAAGAGGTGGAAAAAAGGCGCTCCATGCGGAGATAGAAAGAGAGAGAAATAGAGACAGAGAGCATGAAAAGTATTAAATTTCTAAATCTTTTTTAAAAAAATAAATCCGATAAATATTCAACATTTCAAATTGTCTTTTTTTTTTCTTCATCTTATTTTACAGTTTGTAACAAATTTATTCATTTATTATTTCTCGTTTTTTTGCCCATTTTTCTTTTAGTTTCGTTTCAATGATGAGGTAAGTCTATTAATAATTATAAGATAATTGATACATAATGTTTCTAATTATTATTATAATTATTGCTGTTTATTTTCTTCTGCTGCACCTAAATAACATATCGCTAAACACAAGATCCACAGTTATTTATTATCATCTATGACAACTAAATTATTATACTGCGATGTGACGTTCTATTTGTTGTGATAATTATTCGTTATTCTGGTCTAACAGAGCGACAACTAAACCTAAACACATTGAATTTATGAGATGTACAGAGTGATAGTTTGCAATTTTTATCCACATGCGTAAATGCGTACAAAACGCAGTGAAATTTTTATTTACTACTTAATTTAGGTAATACATACTATATTAGATAATCTACAGCTTACAATTGACTCAATTCGGATTGCTATTTTAAGGAACTTCTCAATAGCTGAAATTAAGTGTAAAAAGTTGTTCAATAGGTATAAAAAAAATACGACATTTCTTTGGGTAAACTTCATCTAAAATTTAAGGAAGACCTATGTATAGCTACACATATATAGCACATATTTTTTTATATATTAATAATTAAATGAATGAGTAGAACGGCATTGTGACACGTTATAAAATGTGAGTTATGAGTTTCAATCAAAAATCATCAAGAGTCCGGATATTTAGTCAAAAGTCTGTTGCTTGTTTTTTGCCGTTTTTGTAGTAGTATGCAAGATTTTCCCTTTTAGCAATAATAATTCATTCAAGCGCTCTTTTTTAGGTAAAAAAAAATGTCTTCACGCGTAACTGTTATAAGTGGTAATAAATTTGTAATAGAATCGTCTGTATTTTAAAATAAGTCTTTACTTATCCTTATTTTATCCTAAAATTGTTATCTATAGCAATTTAGCGATTAATAATGCTTTATTAGTTCACAGTTATGGAAATATTATGTGTAAGTTTTATAACCCGTAATATTTGAATATACGAGGGGAGGTCCAAAAGTTCGTGGAATGGAGGGGATGGAATGCGGATAGGTGCGCTCGCTATGTGTCATTCTGATTGGGGACTCATCATTAGTTATAGGTTAAGCTGCAGCCCTATTGCGTCAGTCGTTTACGAATAGTTGCTGCTAAACAAATCAATCCGGAAGAAAACTGACATATGGAGAAAATTGAACACCGTGCTGTAATAAATTTCCTTACAAGCAAGGAAAGAACGCTCAAAACCATATTGAATGAAATGAAAACCGTTTATGGGAACAGTGCCCTAGTAAATCAATGATTTATAAGTGGCATGGTCTTTTTAAACAGGGCCGGGAGTCCATTGAAGACGACCCCGCTCAGGACCAGACGGGCCAGTTTGAGAAAAACAATTATCTGCATTAGTTGGAGTATCAGATACCACCATTTGCGTATCCTACATGACCACCTGGGTAATGACAAAAGTCAGTGCAAGATGGGTACCGAGAATGCTCACGCCACTTCAGAAACAACAGCGCGCCGATGCGTCCGAACAATTTTTGGAGCGTGTGGAGACGAACCTGCACACATTTTGGAGCGGATTGTTACCGGAGATGAAACATGGGTTCATCTACTTTAGCCTGAGTCCAAACAGGAGTCCATGCAATGGCATAAAAAAGGGGAACACCACGCTAAAGAAATTCAAAGTGTAGAATCGGCTGGAAAGTTGATGGTACTGTTTTTGGGATTGGTGAAGGGTATTATTGATTTGATTACAAAGAAAAGGAGAAGGAGCATAACCGGAGATATCTACGCAGCGATATTAGGAAAAATTTAAAGGAGGCCATCAAGGAAATGGAAATTGACCAGGGTGGTTCCTCTTGCAGACAATGCGCCGGTTCACAAGACAGAGTTGCAATGGCTGCTCTGCACAAGCATGGCTTCAATCATAGTCCATCACCCTACAGTCCAGACCTGGCCCTAGTGATTTTTATTTGTTCCCTCAATTTAAAAAAACACTTACGGGAAGAAAATTTCCGACGACAATGAGGTAAAGGAGGCAATTTTATGCCCATTTTGAGGCAAAGATAAAAAATATTTTTATGATGTTTTAGAAAAAGTAATTCATAGATCTAATAAATGTATTGTGCTTAAGGGTGATTATATTGAAAAGGAAAAATAGATTTATTGTTTTATTTTATTTAAAACCCTTTCATTCCACGAACTTTTGGACCTCCCCTCGTATGTATTGAATACAGAAAATGCCGGGTTTTTGTGGACATTGTGGCTTTTGTCCTTTTATTGATTCAATCTACTGAAATACACATATTTTTTCACGTGTCAATGAATTATTTCAACCACGACCTGCTTGATGACTGCTTTATACGGCCTGTCGAATCATGAGTTGCACGTGTTCGTCGCTGGCGCCACTTACCGGACTTTTTGGGAAAATTACTTACCCTTCGGTTGCAGGATTGTTATAGCAAAATGTTAAACTAATTTAAATGAATGTCATATTGACGAGTACCATAGTTAAAATTTCTCAAAATTATTCTAAATAACCTGTTTGCTTCGTTAAAAACCGAACTATTAAGGTTCTTAAAGTTGTACTTCATATCTTATTAGTTATTTCAGTTATATAATTATTTGGTTAATAGTTTTGATATAACCCAGGTTGTCATCGGCTGTGTCCTTCATTACTATCATTTTGACGTGTCAAGAAAGTAGTTCTCATGTTCTCAAACGTGATGCAGATGTCGCTAACTTACTGGAATCTGGTTTAACATTCAGTTCCATGTAAATTTTAGTGATTCGACAGGCCATATAAAATAAACTGTCTAAGTTATCAAGCAGGTCGTGATTTAAACGTTTCAACTATTTAAATATTCTTCTTCAGTAAAAAAACAAAAAAAATTGATGTTATACAGTGACCGGCATAAATATTGCAACGTATGGGATTTTTTTTTAATATTAAAATATACTAAAACTTTTTTTTGGGGATAGGTTGTGATTGTCTGGGAACCTCAAAATCTATTTTGACACACGTCACGTGACCACTAGTATGGCGGTAAATTTAAAAAATATGATGTGAATCTCCAAAAAGTGAGGTTAGATGAGATGATCCAAAAAAGTTAGAAAAAGTTGTTTAGAATTGAGTTTTGAGGCTATGTGCAAATTTTTGTAAAGATACTTGAAAAAAATTAAAAATCACAATTTTTCTAAATATTGTTTAATTGAATTACTTATTTCCATTTTTTTTTTTCGTTTTTAGCAGCTCCGTTACAGTAATATTGCTAAATCTGGTTGATACTCAAACAATTTTGTCAATTTTTGCATAATTAACACAGTGAAAACTGATAAATACATTTTCGTAATGACAGTTGTTGTTGCAAGGGACTGTATCTAGAAGTGATAAATAAAATTTTACAAATATTTTTTATTTTAAACCACTTAATAAACATTACTTTTATTGAAAATTATAACACTGTTTTATTTTCTGCATTAAAGTGGAAACCGTTAGTCTAAAACTAATAACTCATAACAGCATATGCGCGCACAGAAGGTATTAAAGTAGGTTTTGAAATTAGAGAACAAGGAATAATAAATAATAGGTAAAATAAAAATAGTTTAATGTCTATGAAACTCAATAGAAGGAAAGGATTAACAATAAAGTACTTTTAGCTAATTATTCATAATTCAATTCAAATAAGAATTCATTTATTAAGCAAAAACATTTAAACAATAACTAATAGTAATGAACAACTTTGTTAGACACGTATATCGTTCCGTTTCTTATAAGTGAGATAGGCTTTAAAATTAAAAACAACAAAAGAATGTAGTAAACTATTTTCTGATAAAGGAGTAATTACTAGTATTTTTATTTTACCTACAGTTTTATTATTCCTTGTTCACTAATTTTAAAATTAACGGCTAATACCTTCTTGATGCAAGAACAACAAAAAAAAGTATTATAATTTTCAATAAAGATAATGTTTGCTAAATGGTTTAGAGAAAAAATGTTTGTAAAATTTTATTTATTATTACTAGATACAGTCCCTTGCAACAACAATTGTCATACCGAAAACGTACTTTTTTTTCAGTTTTCGCTGTTAATTATACAAAAATTGAGAAAATCGTTTGAGTATTAACCAAATTTAGAAATATTACTGCTGTTGAACTGCTAAAAACGAAAAAAAAAAAAAAATGGAAATATGTAATTCAATTAAACAATATTTGCAAAAATTGTGATTTTCATTTTTTTTTTAAATATGTTTACAAAAATTTGCACACAACCTCAGAATTGAATTCTAAGCAACTTTCGCAAATAACTTTTTTTTGGATATCATGTCATCTACCCTCACTTTTTGGAAATTCATGGCATATTTTTTAAATTTACCGCCATACTAGTGGTTACGTGACATATGTCAAAATAAATTTTGGGGTTCCTATCAAAGCACAACCTATCCCCCCCAAGAAAAATTTGGAATATTTTAATATAAAAAAAATTCCCATATGTTTGCAATATTTATGCCGGTCACTGTATAAGCATACTGTTTTGTATAGACAATATAAATTCGAATAATTAGATTCATAATTGTTTAAAAACACAAGTAAAAGACATCACAATAACGTACAAACAATTTAAAATTTGACATGTGGTATACAGTGTGTCGCATTTAGTATGAAGACACCTGTGTATATTCTCTACTTGAAGGAGCACAGGTTTAATTTTTTGCACACAGTCATAAAGATTAATGAGTTACATTTTTTGAGGTACTGAACTAAAATGAGAAGTTGAAACTCAGCCTACTACGACCTCACAAACAGGGCCAATTAATTCTCGATATTTTGCTTCGCTTACGATATATAAAAAAAAAGTTACAAGAAAAAGTTTCTCAGAATGTTATTTCAACGCCGTATGCCGAATTTTACGAAAAAAATCGCTGCCTGACAATTGGCCGCCATCTTTGAATGTGGTAAAATCCCAACGGCAGGATTGCATTTATGCGGAATTTTGTTTTTCAAATCGATTATTTCCCCTTTTAGTAACAAATATCTAATAATGCTTTCTCATATTTTACATTCTCAATAATGTTCTGCGAATGGTACTCTTCCAAATCACAATTAATCCATCATTTTTATTGTTTGTAAGACGACCACAATAGGAAGATAAAGTCTGTTAAAACCATCAAGATTTTAATAATCAATCCTTATAATATCTGCAAAAAGAATTGGATTTAAACTTAATTATTTTAACTGCATTGATTTTATGTAAATATTTATTGAAATGGTTCATTTTTATCATTGAGTAGTAGTATTACTTATTTTCTTGCTTCTCGTTGCTTTTTCTCGCTGTATGTTGCCTTTTTTAATTGTTAATTGTTTAAATTACCTTTTTCGACAAATAATGTGCGTATTTTTGATTTGAAGTAAAAATCCGGACTTTGTTTATCAATATTTCTTCATTATCGAACTTTATTTAAAGGGTGATCCAAATTATCCAATTAAAAATCATAAAATGTGTAAATCTGTAATGACGTAACACATACCAAAATATATTTTTAAAATGATGATACATAATTTGTAAATACATAAACATATACAGGTGTCCCTGTATTTTTGTGTGATTTTTACCATTCACGAGAAAATTACAAAAATTTGTATAATAACTAAGGAAACATTAATGATTTTGATGAAAATTTATTCTTAGCCGATAGTGTAAATTATGTTTTTTTTTTCTTTCTTGAGATAGCGGCTTTTTTGAACAATTTAATGAAAAATTTTACTAAACTAAGTCATTTTTTTACGTTTCGACAAATTTTTTATTGCCTTCTTCAGAAAATCATTAATGCATTTATATATTATACATTTAAAAATTTGTCGAAACGTAAAAAAATGACTTAATTTAGTAAAATTTTTCATTAATTGTTCAAAAAAAGCCGCTATCTCAAGAAAGGAAAAAGCATAATTAATGAATTTTACACATCTGATTAGTATCTATAAATAATTTCAATCACCCCTTTATTGTTATATCTTATTTCTACTCCATATTTAAAATAATTAAGATGATTAATTATTGAACTATCACTCTGCACACCTTTGACAACTAATACAATAATTTACTTTTACAATTACGCCTCCATTTATTTTAATAATGATAATCTGTAAGCGACCTTGCCCGAACTAAACATTGTACTTTTTTTTTCAAACTGTAATATTTATTAATTATAACATTATGTTCGCTAAAAAAATATCTAAAACGCATATTATTCCATCGTTTAGCGTATTTCCCGCCAATTTTTCTTCTAAAAAATATCTAAATTTGCTTTCTCTCATCTCGTACATTTTCCTTTGGGAATTCGTTTAATTCTTTTGTTTTTCTTTTCGCTATTCTTAACTACACACTAGCAGACAATTAGTAATCTGTTTATTATTGCAGTTATATTCTGATCCTGTTTGTTCTGTAGGTGTATTTTGTTGTTTGTTGTCTTCGTATGAATGTGTGAAAATCTGCGCACTAGATAGTGCTTGTTTTTTGTTGTCTCTTTGTTTTTTTTTTATAAAAGAATGTACATAATATGACGTGGAGCACGCTATTCATGTTTGTATATATTTATAATATGTATAGGTATGTATAATAGAATGGTTGTAATTCTCTTACTGCGTGTGTTATTTGGGTTGCTACAAGCTACCGCTCTGACTGTTTCGTTGTTGGTGTTGCTGTTGAGGTGGTTGGTTTTTCCGAAGATCGTCCAGTTGAATTAGCTAGAAAAAATAAAAGATTAAATAACAATAATGTAAGAGATTTGATAATGATTGGCAAAGTAGTTGGGATATTACTTTAAATGGGAGGTGGACTAGGAAATTTTAGGGAAATGGGCTTAATTTGCCGCATCAGGCGATAGAGTATCCGGTTAGAGTAATTTTAAATAATATTTATGTAGAATTGGGAGGGTTAATGATTCGCATTGTGAATGTGGTGGGGTAGATACAGCAGGAAATTCACTGATGAGTGGTGGTCGCGTACGGAAGCTAGGACATTAGCTAATTCAACCTAATAGAAGGATTTTTTTTTGTTTTATTTTTCATTATAATCAATATTTAAAGAAACGCCGGCAAACATGTTTACAATAGAGGGGTGGGTCGACAGGGTTATAAAATTGTGACACGTGCGTGTATCCTAAAGGTCTCCCACTATAGCAGAGAATAATTGATATCGTATTTGTTGTGAGTTATTCTAGTAATTTACTAGTTGTCCTAACTTCAATGGCCGGTAGTGTATACATATATACCAACCTTTTCAATCGGTATACAAGACAACTCCCCACCACCGCACTGAGGCGGAGGCAAAGGCGTACTCGGCGTCACCGCCATCTTGCTGGCCTTCTCTGCGGCCTCCCTTGCTCTTCTCTCCTTCAGCTTCAACGTGAATATCGCCACAGAACGGGCTCTCTTCATCAAACTCTGCTTAACACGCGTCTTCCTAGCTGCTAATTCCTCCGCTGGAAAGCAACAACGTCCAAGAGATGGCTCTGGGAGCTTTGAAAACGACATACCTTTAGCTTGCTCGTCGGCCTCTTGACTGGAGACGCTCTTCGCGCTGTCACTCAACGAAGCGTCCATTGGAAGCGGGATGATTTTCGGCGGTGGCGTACGCGGCCTAGGCGGCCATACCGGACTGTTGCCTCTGAGCAAGTCAGAATCTGAACTGGAAGAATCCTGCATAAAGAAAGTCCATTTCTATCTTTACAACATTTCATAAACCAGATCGAACTCACTTTACTGGTGATGCAATCTGTGCTTCGATGTATGTCAGTCTCTTCTTTCAATCTCCTAGACCATTCAGCGCCACCTGTTGGTCCTATTGTCAAATGATAACTGCCTTCCCCCTGTATAACACATATCAGGGGATGGAAGGACCAAAATTGCGGTTTAAAATGGATTTAATACTCACTTCTGTCCATTCCTTCGACTTCCTGGCCTTGAACGGTGGTATGGCTTGGATACTATCGGCTGTAATTGAAACTACTTTGGGGTGGGAGGCGCTTAAGGACGGAGGAGGTGTGGTCGGTGAGGCCACGGGTGAGGGACAAGCAGACGCTGCCTTTGCTATGTCATTGTTAGACGAGTCCTTAACGCTAACTTTCAAGTCGATGTTTTTCGGCGGTTTTGATCGGTGACTAAACTATGACTTGGTGATACAGAAAATCTGGATTAGAAAAGGATGAAGTATATCAATGGGACTTTTATTAAATACACATTTTTTTATGGTTCGTACCTTCCAATTTTGGAAGCTGAATCGTCAGGTGAGGGTGTAGTTGTGTTTCCTGTACGGGTGGCTTCTCTACGTGCCCATTCTATCTTTGCCATTTCTGTCGCCAACCAGCCTGGGATGTCGGGTATTGCGCAGGTTATAATAAACCGGATGCATAGCATAATGTGCTAAGGAAGACGATTTAATGAAGTTTTATTTTTAATGTAATTCAGGTTGTTTTTCTAACGAAACATTATTGCCATCTTGGAAACTGTAAAATCGAAGTCGCGTAAATGGGAGGGAAAATCTGCATTTGAATTGTAGAAAATATCTACATAGTGATCAAGGTCCAATATCGGAGGCTTGCAATAAAAAAATTACGTTGGCACCTTCGCGATTTCTTTAAGGTTTCATGGGTTAAATTTAATGTTTACATTTTGAATCAAACAGTGTGCCACAAACGAGGCGATGACAAATAACAATAGAGGTTTAGCTAATTCACAAAAATAAATATGAACTAATCGAGAGATCTTTCAACGGATAACAGGAAGACGAATATTATTACAGTTGAAATTCAGAATTCTGGAGGATTAAAATTTATCGGGATATCTGTATATATTTCTCCAGAACAAAGACATTCAGGAGAGTTTGAAAATGATTACGCATAATAACGTAGTAAATAAAATGCATTAAAAAAAATATAATAAAAAAAATGTTTAACCGATATAAATGCTATCATAACGGTGCTTATTATCTATTATAGGAATCATCATACTAATAAAAGCAATGGAAGGAGAATAGTAGTAGAATTGTAGTTTCTGTATACCAGATGTCATTAGTGTCACTCTGAGTGCAAACTCACTGTCACCGAAATGAACAATTAATGAAAGTGGGCTCGATGAAAGGTTTAGTTTTTGAAATGGTACAGAGTTACGCATAGAATTTTATAATAAATTAGGGATAAAAGTAAGCTCGATATTATTACAGTTGAAATTCAGAATCCTAGAGGATTAAAATTTATCGGGATATCTGTATATATTTCTCCAGAAGAAAGACATTCAGGGGAGTTTGATAACAATATTTGCATTTTTAAGTACGTAGTAAATAAAGTGCATTAAAAAAAAAAAAAAAATATAATGAAGAAAAGAATGTTTAACCGAAATAAATGCTACAATGATGATGCATATGGTCCATTGTAGGAACCATCACACCAATAGAAGCAGTGGAAGGAGAATATGACTGGAGACGAATTTGAGATTCTGTATACCAGGTGCCATTAGTGTCGTTCTCAGTGCAAACGCACACTCACCGAGATGAACAACTAATAAAAGTAGGCTTGATGAAAGGGTACAAACTTATGCATCGATTTTTATAATAAATTAAGGGAGATATTATTAAGGGATAAAAGTAAGGCGAATATTATTACAGTTAACATTCAGAATTCTGAAGGATTAAAATTTATTAGGATATCTGTATATATTTCTCCAAAATAAAGACATTAAGGGGAGTTTGATAATAATCTTAGCGTTCTTAATAACGTAGTAAATGAAGTGCATTAAAGAAAACAAGATTATAATTAAGAAGAAATCTTTAACTGGTGGTTTAACTTATGGTCTATTGTAGGAACCATCATACCAATAAAACCAATGAAAGGAGAATAGCACTAGAGGCGCATTTGAGTTTCTGGATACCAGGTGTCCTCAGTGTCACTCTGAGTGCAAACCCAGTGTGTTCGAGCTCAACAACTAATGAAAATAGGATTGATGAAAGGTTGGGTTTTTCAAAGCGTACAGGGTTATGCATTGAATTTTATAATAAATTAAGAGAATTACTATTAAGGGATCAAAGTAAGGCGAATATTATTACAGTTGAAATTCAGAATTCCGAAGGAATAAAATTTATTAGAATATCTGTATATATTTCTCAGGATCAACGCCTGCTGCTGATAGTGAATTTGCGCTCAGAGTGACGCTGATGGCACCTGATAAGCAGAAACTAGTGTTTGTCTCTAATATTCTTCTCCTTTCATTGCTTTTGCTGGTATGTTTATTTTCTTTCTATTACATACATGTTTTTTAATTTACTTTATATCTAAAATACAATGTATAAATGTGTACCCTTTACACTTTTGAAGATAGCAATAATGTCCCTGTATTTTTCTTATATAATACCACGTTTACCTCTAACGCTACTATTAATAGAATAGTTTGAGTCGCTGTCATGTCTGGGAACATACGATGAACTTGTCCGGACAAACCTATAAGGGCACAATTCACTAAAACAGCTACGATGCTCATGTATTCCATGCAATTCTGAAATGTGAATATACATACATATATTTTTTGTAATTTCACCAAAAACTACGTTGCAAATATACCTGCCACGTCCCAATATTGGGCACCCTCTGTCCGAACGGCCTTTGACAGACATAAGCCAACTTGAAAGCGTCACTCCGGATCTCGATGAAGTTATTGAACATGGCAGACAATGCCGCAAGCGGAAATGCCGAGGAAAACAAAATGACATAACCTAACTGGACAGTCATTTCTAAGTGTTCGGAAAAAGTACCGTCGTACTGCAAATCAAAATTATTCACATTGTAGAATTAAAAACGTAAAGTTTATATACCACCTTATACAGAGAACTTTCCAATTCTGCTTGGCTCATACTTCTCTTCATGTTGGGTTTTTCCTGAGTGTCGTTACTAGTGGTTTTAGTTTCAGCGGTTGGTGTCTGATCCTGTTTCGGGAATTCGTTTTGCGTCGGATTGGTGGGGCTCAGAGCCCCCCACAGGTCGAAGCTCATCTTAGCTAACTTTAGATGCTCTAACATATAAGGCAAAGCTGATTCTTTTAGATTACCTATCACTTGACGGGAAATGAGCAAGGCAGCAAGTTGCTACGGGAAAAAGATATTCGTTTAGACAATGTAATCGTAGGGAAACGGATTTGAATTACCTCTTTTAATCTTGCTTGATCTTGTAAGTAAAACGCTATGTAAAAAAGGGACATAAAGGAGTTGACGAATTGAAACTGCAAAATGAGAATTTAAAAACATTGTAAGAATCACGTCTGTCACAATTTTATTTTTTGATGTAATGGGGTGAGTCAGTGTTAAGGAAAAATAACTTGTTTTGATGTTTTGCGCCAATTTTGATGAGAGTCCATCTCCTCAGAAATTACATTAGTTTCAAATAATATCACGCTTATTGAGGAACCGTATGTTACAAAAATGAAACTTTGCCGATTACCTGAGCCTTGTAAAACGTTTTATAAAGGAGATAATGATAATCCAATTAGAGAGGCTATTGTAACTACCGATATAAATTAAAGGACTTATTATTAAAAGATAAAAGCAATACGATTATTACTGTTGAAATTCAGAATTTTAGAGGATTAAAATTTATTGGCACATCTGCATATATTTCTCCAAAACAAAGAAATATGAATTCTCTTTGAAGTGCTTAATATCTGTTATCGCTACTCCCATTTAATGCGCCAAGACATACAATTATCCACCTCTAATACGGTTACAAAAATGAAACTTTGCCGATTACCTGAGCCTTGTAAAACGGTTTATAAAGGGGATAAAGATAATCCAATTAGAGCGGCTATTGTAACTACCGATATAAATTAAAGAACCTATTATTAAGAGATAAAAGCAATATAAGCGAATTATTACTGTTGAAATTCAGAATTTTAGAGGATTAAAATTTATTGGGACATCTGCATATATTTCTCCAAAACAAAGAAATATGAATTCTCCTTAAAGTGCTTAATATCTGGTATCGCTACCCTCATTTAATGCGCCAAACACACAATTATCCACCTCCAACACGGTGTCCATCTTAAAAAAGTTGCGCTAGATGAATGATCTTTATAAAACGAACTGCTGATAAAAATGGCTGCAAATATTCAAAGCAAGTTTATCACAAGGACAAAGCAGTGTAAAACATATCTTTTACACTTTTACACGCAGTGCATTGTCTATAAACGGTATAGTGAGGGTATTATAGGGTTAAATATTTTATATAAGCTTCGGTTTAGATATGTTCAAGTGCGAGATATAGTAAAAAGCATAATTCAAGGGAGATTGGTGCTTCTTTACATAAAATACAGTAGATCGTGTGTTGGAATAGTAATAAATACACTTTTCACAGATATAAATGAATTCCAGAGGGAAAAATAGGCGAGAAACATCCATGCAATAAGAAATAAACCTTACAACTACTTAAATAATATTCTCTACAGCTCTAAGGTTTCAGTTTGTGAGACTCTGATTAGAAATTTTGGGATTTACACTTTCCCATTTTTAAAATCTCGCAATGCTGAAACCACATCTACGGTTTAACTAATATAGCTACGTTCGCTCAACACATTTTTTTTTCTCATTTATTTCGATTCTGGGGCAACACAAAGTTCAAATCAATATTGTTATACAAACCAATGCCACTTTGCCGATGAGGTGGTTTTCGTACTTGGTTTCGAGCCGATAGTTCTCTGGCAGCGTGAGGAAAACACGCCAAAGTTAAGAACCACTATTCTAATAGTAGCTAAGTAGTTTAAGGTCTACTATACTCTCTAAATGTCCACGTAAGAGATACGATAAATAGGCGAAGATGATAAGAGTAATACAATTATAATAATCGAGATATAGTTCACAAGAACTTTACTACCAAGAAGCTAAGAAGTGTTTTAATGTGGTACGGAGGCCACACTGATTTTTTTCAACGCAGAGATACAAACTACTGCAATTTGTCATAACTGATACTACATAGATAGTACATGAAATGATAAAATAAGCAATGCTGTATGTAAAACAAGCTCTTTAGGAACTTTTAGCTCTAACGCATCGTCCAATCGTCGAAAATAGCATATTTGGCGCCCAATTCGGGACCGAAGCAACAACAAATATTTCACATTACAAATATCTATGACTTATTTAGTTTTTAATTCGTTACTTTTCATATCATATTTAAATAAACATATCTTGAGGACACCCTTATCATAGTTTTTGATTCGCCAGCCCTTATTTTTTTAATGAATTTAAAATTCTTTAAAATCCAGTAAAAAAAATCCAAAAAATTTAAAATTTTATTTTATTTTATTTCTAAAAAACATACTCTCTGACCGCATCTAAAGTTTTACCTCAATTCATGAACTTTTGTTGACGCTACACCAATTTAGACTTCATGAATATATTACGTAATCATATATTGCCCTTGCAATTGTACCTTTTTTCATTTAGTTACCAATTTTTTACATCTTTTACTTTTTACCACAACGTGATTCGTGAAAATTTGGCGCCCGTTGTGGGACAAATGTTTCGCTTTCTTGCTTATATCGTCACGTCAAGAATATTTGCCAGTAATGACATTTGATATTGCATTTCAGTACTATTTATTGACTGCTTGTATATTTTTTATATTTAAGTTGACCCAAAAGTACTGATTTGATTCATACACCTATAAAGCTACGTCGTGTGTTTAAAAATCAAATAATGTTGGTTTACTTATGTTGTAAGAATCGTCAATCTTTGTTTACAGCACATCATGAAATTCATGACTACATTTTACCTAATAATTAACAACTTTTTAACCCATTTCTTTCTTACCATTATAAAATTTGTAAAAAAATTGAGCGCCCGACTTGGGGCCAAATTGTAATTGTAATCTTTTAATTTTAAATTTTATTTTTTTTAAATATATTATAGCTTTCTCTACAATTGAAAATTTTCAATGTGGCCCTCGTATTTCAACTAATAATTTTGTTTAAAAATGCTTTAGATAATTTAAAATTTCATAAGCCATGGTTAAAACAGAGCAGCATATCCATTGATCCAAAGCAATTTATTATAGCAAAATATTAACAAACTTTTTTTATTATAAGATCTTGTGAAAATTGCTCCTAATCTACTGGTTAGACTGCTATTGGCAAATTTTGTCGTTTAAAGCCAGTTTTATACTATCAATAATTATATTTATAATTCTGGAACTATTTTGGATACGTAATCACTAATGACTAAAATTGTTCAAGGGCGCAGAAATAACTTCTATGCATCCTCTCTCATGTGAAGGTAGACAATAAATGTAGTAGATACAACCAAACAATAAAGTAGCAGAAGTTATGCCTGCAAAGTAGATGTATTTGCATTAAGAACTGCTAACATTTTTAATTTTCTTTTCGTTGCATTGGCATTAAAAAACATTCGCTTGAATTTGTTCTACTACTTGCTTGATGACTTCGACAGTTTGCTCTCCAATAATAAGTTGCACGTATTCGCCACTGGCGCCACTTACCGGACTTTTTTGGAAACAATGTTTACACTTTGGTTGGAAAGATTTTGTGACAGCCAAATGTCGATTTAAATTTGAACAAATGTTATATGGAAGTTAATATTTCCCAAAATCATTCTAATTAATTTGTTTGTTTCGGCAAAAACCGAAATATTAGGTTTTTTAAGGTTATGTTTCGCTTCTTATTTATTATTTAAGTTGCAATTGATAATTTGATTACTTAGTTTTGACGTGTCATGAAAGTAATTCCCATATTCCCAAAGTCATGCAGATGTCATTGCTTATCGAGTGTTATACTATGAGATTCAAAAAGATTGTCAATTCCGCTCCTATAGATAGTAACAGGGTGTAGGTATATGCCGCGTGTTTGTAATGAAGGTTTGAACTAAGTCAGTGTTGGAACATAAGAAAGTAAACGGATCTGTCATAAATAAGGAAAACGTAACCTATATTTGAACTCGCATTATATAAACGACTATGGATTGGTGTTTCTGCTTGTAAAAATAAAATGTAATTAATTTAACTTTACTAAATTATGATTTTATAATTCAGTACTAACTGGTGTTTAACTGAATTTATTTATTACTTTAAATTATAACATACAATTAGTATAATTATTAAGTGACAAAACTGCATCTCTCAGTTCTTCTGTGGTATGCATGCGGTTTCTATAGATCCTATTTTTTAGATAGCCAAACATGAAGTAATCTAATGGGGTTAGATCAGGCAATCTTGGTGGCCATCTTTGTGCTCTAACGAACCTGTCAGCAAAAAACTGTTGAAGATATTGGCAGGTTTGTCGAGCAGTATGTGCTAGAGCATTATCGTGCTGAAAATAACCTGCTTCAAGCTCATTTTCTTGTAACTCTGCAATAAACAATTCCAACATCTGTTGGTAACGTTGGGCTGTTACAGTTTCCTCGAAGAAAATTGGTCCTTTTATTCGTTGCCTGCACATAGCTAACCAAACTCCAACTTTTATGGGATGCAATTGCATTTTTCGAAATTCGTGTGGATTTTCAGCAGACCAGATACGATAGTTTTGTGAATTGATATAGCCTGTTAGATAAAACCAGGCTTCATCCGAGAAAAATGATTTGTTTAGCAAGTCATCGTCCCTTAAATTGTTATTAAACTAATGACAATATTCCAATCGCCTATCGTGATCTAATGGTAATAATTCCTGTACCGTGGAAACTTTATAGGGATGAAAATGTAACTTTCTTTTGACAGTTCGTTGCGCTGAAGTGTATGATAAGCCTATAAAATTATAAAATGTAATAAACTATTTCACTTAATGTTAATATTGATTTTTTACCTGTTTGTTGAGCTAATTACCACAGATAAATTCCCTTATTTTCTTACAGTATTCAGAAATACTATTGTTGGTGATATTAGATGTAAATATAAACGGTTTGAAAAAAAAATTATAAGATAAATAATCGAAAGATACTACAACACGAACGCCAATGTCGCTAAATGTCAAGAAAATTCATTTAATGTATGAAATTTGTATGTAGCTAACTTCGCTCATTAAATTGGTAATAAGTATAGATAATTTTTTCCGGAAAACAGTTTTTTTGTTACGACAATCGTTTTGAATCTCATAATAGTATTACAGTGTTATTAGTGTTAGCTCCATTTTAATAGCTGAATATCGAGTAACAAATAAAAACATTAACATTTCTTTAACTTGTTAACAAAAGACACCGAGAGTTTATATAATCTAGCCCTGAAAATATTTTCTAGTTTATACTATACCATAATTAACGATAATGTATACAACAGGCTTTAAAACGTGCTTGAAAGTATATATAAATGTATTTATATCTCTTAGTTATACAAGAAAATCAGTTATAAAATACACAAATGTACACATATAAATGTATAATCATGATTCTAATTTAAAGAAAAAGAAAAGTTCCCATGCAATGTGCCGAAAGAGAAACGACAACTATGCCTTAATATAATTACCTTTATCGTTCAACCAGATCGCAATCTTAAAATAAGCCTCATCCATCAGCGTTATTACGACGGCCAACATTATCTTGGGGAAGTATCCAAGCCAAGCGGGAAAACCCCTAATCCTCAACTGGGCGTCCCACCAATCCTACCGAAGGAAAACGAACAAATAAGATTTCAAAGTAACCCAGGTAACACGGTGACCTAAGTGACGTTTAATAGACGTCAATTAAACGTCATTTCATGCCACTCTGCTACCTGGGAAGCTCCTTTCCAACGGTTAGTCAGTATTGAATTGAAACTTACTTGCACTTGCAACGATATGATCATAACACCAAAATACGGCACACAAACAGACGGCGATTACAGGCACCGATATGAAATACCTATAGATGTGCCTCTGCCAGGCTGGTTGCCACGGTTCTAGGCGGCCGGTAACTGGGCTCGGCTGCAAAGGACCCTGGAAACATATCACATGTCGGGATACCTAAGACAGGTCGACATGTTTTCTTTTTAAACATAAAATTTTCTACGTAAATGCAAATCGATAAAACAGAGAGAAAATCGTGAACTTAATAGATTATAATGGGAAAATAATATTAAAAACGTGTCCCGTTAAGAACTTCTTCTGGGCTTCAGGTTTTGATTGGGTAATTAACAACTTTATGGTTGAAGCTGATTTAAGGGGGTGTACACATCCCTCTATTTTTCGTAACACGATAAATCACCTCTAATGCAACTCTCTGTCGAATATATTGAACATGAGATGGCGCTACTAGTACATTCGCTTACTATTGTTGAGAAAAAGTTTAAAGTGACAATTTAGAAAGTGATGGGTAGTTCTGAAAAGAGATGGTGCGTGTTTCGACCGTAAACATATTCTTGGGAAATTCCTTCAATTATGATTTATGATCATACGTTTGGGGCGCTTGCCTAATACATCGCGGAGTGCGTATTCACTTTCTCTTATGCATTTGAATTGAAATACCGGGATACTAGTGATTTTATTCGAATATTTTGTGCACAAAGTCTTTTCAAGATGGCGTAATGTTATTGTTTATGTTTTATAAATAAACGAAATTTGTTTTTATTTAGATTATTTTTATCTTTTTAATTTTGTAATCTGTTTATAGATAACTAGTTCGTGTGTATTTCTGTGTGGTGTGAATAGTTATTGTGAAAGACTTTAGATTGTTTCATCGTAGCATAGTGTTTTGCCTTTATTTGCTCTAAAGTGTGCAAAAATAAGTTCTTACAATAAATAAAAAAGTGGTGTGGAAACATGCTTCAATAATTCAAAAAAAGAGATGTAGTTTTGTTTTCTTTCTGATAAATAAAATGTGGTAAATTCTCTGCATATGTTTTTTATATCAAATATATTCATTTTGCATTTTGTATCGTAGTGCTCTTACAGTGGTTCAGAGAAATATAAAACAGTAGGATATTTTATATAGAAAAATTTATGGAAACTGCTCGAATACTCTTAAAATACATTCCGAGACTTGCATTTAAACGCTTTAATAGATCATTAAAAAACAAATGTGACAAGACCGATATATTTTAACAATGAATGTTTTTCCATGATTTTTTGTCCAACAAGTATTACATATCAATTAGGATATTGGAAACCTAAAAAGATTTGAACGGAAGATTTTGTTAGAAGTAATAACATGGTATAATTAACAAATTAATTATTAAAGCAGTGAATAAAACTTTTTTCCTGTTTTTATTTATAATACATTATGCAGTTAAATAACTTCTAGTATATCTCATATAAAAACTTATAAAGTTATTTGCTTATAACTTCCACTACCAGTCATGATTCTTTTAAGTATTTCAACGTCAAAGCAAACATCACATTCATAAAATAATGTCTATTATGTTATACATAATATATAATACTTAAGATTATTTATTTCGCTATCCTAGAAGATGCCCCTAAGGTTCACTTTGTATTTGTAGTCACGAAAGCGGGTCTACATCAGAGGTGCCAACAATTATGTCCTACTTACACTGTGAAAAACACATTTACTCTTTCAAGACGAAATAGTAGGATTTTTAAAATAAACTTTTTTACATAAATTTGTTTTTTTCCACTGCAAAATTACAAAAAATAAAATAAAACCCCGTAATTTTTTTGCAATAAAACTCCAATATTCTATTTTAATTGAATAATGTATTACACTGTAATTCCTCTAATATCTAATATCCTTTGCATAGTTTATAAAAAGAAATGAACAAACTACTATAAAAGAATACATTCCGTCAGAGAATTGCGCTACGGAAACATATAAAAGCATGAAGTATTTCTAATTAATGACATTAAAACCATACTTTTTGGTGTGCCATCTATGTCACGAATGCCAAACTAAAGTAATATCTTGTAGCAGATATCTGTAAACTTCTCTTCTGTGTATCCCAATTTTGTTTTTCAAGTTGTTTATCATAATTAGATTGTTTAATTAGCTACTCTTATGTTTATTTTATTTCTACAACAATTCCCGAGGGAAGCCATGCAATTTTATCTACATTTACAGCTCCACATTTAAATTTTTTGTTAATTTTCTACATCGCCTATTCATGCATGTTTCACTTTCTGTTATTAAACAATATATTTTAAGTATGCAATGGAAAATGTATCGTTTCACTCCGCATATTCATGGAGAGTGTGTAAATGCCCTTGTTTTCCAGAAAAACCGCCTATGTTGCGAAAATAACTTGAACAAAGTAACCCATGTTATACTGCCATTATGTTGGCGGGAAAGAGGTTTGTAAACGCCCCCTTAAGAGAGGACGAAATGACTTATTTGTTAATATTGCGTCTTGGCTCAGTTTTCTATAATTTTTCGTATTCAGTTTGTAATGGGGCGTCTAGAATGCATGTTATTTTAAATTTAATTTACCATTTATTCTTAATAAAAGATGTTCGATTCTATCCATTTATGTAAACATATAAAACATATAACGGAATTCTATTCTATTTAATCGATCGTCAATGAAGGAAGCGACAAATAAGTTTATCGCGATCACGAGGACATCGCAACGTCTCTGATTAGCGGACAACCGAGGGAAGCAGGTAGGAGAGCGTAGGTACGCAAGCGAACAAAGAAAATCGTCGTGCCGTATTTTTAAAGTCATTCCCGGGTGATTAGTTTTGAAATAATTAAAATGCACAGCTTTCATATTGTTTGGCAAAATCTTTTAATTTTAATTTTTGCATATACTCAGAGATATAAAGTCCTTAACAAGACAATTTTAATCGAAGCAGAAAATCATTAAGAAAATAATACCCTCTCACAAAAAGCGAAACTCACTCTAAACAAAGGCCTTGGCTCTGCTAGCAAATCATCTCTCTGATCTAAAGTGCCCCACCTGAAAGCCAATTCCGCAGAATACCTCTTCCATGCCTGCAAATAAGTTGTGGCCCACACGACGTTGAAAACTGAAAATAGGACGTAGCCAATATCTTCCAGAGTTTGGTGACGTCCGTTGCAACACAACTGCGAGAAGAAATTTAGCGTAAAAAAAAAAGATGCCATTTGATTAATGTACAAAATGTCTATACCCAAAATATGAATCCCACCAGCGCTGGTATGCTAAGAGCGATGGTGTAGTGGCCCAACCAAGCGAAGTACATCCCGATCTTTACACCGAAATAATCGGCAATTTCATCTAATAAATTTGTTAGAATAATAACATTATACCACATACTCCTAGATTATACCTAAGTAATTGTTAAATATGTATACAGGGTGTAACAGCGGTAACGCCGTGGTCTCTGGTAGTCAAATGGCAAGAATTTTTGAAATGTTTTATATTGGGATATATGTAGGCGGATTAGATCTACAATTTAAAAATAATGTGCAATATACAGGGTGTTCCAAATTTTAGCAGCGCATCATAGTTATGTTTTTCTGAAAGGAACGCCCTGTATTTTATGGCATTTTTGAAATGTACACTAACAACTAGAACAATTTTATTTAAGGTTCCCTATACCTAATTTTTATAATTTATGAGATATTTCAATTTGTTTAAAAATGCAATGTTGCAAAAAAAGTTTAGTATCTCGGAAACGAATTAATTTAGAGAGTGAAATGAAAACCATAAATGGCAGATCCTTTGACTGATTGAATGCGACATTCAACGTTGTCCAGTAGTCTACAGGATGTTCAAGTACCTAAGTCAAAGTTTGTGAATTTTACTCGTGCGTAACTTTGTTATTTTAAATGGAACACCCAGTATATTTTTACGTTGATAGATAGAAATTTTTATTTTCTTTAAACCAGTATCAGGAGTCCCTATACTTATCTCCACTAGTTTTTAAGTTATTTAGATTTTTTTATGTGGTCTAAGTAAATTGTCATTACCTTAATTTAATCTAGGTAGCTGGTGATTTTTTTTAATGTGTCAATATGCCGTGTATCCCGTCAGTACCATGAAAGCATACTCGTTGCAAGAAAGAGCTGATATGATTTAGTTGCTGGCGAACAAACTTTGTGAATTTAATTCGTCCCTAACTTTGTTATTTTAAATGGAACATCCGGTGTATGTTTACATTGATTTATTTAATTAATTTTACTATTCCAAGAAACTTTATTTTTCATAATTTACCTGAATATCATAAACGCCAAGAAGTATATGCAAACTAAACAAAACAACAGTAAATATTTTTGTATAAAAAGGTAATAACAAGGGATTTTTGTATGTATCTATAAAATAAAGGGAAAAAAAGCGCAATGAAATAAACAAAAAGGCACTAGCATTCAACATAATTGCTATTTTCTCCAATGCTCTTCTAACGTTCCTCAGCATATTTGGTGTTATCTCTTCCGATCCACCTATTAGGAAATTTTCTATCAAGGTAGTTTGAAATGGACACGAGCCCCGTCTAGTTGAAACCACATCCGGTTTTTAATATTTAAGGGAATGTTTTCCAAAAGGGCGCAAAAGTCCCTCTTAGGGAAGCTTAGAAATTCGTTTCTATTTAGGTGTCTATTGAAGAAATTGAATTGGACCAATTACATGATCACCTATAATGCCTCCAAAAACGCTCAAACTCCACTTATGCTGCCGATCCAATGTATGAAAAAGGTGACGATTTTCAGTATCATAATAATGGAAATTGTGACAGTTTACTAGTCCGTTATTATGAAATATGGATTCGTCAGTGAATAGAACATCATTAAAAAAAAACATTATCTTCTGCGTATCTATCGAGCGCCCACGCGCAAAAAATCAACTCTTCGCTCATAATCCATAGGTATAATTGTTGGTGGTGTTGAAAGAAGGGATGTATTTGTTTTTTAGGATCCTAGATACAGTCATGTGACTTAAATCCAATTCCTTAGCAATCTTTCTTGTGCTCCTATGCGGTTCTTCAATGACTGCTCCTAATACCACAAATTCATTTTCTTCGCTTACAATTGTTGTTTTATGTCGCTTTATGTAAGCAACGTTGCCTGTGCTACGAAATCTGTCCAACAGTTTTTCAAATACCATTTTATCTGGATGTTTTCGATTAGGGTACTTCTGCGCATACACCCGAGACGCAAGGAAGCAATTTTCCTGACACTCACCAATAACTAAAATCATATCAGTTCTTTCTTGCAACGAGTATGCTTTCATGGTGCTAACTGGATACACATCAAATTGACACATTCAAAAAAATCACCAGCTACCTAGGTTAAATTAAGGTAAGATAACGACAATTTACTTAAACCACCTAAAAAACCCAAATAACTTGAAAACTAGTCGAGATGGGTATAGGGACTCCTAATACTGGTTGAAAGAAAATAAAAATACCTATCAACGTAAAAATATACTGGGTGTTCCATTTAAAATAACAAAGTTACGCACGAATAAAATTCACAAAGTTTGACTTAGGTACTTGAACATCCTGTAGACTACTGGACAACGTTGAATGTCGCATTCAATCAGCCAAAGGATTTGCTATTTACGGTTTTCATTTCACTACTCTAAATTAATTCGTTTCCGAGATACTAGACCTTTTTTACAACATTGCATTTTTAAACAAATTAAAATATCTCATAAATTATAAAAATTAGGTATAGGGAACCTTAAATAAAATTGTTCTAGTTTTTAATGTACACTTCAAAAATGCCATAAAATACAGGGCGTTCCATTAAGAAAAACATAACTTTGATGTACTGCTAAGTTTTGGAACAGACTGTATATTGCATATTATTGCCAAGTACCTGTTATAGACAATATTATTATTTTTGATGGGCGATAAAAAGTGTTATCGAGCTGCTCAATTCTGAAACGATTTTGACTAATTTTTCAGATCATAAAGCTATAGTTGCTCATATTAACGTATCGCAAAAGGGCAACCGTCATTGCGATTGTTCTCCTACTGCGACGCGAAATTTCAGTGATGTGAATATCAGCAGTTCGAAACTGCGATTAAAGAATAAAACTGGGAGATGTCTATAGATCGCTACACTACAAACGAAAAATATTCTGTTTTTCTAAATATATTCTCGAGATACGTCAACGCTTTCTTTCCATCTAGTAAGACTCTACGCCACCGACAACCACATAGGATCCCTGAAGACCTAATGGATTTAAAAACAGTGTATCAGCTTTACAAACTCTAGCTACATTTAATGATGACTACAAACCTATATATAACTATTATAAAAAACTATATAACTCCTGCTAGCAGCAAATATACGTGATTCATACACCCAATACTCTTGAATTCAACAAACAAAAGTAAAGATATGTGGCGCGTTGTTAATAGTCATATGGGTAAAACAAATCGCAGTGTGATACCTATGTCCGAGGACTTGAATTCACTTTCAAACAAATTTAACGACTTATTTATCGGCGACACTAATCATAACTCTGTTGGTACAGATAACTCCCATAGTCAATAATCCACACAGTATATTTTCCATCCTGTAACTGAGGATGAATTGAAACTTGTACTACACTCCCTGAAAATTCAAGTTCCTCTGGCATAGATGAGATTCCTATGTATTTCTTAAAAATGTATTGACACTTTTTAAAACCGTTTGTCAATAATAAATGACTCATTCTCACTGGCTGCTTCCCTGAATCTTTAAAATTTGCGCTTGTTGTCCCGATCCACAAGAAAGGTTGTCCTAACGACCTTAGTAATTACAGACCGGTGAGTCTTCTCACAAGCTTTTCAAAAATATTTGAAAAAGTCGATATATAATCGTTATATCGCTTCATTTCGTTTTTGATATATAAGCAAAAATCAGCATGGTTTCTTAAAAGGAAAAAAGTATTGAAACGGCCCTATTTGACTACACCGAGTGTTACTAGCTGCACTTGAAAGTAAAAAGATCCCTTGTGGTCTTTTCTTAGATCTATCAAGGCGTTTGACAGCATAGATCATCAAAGGCTCCTGTATAAATTGAATTGCTACGTATTAGAGGTACTGCCCTTTCATGGTTTGCTTCGTATCCTTCGAACAGAAAGCAGTAACACGTGTTCGTACAAAATATGTAACTGCTACTTCAAATGTACTTACCGTAAATAGCGGAGTTCCTCAAGGAGTATTCTTGGTCCCCTACTTTCTTGTTATATTTAATGACATATATGCTGTTGGATGTCCCTGGTCTGATCATAAGATATCTAAAATTAACTATGCAGATGATACAACCTTTTTGTAGAGGGATTCTATTGAGGAGGTCATTGAGATCGGTAGTTCTTTTTTAATAATTTAAATATATGGTTGAAAAATAATAATTTAATTATGAATCAGAGCAAAACTAATGTGATATTGTTTAAGACTCGGGGTCAAAATTACCCATCTTCTCTGATTTTTAATGGGAAGAATACAATGTAAGAATAATGTTCTATTGCTAGAGTTAAAATCGATGAGCATCTTAAGTGGAAAACCCACATAGATTCAGTAGTGAGACGAGTTAGTCAACTTTCTTTTGCTTTCGCAGACTGCGTAATTTAGTTGTGAGGATACTTTGCGTGTGACTTACTTCGGCAGCTGCTACTCGATTATGAAATATGCTATCATTGTATGGAAGGAAGCAGTGAGCTAAAACGTGTTTCATTTCGCAGAAAAAATAATTACGAGTCTTATACGGTTTGCCTTTTAATCAATCTTGTAGAGGGATTTTTAAAACGAAACGAATATTGACTATCCCAGCTATATACATTTATGAGCTTCTACTTTTCTTATTTAAGAATAAAAATTTGTTTGAAGAAAACACTTTCTCACATAAGCACTTAACTAGGAATAAGAATAATATTGTTACCCCAGACACCGGCTTTCGCTTACACAGAATAATTTAGTGTATAATGGACTTAAATTTATAACAATTGCCAGTGGAAATTAAATCAATTAGGTCTTTCGCCTTATTTAAAAAAGAAAAATATTTACAATTCTGTGTGACCTCGAACCTTACACCATTGCCGATTTCGTTAATTAATTTAAATAGTTTAATTAATAGTTTATGACTTTTGCTCTGTGTACATATCTACTTTAGCAATAAACTTTATTATTATTATTTTTAAATTGTAGATCTGATCCACCTACATATATCCTAATATACAATATTTCAAAAATTGTTACCATTTGACCACCAGAGACCACGGCGTTACCGCTGTTACACCCTGTAGATCACAGGATAACCTTACTGTAGTATTTTAGAGCAAAAACACAACGTTTTATTTTACACCTGCAGTTAAAGCTTCATATCTGAACGTTATCATATATGCACTCTTTTAAACATATATTTTTAAATAAATATTACAGCAAGATTATCATTATTTCATCCACTGAATAAATGAAAAATAAAAATAATCACAGTACCTAATGGTTGTCGCGCAAACACATCCCGCACCCAAGAATTCTGCAATCTTTCCAAGGCTGTTGCATCGTGCAACGGAAAAATTTGCGAGATCACACCAGCGATTAAGCACCTCGGTACTGAAATCGAAAAAGTAGGAGATATTCGACATTTTTGCCTATCTAAACTCACTGATCGGTTGACCTATGAGCAAATTTATTCCTGGCAGCGAAGAACTGTCGGTAGATTTCGCGCGAATGCTCTCCAACAGTCGCAAAACCAGCCATTGCCGTTCCTGCGTCGTAAAGAACGATTGGTCGTTGTCGCAACCATCGAAACATTGCAAGTCCTGTACTGAGAACTCTTTCAAACCACCGCCCTTAGAATCCATTAACGCTTTCGGTAGGTGATATTCTTCGGCCGCCTTCAATAAGCTGGGAATATAAATGGAGATGAGAAATGAAACATCTATGTATGGTCTATCATGATAAATAAAATTATTTTTACCTGTTATTCGTGAGCGACAAATAAAAATATTTGTAAGCAACGATTGATTTAATTTAAAAAAAAAAAAAAAGAAAGTGATGTTTGTAAAGGGTCTGGCCGGTTAAGCATATGAAAACTGCACACGCATCTGATGAAGGGTTATAAGTAGATACCGGATTATATGCAAAGTGCATATATTTTATTTTTTGCATATCTTTAATTATAGTCTATATGTAGACGTATTACACTAATTGAAGTTAATTAGCGCTAAATAGTGATTGCATATATTGCATATTTAGGCATTTCTATGCATATTTTTACAAAAGTTGCATATATTGCATATTTAAGCTTTTTCTTATCATTTCTATTAGTAAAAATTCCGACTAATTCCTAATGCAGATCGACAACCGACAATTCTCAAAACGATAAATCTTTTACATTGGTTTCTCTAATACTTTTTTCCAAGAACTGCACGTGTTTAATTTCGCCTAGCGGAAGGGATGTGGTAAATACGTTTTATTATTATTAATTCCCAAATAAACTATTCATTCATTGAATATCTTTGAGCGAAACAGCATGTAATTGTGTTACGTTTTTATATACTGCGCGTACATACAATGAGTATAGCGAACAAAATTTCTTTATGGATTAAGCCATATCCTGAACTGGTAAAGGATGGCGACAAAATATTTCGTCGAGCCTGCCGTGAACTGGTAAGTTTAATTTTACTAAAAGCTTTACAATTGTTTTTAAATTCTTTAACTTTGGATATAAAATGACAATTTGTTGTAGGTGTCTTCTGAGAGAAAATACCTGATTGATCAACACGCTAAAACTCCATCACATATTGGAAAATGTGAAAAACTAAAGCGATCCGCATGTGTGCAGCAATCTATACGTCAATGTGTATACGAAACTCAGAACAAGTAGAATATAATACGGATCTGTGTAACGCATTAATTTCGTGTAACATACCATTAGCAAAATTAAACAATGTTAATTTGAAATCATTTCTGCAAAAATATTGCAAACATAATATACCTGACGAAAGTACCTTACGAAAAAATTATGTCACATCTTGTTACCAGCAAACAATAGCAGAAATTCAACAATTGGTAGGGAATAATTTTATTTATATCATGGTAGATGAAAGTACGGATAAGTGTGGCCGTTATATTGCCCATTTGTTAATAGGAATTCTTCATGAAGATATTGTAGGTAAATCATATTTAATTTATTGTAAAGAACTTCAAAAAACAAATAATGTGACAATTGCCCAATTCGTTCAAGAAGGTTTATCAAATTTCTTTTTACCTGGAAGTATACCTTGTGAAAAAATTTTACTAATGTTGTCAGACTCTGCACCATACATGATAAAAGCCGCGCAAAATTTAAAATTTTTTTATAGTAACATTATTCATACCACTTGTTTAGCTCATGGGTTCAATCGTGTAGCCGAAGACATTAGGAATCAATTCCCTTTGATTAATGATTTAATTAGCAATGTCAAAAAAGTATTTTTAAAAGCACCTTTACGAATCCAATTTTATAAGGAGCGACTTCCCGGTGTTAAGTTGCCTCCTGAACCGATTATTACGAGATGGGGTACATAGTTAGAGGCGGCAATTTTTTTCGCCGATAATTTTGAAGGAATAAAAAATGTAATTCTTGAAATCACTGCTGACTCCATTGCTCTAGAAAACTGTAAAAAGATAGTAACACCAACAGAATAGCTACAAAACCTATTGTATATTAAATCAAATTATAGCTTTGTTTCAAGTTCCATTCGTAAACTAGAAACGCAAGGGATGTCACTTTCGGAATCAGTCGAAATAGTAGACGAATTTGATATGCTATGTAAGAAGATTAAGGGTACAATAGGTAATTCTATATACGATAAATTTAAAAAGGTGATAAATAAGAATGCGGGGTATTTGAAATTGAAGAAAGTTAAGAAAATTTTGGAAGGTGAAACAGTAAACGATTTCGACTTTTAATTTTAGTTTAGAATGTATTGCAAAGTTAAAAAATGCACCAATTACATCTGTAGATGTTGATAGAAGTTTTTCTATTTCGAAATATATGTATTCTGATAGAAGACAGAACTTTCTCTTACACAATTTTGAAAAACATTTAATTATAAACTGTTTTAGAAATATTTTGTGCAATAAAGTTAATGTTTAAATTTCTCTGCTCTTATTTATTTTATGTAATAATTTTACATATTGTCGCAATTTTTTTGCATATATGCCCTAGGTTTATGCATATTTTCTCAAAAATCGATGCATATATATGCACATATATTCCAGTTTTGCTTTGCATATAATCCGGTCTCTAATAATCACCCTCAGTAATAAGGTTTTCTACCTCAGTTCATATTTTGAGGTTAGTTTACTGTTTTTGTTTATTGTGTTTATGGTTACGTTTTTTCCAGTATACTGTACCAAATTGTGAGAAATAGGGCTGGCTGGATAGTAAATAAATATAAATAAATAAATATGTGCTAAGTAAGGTTAGGTATGTACATCATACATATGTCAAGTAATAAATGTAGAACTGGCTCATTTGGCTGTTCCATTTGCACTTGAAAAAGCGGAAAATAAGGTGAGTATTGCAAATGAAAAGCAGCTATTATTTGAAAATAATTCTCAAGTATGAAAAGAAATCTTGTTTATATTTATAATCTGAGTTGGACATGATTCAATAAGAGTTTATCTAGATGACTATTAGAATAAAAAAAAAACATTTATGTGCGGATGAAACAGTTTACACATATTTTTCCATTATTTGTTATTATGTGCATAAATGTCGTGGATAATTTTATTATGTAGTCAAATAATTATCTAGATAAAATGCAAATGAAACCCGACTTGCTGCGTGTCTCATAATTATTTTATAGGTAAATAATATGCTATTTATTGACAATACTACAAGCCTAATCATTGTCAAAAAGCCTACATCACCGATGGGTGTGTTTCCTGTAGCCTTGTAGTTGAATTCGTCTTCAATCTTCATCTACAAGGCTACAGGAAGAACACCCATCGGGGATGTAGGCTTTTTGACAATGTATTAGGCTTGTAATATTGTCAATAAATAGCATATTATTTACCTCATTTGTAGCAGAGTCGCAGAGGAAATGACAAAAATTATTTCTAAATAATTTTTCCAACATTTATTGGTTTGTAAATAATTTTATTTATAAACAAATCTCATAGATAATTATTAAAAGTATCATTTAGGTGGATTTTATTTAAATTATACCCTATTCTACTCTTGTATTTATTTTCCTAGTATTCAAATTTAAATTTCCCGCCATTATTTTTAGTAAATTAAACGTAAAGACAATAATATAACTGTTAACGTGCTGTACAATGGTAATTGTATGTTCCAACGCTGAAGTTATAATACTATAAAAGTAATTGTTAATAAATAAATTTAATTATTTGTGTTACATAATTTGATATGAGTGATAAGCGATTTAATCAGCAAATTGGGAATAAAAGTTACTTGGAATAAAATTATTCACAAATAGTTTCTAGCTATTCTAGCATTTATTTACAAATAATTGGAAAGATATATTTTTATTAAAATTTTGAGATGACGTAATTTAAGTAAATTATCTGAATAAAAGTTTATCTAGATGGTTATTCGAATAACGAAATTATCTATAAATTTATTTATTTGTAAATTTATTTATGAATAAATTTAATAGTATAAATAATTTCCTTATTCATAACGTCCAGATAAACTTTTATTTGAATGATTTATTTTTAAAAGAATATCTGGAGTCTTGAATGCAAATAAAAAAAAATATATTTATTAGCTGTTATTTCAAGTCGAAATAACTATTTTAAGAATTTCAATTTCGCCAAATAGATTATTGATTAAACATTATCAACTTTTTAATCTCCAAGAAAGTATATTAATAGAATAGTCTATTTATAAACAATTCTCGAACAAGTAAATCTTAAACTTACATCGAAAACGGGGCCGTCAAATAGAACGCGCTACATTGCGTGGAGGCGTGATGTCTTACGTGCACCGTCAAGCCGGGGGATTGTCTCAACTTCGACAGTAACCACAACAAAACCGAGTCCTCGGTGTTCGGTGGAAAGACGATAACAACATCGCAATTCGGCGTCGAGATGCGTTTCAACCATAGCCTCTTCGGCGCCAAAAAGTGCCTGGCGCAAGGTATCTTCCGTTTAATTAAATCGGTGGCTGTAAAAATCCCCGTAAATTATGAGAGGGCGAGAAGCCGACACGCACCCTTCTTCAAAAGGGATTACCTTGTTCGAACGTATCTTGCGCGCACTCGACGAATTTTCGCCGCCTGATGTGCGTGTCGTTCTCTTTATCGTCCGAGGACGTTTCTTGCGACGCCATTTCACCAACCCCCTCGGACATTGGGTGGAAATTCGGACGATGTTGGACGCTTTGATCGGAATAATGTAGGGGGATCGATGGACGCACACTGTTAGATAACACTATCGACTGACACCCGAATACGCGTTGCTCCCTACTACCAGACTACCGACTTTAACATCTAACCAAGTCTAACTAATCGCTTTTTTTGTGGGGGCTAATGTTTGATTTTTTACTGGGACGGGGTTGAAAGTTTGATTGCCGCTGACCGAGTAGAAAAAGAAAGCTATACAAGGATGACAGTTGTATAAACAGAAACGTACGAAACTTCTGTGAAACTCAGATACCGCTTGCGCCATCAAACGGGAGTTTTAATAATATAAATGACGCGTCTGAAATAAAGAACTCGGTGAAGTTGTGGTTTGTTTCTCAACTCAAACTTTTTTTACTTTAAATAAATTTTAAATCGATTTCAATTTATGCATTTTTTTCTTTTTATTACTTTATTGTTTTAAGAAAATGAAAAAGGAACTTTTATTACATTAAAACTAACGAGAATCATCTGTTGAATCATCAACCTACATATGATTCGTATCTCAGCTCAAAATGGCTACGACGCCGTTGCATTGTGCGGACATCTATGTGTCAATGGCTTATCTAGTAATGGTTCGAAATTTAACTATAACGATTATCCTTTGATTTTAAGGGGGCGCTAAGATAAAGTAGAGAGCACGAAGTCGGTACAAAATAGAAAAGCGAAATTTTTAGAAGTTATAGTTGAAAAAGAATTTGTTTTCAAAAATCAAAATAATCTAAATGTTGCTATAATGATCTTTAGCCCGTTTGTCTGAAAAGAAATTTATAAACTATGGGTGAAATTTAAAAAAAATAAACGATGTACCAGAGACAAATTATATTGCCAATAAAATGATAACCATTTTTCAGAATTCGTAGAAAAACCTGCATTTTTTATTGGAAGAATATCAAATATTACACGGGGTTATTTTTAGTAATTTTTTTGAGAAGCAGGCAACCAAAGATACGCCAGAGAGCCGAGGCCACAGAATATCTAACAAGTGCCGAGGCGATGCAAAATTAAATAGTAAATAACTGTAACCTGTGTGACCATGATCGAGGGGCGTTGAAATAAAAACAACTGCATGACATCATTACATTATCTTGGGGTCGTAAGAAATAGGGATTTGGATGACGATTTTACTGTGGCCTTTTTTACATTTCTGCTCACATAATTTTTATTTTTCTTTTAACCGTCTACTCTGTGAGACCCCATTAAAAAAATATTTACGTGTAATAAAAAGAGTGCGACAACCGCAGGGTTCAATACGATTCTTGTGTTAAGACTGCGTCTTATGTTATTGTTTATACTTGCTTTATACAAAAAACGTAGGTAAATCATCTACATATGTGATTTTTCTAAAACATACTACACAATAATTTTAAATTAGAAATAAAAATCATTATATTTAGAGATGGTTATTTATGCAATCACAGTTTATTATATGCCTATCTATTTGTTTCCCAATTCTGTATTATATGTTACTGTAACTGCTTGCTAAAATATTTGTAAACTGCTAGTAGATGCTACATTAATATGAAAATTCCAATAAGTGTTTTTCTTTTTCATTTAAAAATGCAATATGCTTCTAATAATATTAATTAATAATAAATCATTCATTATAAATACAGGAATTTAATATTTTAATAGAAATGTAAGAAGTTAGTACCTATTATAAATTATTACTATACTTATTTTTCATAATTTCCTTTTTATTATTAATTTCATGTTTCCGTACACTTCCGGTTTTCTTTTGTGTCGTTACGTTACTGTATAGTAAAAATACTTAATTTTTATTGTAATTTTGTATATTACACTGGAAGCTGGAAGCGATTGTTGTTGTTAACACAAGTAATGTAAATTTTGTTCGCCATTTTACAGTGTAGAAAGCGCAATAACACAATAGAATCATCCCGTCCGATGCTAATCAGCTTCATTATTACTAGCAATTATTTTAGGGTACGCAAAGCATCAATTTCCTTACAGAGTCCGCAGACTAGCAAATACGAATCGAGTTCCAGAACATGGGAGATTTATCTTATTTATTTATCTACATAATACGTTTATGCTTACAGGATGCTTTCAAAGTCAGATTCTCGCCTTTGGGGTGGAATAGGCAACACACTAATCAGGAACGCTTCTACACTACCATCTTTAGTGCGATAATAATACTTGAAGCAATATTGTCCCTACCAGTTCATAGAGGCCAGCACATCCTGGTGCTGCTGAAAAGTCATATTTGACAACCTCTCCCCACCACCGCGAGCGCAGCCTTAAATAATAAATTTTAAATCGATTTCAATTTATGTATTTTTTTCTTTTTATTACTTTATTGTTTTAAGAAAATAAAAAAGAAACTTTTATTACGTTAAAACTAGCGAGAATCGGGCTGATTCTGTTGAATCATCAACCTACATATGATTCGTATCTAGGCTCAAAATAGTTACGACGTCGCTGCATTGTGCGGACATCTATGTTTCAATGGCTTATCTAGTAATGGTTCGAAATTTAACTATAACGATTATCCATGGATTATCCTTTAATTTTAGTTTATTACAACCATGTTTAATATTTCATTACCTCTCTAAATATTGAGCATTTAAATTATCTTACCTACCTTAAAAATATATTTTGCATTGTTTTTACTTTATTAATAACAAATCTAGATAATCCGTAACTGACGGAAGTATGTTACTAAATTAAAGATTTCTCATTATTTTGTAATTTGCTAATTCACACTCACATCTCTTGAACTATTTATTTATATCATTTTTTTACACTTCTACCAGGTAAAGAATAAATTAAACGACAGTAGTATAACATAATATCTTAATATATTTCAACAGCATTAATAAATAAACATCATATTATATATAATAAGCTAACATTATATTCTTACCGTTAATATTAGAAAATAAATGAATTTTGACGTAGAAATATAATAATCTTTTAATAATGCACGATCAGTCTTACGTTAAGTACATCACATATAAACTACTTAAATCATCTGCCACCAGTGTGGTTTCCTACGTCAAATACAGTATCATCGTCATCGTCATCGTCCAATGGTAAAGGCAACATCTCGATGTCAGTCCTCTGGGTTAAGACACCGTATTTTCTCACCGCCAAAGGTTTACTGTCACCTTTGCGAGTTCTGAAACAAAATAAGAAAAACAGTCTGGTCCATTAAGTGTACAACAAATGGGAATTTTCTTTATCACTTGCGCAATTGTAAAATAAGAGTTTTTGAATATTCGTATTATTATTGTAAAATATTTACCCTATCAAAAATAATGTTATCAAGATCTTAACACTGAGTTATATATCATTACTACAGGCATGAAATGGAAAAGTATTCTAAACAAACGAGCAGCCCTTAATCAGAACTACAGCTAAATTTTTAGGAAAAAATCGAAGCAAAAAGCTTGAACATTGAATATATCAAAAAACCAATTAAGTGAGCAACTTTTTGATTTAGAGGTTAAAATACCATACCTGTAAAAACGATAGCCGACATAAACTATACTGAATGCACATAATGTTGACAGGACGAGAAATAATCTGAATAAGGCACCGCTATCCATATCCTGCTGTGAAACTGTCGCCGAACTGGTCCCGTCCCATGCTGGTTTTTCAACCGCACTTCCATTACTTGCTACTGCAGCTATGCTAACATTCGTACTTGTGGTCACTTTATCACTAGTTGCCAGTTTTGCAACATTTGTATTTTGTTCACTATTGCTTATTGTGGGTTTCACTGAATCATTTTGTGTTCCTGTCCCCATCGGCTTGTCTAGTATATTTATGTGAACAGGTGTTTGAAGTTGTCTATCCTGGTTTGATTGTTCTACATGAAATGGTTGTTGGACTATAAACAGATACAATATTCTACATCAAATCAATACTTCAACAATGAGAATTGCGTGTGTAAAAAGCTTACCTTCGCCTAAAATCCTACCAGACATTAACGCACAGCAAAACAATACAAAGCACCACGGATGTGGTGAACACGCGAATTGGCAAAACATTATCGCAAATTTGAACCATTGAAATTTAAGCGACGTGTTTTTTTTATTTTGATACAATATTTTTTAAGGCTAACCATGTAGCTTTTTTATACACATAATCTTTAACCGCATGGTTAAATCTATTATCTTCCCTATGATTTGATCCACACGGACGCTGACTAATCTTTCCTAATATATCATTTTTTTAGTAACCTAAATTGACGTAATTTGTAAACGTAAACACAGCCTACAAATTGCGATTTATGAATATGTCATTGCATCACTGCATATCACCGGATTATTTCAGGAATAATTCTATATGTATGTGCATAAATATTCTAAATATTGGTAGATTATTCTAATAATAATTAGAATGCACAGAACAGTGATTTTAAATGACTGGCGCCAGTTTGAATTTCCCGCTTAACTAAATTTTTGTCAGATGGGCAAACTTTGTTTGTGGAACTCCTTAGGTTTGTTCGTTGGTGTTACACCAATTACATTGATGCATATTTTATCTTACTGAGGAACGTATTGTTGGATAGTAGTTTTATGCGCGTGGGAAAAATAAGGAAACAGTTCGTGTAACTGAAAACGACTAACTGTATTTTTAATAGCAGTCAATAAGCGGGCTGATGGTCATTAATTATTATTATTATTACCTCACATCAAATGAAGGTTTTAATTTATAGATGGCGCTTACAGACTTTATTCTTGCTGTGTTCTACTATTTGTACAAAATGTTATGAGTTTCACAAAATATTTTAGATATGTAAGAATTTATACAAGTATAATTATACATTCCTAGTATTGTCCGTCTTGAGTTTGCTCAAAAAGCCAAATAGGGAAAAATATTTATTGCGCTTTTACATGTGTTTGCCTTTGCTATTAGTTGCGCAAATCGAACCGACCAAATTTTAAATTGGTCGCATTATTATTGACGTTTATCAGTCGTCGCATAGTCACGCATCGTCATAGCGCATAGTCGTCGTTTGACATTTGGCATCAGAGCACGTATAAATCACGCAGTGAATTGCAAGTACTCTCCATACGTTTATTCAACACTGCGTAATACTATTCAATTATTGCAGGAGTTCAACTTCAACAAATTACGATGGCGTTAAACGCCGCTACCACCAAGCTCCTGAGGGTAGCACAGAATCCGCTAAAATTAAGCGTAGCCGCTTACCACCCCAATGTCCTCGATCATTACGAAAATCCCCGTAATGTAGGCTCGCTGGACAAGGCGGACAAGAGCGTCGGCACGGGACTAGTAGGCGCCCCCGCGTGCGGGGACGTCATGAAACTGCAAATCAAGGTCGACGAGAATGGAAAAATTATCGACGCGAAGTTCAAGACTTTCGGTTGTGGATCGGCGATCGCCAGCAGTTCTTTGGCGACTGAATGGGTGAAAGGGAAAACAATCGATCAGGCATCTGAATTGAAGAACACTGATATTGCAAAGGAATTGTGCTTGCCGCCGGTGAAGCTGCATTGTTCGATGTTGGCAGAAGACGCGATCAAAGCCGCACTGTCAGATTATAAAGTGAAACAGCAGAAGGGGGGAAAGTGATCGTAAGGTATTCTCAAATAATAGTTTAGCATAGTACTAAATAAAACTCGACACAATATTTCTTGAAGAGTAGATATTAAAATAATTTATTTATATAGATATAAAGAAAAAAAATGTTTATTTACAATAAAAACTAGGATGAAACAGTTTGTTTATATATATATATTTATTAAAATCTCTTCCTGGATTGTTTATTATTCTGTCCCGTTTGAATTGTTATGCATTTCTTATCAAGGAAGGTCAATAGGTCCTACAAAACACATTCATTATAGTCAATGCTTAATAAATGTGCAATGAAATGATAATTTACCTGTATATTGTAATTGAAACCTTGCTCCTTTAACATGAGATATAGAATTTCCAGTTGCAATGGCTCATATAGCAAAATGTTTTGTTTAAGTTCAGTATTACTTGCAACAAGATTATACCAAGCTATATGTAGGGGTACAGCGCAGCTTGATACTTTTTTCGATTGTTTCCGTTCAAATATTAGGTTGCCACTGTATAAAAGTTAATAGAATTTATTTGAAAGCGATATAGGGCGATTTTTGTGGCTTATTTTAGTGAAAAACTAAAATTTATCGACGTTTTGACATAGACAAGATGTTTTAAAATGTGAATGCTCCTACTTTTAACAAGTATCGTTTTATCAACAACAATCTAAAAGATTAAAATTTCGATATTTTTAAACTTTAAATAAGGGGCATAACTTGGAAGAGATGATTCGAGTTTAAAAAATAACGCGTCAAAAGATTACTAATAACAAGACGTATCATTCAACGCCTTTTCCTATTTGAACTTTTTGATATGATTTTCACCACCGATTAGGGGTTGAAATTACGGAGTCGCAGATATGTGTGTGATATGTGTCCCTCCGTAAATCGAAATTAGCTTGTTTTCTTGTTAAATTTAATGCACGATATTTTAAAGTTACCCCGGATGATTAGTTTTGAAATGAAAGCCCGATATATGAAGACAAATAATATCAATAAAATGTAAAAAAAAAAACATTTTATATATTGTTTATCTTCATGTATGTATCGTGTTATTGTCTTTTACAATCAATTTTTAATGTGTTTTATATACAGTGACCGGCATAAATATTGCAACATACAGGATTTTTTTTTTATTATTAAAAAATACTAAAACTTTTTTTGGGGGATAGGTTGTGCATCTCTAGAAACCCCAAAATTTATTTTGACACACGTCACGTGACCACTAGTATGGCGGTAAATTTAAAAAATATGTCGTGAATTTGTAGAAAGTGAGGTTAGGTGACATGATATCCAAAAAAGTTATTTGAAAAAGTTGCTTAGAATTCGATTTATATTCTATTATATTTTTGTTTTTGTTTTCTGCGTTAGAATGAAATCGGTAGTTCAAAACTGATAACACTAAACATCTAAGCCCTCACCCTACATAGCCAAATTTAAATTGCCCACAATTATTCTTAATAACTTCAACGTTGACATATAAAATTACTTACTATTTAATACTACATTGAAAGTTGTTTTAATGCCTTTACGTTGAGTTTTGAAAAAAATTGTGGCGGGAAATTTAAATTTGACTATTGGGGACAATGTTTGGGACAAATTGAAATTTTCCGCCGCTATTTTTGCTGAATTCAACGTAAAAGCATTAAAACTACTATTTGTAGTAATTTAGTGTAGGTTGGTATGACATGAAGTTAGGCATCGAAAAGCAGCGATGTATTGTGATGTTAGTTATATTCTAAGGGTGGTAGTACTACTTGTGTGTGTAAAAGATGTCCGTTTTATATCTTGAATAAAGGCGTTAAATTTTAGTGTGTTTTGTGTTTATATGGCCATCCTACATATTAATGTAGTACAAAATGGTGGGTAATTTTATGTTTTAACGTTGAAGTTACTAAGAATAATTGCGGGAAATTTAAATTTGACTATTAGGGATTTATGGAAGTTTCGAAATTACAAAACTCAATAGAAATAAATAACCAGTACTTTTAGCTAATGATAGGAATACTTAATAAGCAAAAACATTTATACAATAATTAATAGTAATGAACAACTAAGAAATGAAACTCTAAAAATGCATACTTGATACATATCGTTCTGTTTCTTATAAGTAAGGTAGGCTTTGAAATTAGAAACAAGAAAATAATGTAGTAAATTATTTTAATTTTTTGGCTAATAATTACTGCCATTTTTATTTTACCTGCTGTTTATTATTCGTTGTTCTCCAATTTCAAAATCTACTTTAATACCTTCACTGTGTGTATGTAGTGTTATCAGTTTTGGACTAATGGTTTCCACTTTAACGCAGAAAACAAAAAAAAAAATAATTTTTAATAAAAGTAATGTTTGCTAAGTGGTTTCGAGAGAAAATGTTTGTAAAATTTTATTTATTACTACTGATACAGTCCCTTGCAACAACAATTGTCACACTGAAATCGTACTTTTCAGTTTTCGCTATGTTGATTATGCAAAAATTGACAAAACCGTTTGAGTATCAACCAAGTTTGGAAATAGTACTGCAGATGAGCTGCTAAAGGCGAAAAAAATGAAAATATGTAATTCAATGACACAATATTTGGAAAAATTGTGATTTTTATTTTTTTTTAAATATGTTTACACAAATTTGCATACAGCCTCAAAATCTTATTCTAAGCAACTTTCTCAAATAACTTTTTTAGATATCATGTCATCTAATCTCACTTTTTGCAAATTCACGGCATATTTTTTAAATTTACCGCCATACTAGTGGTCACGTGACGTGTGTCAAAATAAATTTTGGGGTTTGTAGACAAGCACAACCTATCCCCCAAAAAAAGTTTTAGTATATTTTAATAATAAAAAAAATTCCCATTTTTTGCAATATTTATGCCGGTCACTGTACAATTCGACGAAACAACATCATGCCGTTAATACTAATACCAAAAGTCATTTAATTAGTTTAATTAACGTCGGTGAATTAATTTTTGTTTTTCACTTAAATAAGCCAAAACTGGAGGGAGAGTACAACATTAAAATATTAATTTTCGATCAAGAAATCGACAAAGAACATCGCTAGATATAATTCTTCCGCTAATTTGATACACACCTGTATATTATACTGGTAATTCACAGTGCAAATTCCAAAGGTATTCTAATTGGTTACAAAAATATCTAAAATACACGCACTTTTTAATTTTTTTTTATTTTTAGAACTGCGGTATGTGCACGCGTAGGCATATTGGCCGAACGTGCCGAGATAAAATCGGTCAACGCTCGAGTGTCATAGCCGGTACAATTTCAATATCGTAAGATCTTGTAATATTATCATAGTTGCTAAAGATTCAGCCAAATCCGCGTTTTGGTCAAAATAATACATATGTATGTAATTATATAAAACACAATTTATTTTTAATAAAATAATCGATAAATTTCAATAAAATATTAGCAATTAAATTAAATTAAAATCTCGATTCTAATTCATATGTGATAGTGATAGGTTCTTTATCATATTTATTGATCCATTCTTGATGATAAATTAGACGCTGTACTGTGAATATGTGCTAATGACTAATCATTAACACATATTCACAGTACAGCTATCAAAAATGTCGCAAAATGAATTAAAAATTTTTTGTAACTACATGTTTTTATTTAACAATTCATCAAAATTACCTTTCAGAGATATTACCGACAATTTCAACACCTGGAGTTCTATTCGTATTTATCGGCAAACTTTTATTCGTACAATCGCCATCATTCGCACCGATTTCTAGTTTCCGTCTGCTTTTAAACTCCATCAACTTTGGCCTCTTCGCGCTAATGTTGTCATCACTGTCTTCACCACGTCGACTGTCCTCATTGGAACATATTGGATGGGTATTTTCGTAAATATGTTTCAAGATCTGAACGCCCCTGTGGCGTTTCAAATGTTTTACACCGATTTTTTCCAGTTCTTTAACTATAGTCGGTGTGTTCATGTTATCGTAATCAGGCATCGGTGTTATGTTCTTAGTTTTTATGATGACATCATCGTTGGAAGGTGTCGATGTATGGTTTAATAATCCATCTTTGTGTAGGGAAATTGGCGTTTCCTTCAAGGGAGTTTGTTTCTTATTACTGAGTTCTAAAATCCTAGGATGTGTTATTGGTGAATACACCTTTTCTATGTCTTCATCATGTAAATCGTTATTGTATTCAGTGTAAAATTGTTCGTCGTAATATTTTTCAAGATAACTATAGTTTTCGATGTCGTTATTTTTGACTGAAGTGTTAATATTTTCATCTACTTTTTCTTCCTCGTTTAAAAGACTAAAATCTTCACCAAACCTTTTACTGGAAACTGTGCTGTGTATCGAAGAATAGTTTAGTTCCTCATCGCTGATGCAAATCACCTCATTATGAAAATCTACCGATGAAGTTGAAATGGTAGATCTTTTAAGTGTATCGAAATTCTCTTTTTGGGGTGATGGAGTACTGAAAGTTGCATGTTTTTTAAAGAATTTCGGGCTATTTGGATTACTATTTAGGGTGAACGAAAGGGATTTCCTGAAATTATTACAACTTCCATTTAAATTAGATTTAAATCGATCATCTTTAATGTTCTTAATAGTATTTTTTAATAAAGCTGTAATATCTGGATCCATACTGAGAGGTTTATTTTCAATATGATCGCTATCCTCATCTGAATCACTCAATATTTCATATTTGCTTTTAATTTTTTCTTTTTTATCTACAGGGTCGTCATTAATTGATTTATCACAAATCACTTCATTTATATCACATCTATAATCCATTAAATCCGTAGATGGGAGATTTAAGTCACCATCGTCGAAAACAATACAATTTTTATCAATCTTCTCATCGAAATCCTGATCTGATTGTGTTAAATCATATATCTTATCTAAATGCACGTCTTTATCTTCAATATAGTCTGATATTTTGGTATGTGTATCACCTGTTCTTTTAATATCTGCACCTTCATCACTAACATCTCCATCTAAAATCCTTTCTTCGCCTTCAGACAAAGTAAGATCATATACTTCATCTATCCGTTTCAAGTTTTCATCTGATTCATCTCTATTTTGATCGCAAAAGCTCTCGAAATGCTCGATTCCCTTCATACTGGTGAACGTCAATTCGCAGATTGAATCATCAGAATTTTCCATTCCCTTGTTTCGACTGCAACGTTTATGTAGTGAATCGAAATTGCTCAAGAGCGAAGCTGAGAATGCATTTAGGTTTTTATTTATCGGTGTCGTGACTTTTTGGATCGTTTCGGTTAAGGTGATCTCTAAAGTTGCTAATATATCGTCTGTTTTATTCATATCATCGTCTAGTTGACGCTGATTTGTTTCGATTTGGGTATTATCTATTGATTTTGTTGTTATATTTATCGTGTCGTCAATGTTGTTTTTTAATTTTTCTTCAATGTTGGTTAAATTTCCATGTTTCTCAATCGTATTAATATGTAATTCATTATTTTCAAGCTCTATACATTCCATTTCTACTTTAGAATGGTTGGTAGCTTCATTAAATGTAGTTATTAATTTGCTGGTTTTTAGTTTTTCTATCATCTCTAAGGATTTCTGCAACTTTTCATCGATACTTTTCTTCAATATGTCAATCTCTTCATCCTCCGAAGTGAACAAATCAGGCGATATTGATCGGTATCCTAAATTATCAACACTTAAATTATCTTGATCAGTCTTTTCAACATCACTTGTAATCTTTGGACTATTTACTACATTTTCTTTGTCATTCGCATTACTTTCTGTAGGTGCAACATCACGAACTGGCAATTTTACAACTTCTCTCGGCGGTGTTCCTTCTCTACCAGGTATCTTGTGCCAATCCTTCAATTGGTGTCCACATTTCGCAGTGTCCACTTCGATATTTAACTCTTTTAAATAGTACCGATCAATTGTCAAGTTTTCATGATTAATTCTATGGAGTTTGGACAATTTTAAGGTGTCGTCGAACATTTCTGATAAGTATTTGCTTCTAACGATGGGTTTTTCTTTTTCGTAAGAATATTCGGGTAACGAATTTTCGGATAATATGGTCGAAATGTTGGTGGATATCAAGTTTTGTCTGTCCTGTTCGGTACGCAAATATAAAATCGGTTTTACGAATTGGTACATTGATTTTTTCTTCCGTTTGGGTGCCTACAATTGGATTGGATGTTAATTAGGTGATTTAAAAGAATATTAATGATGTTCCACATAAGTAATACGCACAGTTATGGATCCATTGAAATATTCTTAATATGGCTACTTTAATTTTAATAAGATTTTTCAAATTTAATTAAATGCAAATCTGAGTATATTTATTTTCAATAGAACCTTGCTACAGGAGTACAGTATTAAGGTTTAGCACTCCCTTGTTTAATAATCATAAAGACATTTAGTTAAAACTAATAATGCAAATTTTGTTAAGAACAAGAAAAATGAACTCAAGTCTTATTTGTTCATTTAGTATAAAGAGAATCAATCACAAGCATCAAAATGAATATAAGCATTTTTTGTTTGTTTTCACAAATTCACAATTATAAGGCATAATTTTTATTTTTTTTAAATAAATTTACAATAAAATTTTGCCTTATATTAACAGTGTTAGCAGGAAAACATTAATATTTGATATTTTCTTTTTATTTTGGAAGGTGAATTATGAGGCCTTTTTGGTTAACGAGAGCCCAGGGGAACACCTTTGCATAAATCCGCCATTGGAAATACCCCACTGGGAATTATTGAAAAAACTAAATTATTTTTTTTTACTTAAGCAAAATGATGTTAAAATTCTAGTAACTAGCTGAGTTCAAATGATTTGAAGAGCTTAATGTTTCAATAGTGAAATAATTTGAATTTTCTGGAACTTTTTGGACATAATATGAAAAATCTAGAAAGTTATTAAGAGGTGTGTCGACTTGTAAAATAATAAGTTTCATAAATTCACAAAAGTACCTTAAAATAAGAGACACGTATTTTTTTTTATCGGCGTATCCGCACGATTTTGGGGTACAGCCCCCTCCAAAGTTTGGACGATTTTTCAATTTTTGCAAATATTTCCTAAATTATAAGAGATATTAAATTTTCTTTTTAACATAATTTGCAGCATATTGCATGGCCTTAAGCGTGGCGTCGTCCGTATTCGCAAAAAGTTAATAATGGGGGACGGGGTACCCCGTACCCCCCATTTTTTTTTTACATTTTTTCTTTTTCTTATTCATCAAAAGAAGGCCGATTTTGCATAGAATACGATGATGTATAACAAGTTTAGAATTAATAATTGTAAAAATAGAAATATAATAATAAAGCTTCAAAATTAATAAACTTGTCTATTGATATAAATCAAATGAACTATAACAGAAATAAGTTTTTATCCTTAATATAATTTCCAGCATAATACATGGTCTCAAGGTAGATATCTTCATAAAAAAAACTCATATCGGGTATGGGGTACCCCATACCCCCGCATTTTTTTAACAATAAGTTTATTCATTATTCATCAAAAAAAGATTGCTTTTACATAGAAAGCAATGGTAATAAATTTGGAGGATTAATAATAAAAATAATTGTAATAATAATAATATAGTACATTAACAACAATTATTTGTTATCGTTACTCCGCTGCTCTCCTTACTTAAATATTTCTTAATTTAGAATTGTATCTACTCGACAAGCAATGACAATGGTCAAACCTTTCTATTCCTACTAACTTATACTATATACTATACGAAACTTTTATCGGTGGTAGCATATAAATCGTTTTATCAATTGCAGTTAGTGACTGCGTTTTATATATTTCCTTAATAAAATGTTATTCATTCTTAGAATACCATAATCCTTTAGTGCGTATATATGAACAAGTTTGCTACACAGGGCGAAGGATTAAATAATACATACATATATATTTTTTAATTTATTTCAAGTTTTTCGTGCAATGTAGGTGTACAATGTAAGTATTCAATGGAGCATAAATATAACTAATGTGTTTGTAACGTTTATAACATTTCGGAAACAATAGAACAGAATTAGAAAAACATTATAATGCTTATAAATGTTTAAATACATGACATACTGTAATGCGATTATTGGTATATATGTATTGCAATAGCGAACAAGATTAATATACATACAGTAATTAAGCTATGTAAGTATTACAGTAGTGATAGTCTGTGTAAAAGTGTTTAAAACACAGATTTTGTTTGCACCATGAATACCGCACAATAGCTGGTTTATTGCAAATACTACACAAGGGTGTAGACTGCGCATCTTTGTTAAAACAAAACTCTACAGGATTTTTAAAGGGCCCAGGTCTTTCCTCAACGTATCCACTCTTATACCACGAGTACTTGAATACGTCGAAAAATCTTGGGGAAGAAAACTGATTATGGGTTAGGGATTGCAACTTAATAATATTATTTCTCTGATGTAAATCTATGTCGTAGTTCATAAGAATCACTATATCCGAAAAAGTTCTAACAAAATTCATCACAATAGACACGTACATATATTTATTTTGAGGTATTGTTACTATTATTAATTTTCTAAATTTATTATACATCACCGTTTTCTATGTAAAAGCGATCTTTTTTTGATGAATAATGAATAAACTTATTATTAAAAAATGCGGGGGTATGGGGTACCCGTCCCCCGTTATTAGCTTTTTATGAAGATATCTACCTTGAGACCATGTATTATGCTGGAAATTATGTTAAGGATAACAACTTATTTCTGTTATAGTTCATTTGATTTATATCAATAGACAAGTTTATTAATTTTGAAGCTTTATTATTATTTTTCTATTTTTACAATTATTAATTTTCTAAACTTGTTATACATCATCGTATTCTATGTAAAATCGGCCTTCTTTTGATGAATAAGAAAAAGAAAAAATGTAAAAAAAATGGGGGGCACAGGGGAACCCCGTCCCCCGTTATTAACTTTTTGCGAATACGGACGACGCCACGCTTAGGGCCATGCAATATGCTGCAAATTATGTTAAGAAGAAAATTGAATATCTGTTATAATTTAGGAAATATTTGCAAAAATTGAAAAATCGTCAAAACTTTGGAGGGGGCTGTACCCCAAAATCGTGCGGATACGCCGATAAAAAAAAATGCGTGTCTCTTATTTTAAGGTACTCTTTCGATCTGTTAAGTTTCATCGAAATTGGAGGGGGACCCCGCCGGTGTTCCCTTGTAAGTAAAATCACAGCAGGCAAATCTTTATAAGTACATATATTAATAATTGTTTTATAAACTTACCGGCTTTTTTCGTTCCATTTCTTTGTCAGATTTAAAACCAAATTGTTCTAAAGTCTCTCTTAACGACAATTGTTTTTCCTGTGTTGATGGATAAGGACTAATATTATCACTATCTGATTCTTCGGTGGATTGTTCGGACTTCGACAAAGCCAAAGCCATTTGTAAATGCTCAGGGTTTGTATCGCTAAGCGCTAATTGTTCCTCTATCATTTTCGTTAACTTTACTTGACCCTTAACATGCGTCCTTTTCTTTGTCGTTTTCCGTTTAGTTATGGTGCTTTTTGGTTTTTGATCGTTTTTACCCACTTTTAACACTTTCGAAAAAGGTTTGAACTGTTGCGGATTTTTAAAATCGTTTTCATCCTCTAAGGAATTATTTAAATAAGCCGTGGGTTCAGAAATAATGTTTTTGTAAGGAGATTCAAAATTCGATTGCTGCTTTTTATCTTTCCTTTCATCTTTGAGGGTTTCCTTAATAAAATATTTGCTAATTTCATTTTTGCTATTTGTATCGCTAGTGATGTTACTATAAAAGAAAAAAAAAAAACTTTTTTTAGAAAGGGAATTATTTATTTATCATCATAAAACCTAATTTACACTATTAACAATAATTAAACTACGACGAACCTAAGAGACGAGGCTTTATCTCGGAGGCGTTTAGACATCCGGCTGCTGAGTGAACAACTTGCTGAGCCACGACTGCTGTTTGGGCTTCTCTTCTTCATCGCGGATCTTTTTGCGTAAATCCGCCAATGCAACCGCCACAGCAGGATCGCTAAGGGTACGTTGCATCGACATAACGTGCGCTTCCCATTGCTCCGAAGTTTTAAACCTGCCGTCTTTTATACTCTTTTTCAATATCCGCGTCTGGACCACTGTCTGTAGATTTTAAACGCGTTTTTAAGATTGACGTGACAACGTGCCAAATTCAAATTTGACTTACTCGTATAACCACCAAGTAAGACCGCTTATCACGAAAGCACCTAATGCGTAATAATTTCGCTGAGAATAGAACGGAGTACCTTTAGTACGACGTGGTTTTCTGATACTCTGATCGATGTTTCTATCTGCCATAACCAAGTTTACAAGTATTTCAATAGTTAGAGGAGTTTTATCTGTTCTTTTAATTATCCATTTCTGTCTTTTATAACCTAACCTAAAATTTGTTTAAAATGTCACTAATTCCTCAGGGTGACCAACGTTTACATTGAAAAAAGACTATGTGTAATCGACAGGTATGTTCGTTCCTACTGCAATTTCTACACTGATTGGTGATTAAAATAGAATAGAAACCAGTGAACCAAATTCAAATTTCCCGCAGTTATTTTTGGTAACTTCATCATTAAGGGTGGGCAAGATTATAAAAAATTTCATCACTGTCAATAATGGTAAAATTCATAATTCTTTTAAAAAATAGATGTCTCTGTAGGTACCATTTCTAACGTTCCTAACAAAAAATATTTATGCTTATACAAATGGGGTGGTTATAGAGAAGTATTTGACGAAATAAGAGGGGATAGGATAGAACGGCAATGGTGGAGTAAGGGCGCATAGTATATTTGAACCGATTTGAAATGTGTAGCATATCTACTATTTCCAACATATTTCCAGTGTGTCGAGTGGTCGAGTAGATTTGCAGATGGATACATCGTACAGAGCAGGTAGCGTAGGTACCCAATGCGTACAGCAAAGGAAAAAAGCTATCGGGGATAATGAGAAAAATCATGTTTAATTTTTGGAGAATATATGGTGATATAGTGAATATTAAATATGAGAAATAATAAAAATAATTTATTAATTGTTTCGACTGGTGGAAATATGTTATGTTATTTTCTTTCACGGTTTTAACATTCGATGTTAAAAAGATGCCAAAAATTATTATTTATTCTTATATATTTGGTAAAAGTATTTTTTACATTCTCAATTATTAAAGAATCGGGTATAGTTATCTTATTTTAAAAAATACCCCAATCTAACAGTCAGCAGATGGAGATTAGTACCATTACACTTTAAAAACTGAACTTATTCTTCTTAAGTCTATGTCAAAGTGATTTTTTTATGACAATTTTTCATGAATAATAATTGGCACGGCAATAAATATAGCGGTGAATGTGTTTTTTTTTTTAATAAATAAAAGGGTATTATGTATATTTTACATTGCAAGTAACTGTGAACTGAGAAAAAAATGCCATATGCTTTATCCCAGTAAACCAAATTCAAATTTCCCGCAATTATATTTAGTAACTTGAACTTAAAGGTATTCAAATAACTACTAATCTAATACAAAATCGTAGGTAATTTCATGCTTTAATGTTGAAGTTACTAAAAATAATTGCGGGAAATTTGAATTTGGTTCATTAGGAAATGATTTGCTCTTTTAGCTGTTTTTTTAATTGTAAAATATAGAAAAGGGCATAAAAAAAAACTCGTACTAAAAGCACTAATAATATATTTATTTCATATATCCAATAAGCAATTACAATAATTTCATAAAATGCAATTACGATGCCTTTCATTTCATTTTCCTTACTCTTTATCTTCTTAATCTTACGATCTATGTTGTAGAAATATACAAGAGGAATAAGACAGCAAATTACACTTTATAATCATCTATCTTTATAGTAACAAATACGTATAAGTATAAATATATATTATATATTATTTTCAATATCCATGCAAATAAACACGAATTTAGGTACTTAACAAGAATACATATAATAAAATCGTTTTATAACAACGGAAAATATATATATAAAAAAGAAAAATCTAAATAATAACTTTATCTCAGCTAAAATATTTTAAATTTTAAAATGTTTATAACAAAAAAAAATGCACTATTCGAAAGTTTATATAAATACAAAAGGGGAACAGTCATTTTAAATTGTCATTAATATAATTACATTATTGGAGACATTTTGAAACCTGTTTAAAATAACAAAAACAGATAATATTTTTAATTATCCGGAAAATACATTAAAGCTATTTTATTAAACAAAGGGAGTATGCTAAAATGGGTAACGAATTTTATAACTGTTCGAATAACAGACATCAAAGCCAGGAGCGCATTAATTATATAAGAGGAAAACATTTTCAAAACGAGTTTAACGCACACAAATGTGGATTGATGTATTGGATGTTCGGAAGTTTAAAAGATCTCGATGGATCCTCATTTTAGCCGATCGAATTCCGATATGCTCAAACTTATCATGTTCATGATATCTCTATTTTTTCTTTTGTTTTATTTACAATTGAGGGAATCTCCAATTGGAATGTCGTTGCTGCTATTCTTGGCATAAATCCTCTAGTCAGGCAATCGCTTTGGCTTCCGGCAAGAAGGCTTCCCAGTATTTTACCATCTGAGATAACAGTGAAAAGTCAAAATAACGTGGACAAAAATGTACTTAAAGATAGCACAGTACAATAAATTTTTTTAAAAGGAATGAATCCAAAGTGAAATGAAAGTTGCTTGAAGGATTTTGATGTATTAGCTTGTATGAGCCCCTAAAGTGCCCACGTTTTTAGATTAAGTTTCCAACATCTTTGTTGATATCTAGAAAGCTGTTAAAAATGTCGACTTGAAATAAAATTGATATGGACATTCCATAATCTTCCTATATTCGTTGGAACACATGGTATATGAAGATTCGATCGTTAATATATGACTTCTATGTCGAAAATAAGAAAAAAATCTTAAAAAGTACAGTAGAAGTTTATTAATTTTAATTATTTCAATTTTTTATCGATTTACACATAGCAAAAACGATTGAAAAATATCCCAGCTTCAGTGACTGATAAAAAAAAGAAATACCAGCGGAGATTGGGAATTCAAATTCCATCCACCTGGTGGATTATTTTTTGTATTACTGAAAGAGGGGCAGAATTTGTTTCATTGCTTTCGTATAGATCTATGAGTTTGTGTATTATTCACTATATACCTATATATTTTATATAGATCATATTTTTTTTTTTGACTTCAAAAAGCATACACTTGTGATACACAACTAATTTTCAACTTTGCTCGAATGTGTCTAGGTGTTTAAAAAAAGCAGTTTTTAAGCACTCTCAAGATCCACCCTCTATATTCTGTAAAAACTTGTTGAAAACAATGATATTCCAAAAACTCCATACGTTTTATTACGCTGCATTAAATGCAGCACTGAAAAATACCACGTTCCATTTGAAAAAAAAAAAAAAGATTTTTTTTACTTTAAAGGTATCCATATGAAACGTCCGTTTCTGCACACCCTGTACAAAGTATTGCAGTTACTGCTGTCGTAGTCAATACCTATGACCGTGTACTTGCATCCAGATCAGTAAAATATCTTACTGTCTAATAGCCTATGAGATATTTAATTTTATTGGAAAAAGTGCAGACGTCAAAATTTTGACAAAATTACAAATATCTCAAAAACGATTAGCATTAGGAATAAGAAACATTAAAACAAACTCATCAAAAATGATGCGAGCAATACACTGGGCCCATAAAACTTGCACCATTTCATTTGAAATAAGAAAGTTGATATTGACACCCTGTATACCAAAAGTGCTATAAGGCTTAAAATAGTTCATAGTCGGTCATGACTACTCTGCAAGTTTCAAAATCAAATTCCTACTGGAAGTTTGAAAAATTCTGATTCCTGTTTAGTTCAGATCGATATCTCTTCTACTTACAAAGATATCGTTGAAAATGTGTTTAAGGGATGTAACTTTAGGGGGTCTGTATTTCGCCTAAAGGTGAATATCAGCAGCTCAAAAAAAATATATGTTTTACTGCTCTACATGCCTGTAAGATTTTATTAAAATCGGAGGTGACCAGTTGGGTGACTTTGCTTGTCAGTAAAGGTACATTCTTCATTAGTTCAAGGTTTGCTATTATATAGCGTATTCCAGATAATAGCGGGATAGAATTGGATAGGAAATGGCAAGAGTTACAATGTTGGCTATTAGTTAGGAAAAAGTTAATTTCAATATTGTTTACATGGTGCATTAGAGATACATTAAAAGATGTTTTAAAGAATGGTTGCCAATTTATTGTAGTGTGGGTCATTTAATAAAACAGTTGCTTCTAGGAGAGATTTTTCCTGAATAATTTTAAACGATGCCTAAAAAAGCTGAAAACATGTTTCCACCATAGCAAATAATATATAACCTTTATTGATTATGATTGGTATCGTTTATACTACGAGAGCAACAAAGATTGAAGCGTGCTGAATACTCTCTAGTTAGACCTTTATCCATAATGCAACTAATGACCAAATCGTTTTGGACATATACTCATATGAACTCTTCCCCAGTGACCAACTATATTTATTTCATATTTTATAAATATTTAAAAAATATTAAATCTTTCTTGAATATTAGTTATATTAATATAATATGCATAAAATATATTATAGAAAATATATTAGGAAAACATTTTAAAAATATATATGTTATGTAGCATTAATAATATTTTATTGCAAATGTTTTCTCAATATATTTTTCATAACTCTGCAAGAATATTTTGCTATGTATTTCTGTAAATATGTATTTCATATAAAAAAAAGATTGAATTTTTGCTTTTGTACATTTGGTGCGTAGGACGAATAATATAAAATGGGTAAATATGCATACATATTAAGTAGGTATCTACCTATTTAAAATGATAGTTTAAAGATTAAATTAGATAATATATATCTAATATGATTTAATTAGTATCTAAGTTGAGCGCTGTAACTTTTCTATTAATATATCTGCGTTTTGTATTATATTGTTTGTAATATTTGTAAGTTGCGAACGTCAACACAACACCTCTATTCATTACGGTGCCGGTGTTATATGATTTAGTATTGTTTATGCGTCTATGGATTAGGTACATAGAATGCATACGCACACGTGCGTATCATCAACGTTTTCATTCGTTTGTCCGTTACATGTTATAGTTTATAATAGTATACGATTAGGGCAGATTAGGGTTAACTGTGTAATTAATTGTTGCGGGGTGTGTTTTAGTTTTTGTGGTGACTACGAGGTAAGCAAAACTTTGAACATGTCATGGCATTTATAAGATAATTGGAATGCTCAATATCGCTATGTACAGAAATCGTTTAATAATATAATTGTAGGAATTTTATGCATCATATATGTACTTCATCTACCAGATAAATTGCTAGTTGATTTGCTTAAGAGATTCATCTCGGTAGATAAGCATCATGACCTCAAATAGAGGTTAGAATACGTTGTGTTGTTTTATTGTTTGTACATAGAATGTTTTCAAATATTATGAAATAAAGTAAAAATAAGTATCGTAAGTATTAGAATGTAGCTACCACTCCAATTATTGTAAATGCTCCAAATGTATTAGTAGGTGTTGATAATGTTGTACGATGTTTTATTCAGGGTATGATCTAATACAATTGGCATTGTTTTAGAGGCCACAAGGAAACGCCATGAGAGCACCACTACCGAAGATATGAAAAAAGCCATAGGGTTGTACCTGGCACCAGCCAAGGCTAGACTTAAAAATGAGTATTTTTCATTTTTATTGGCTTATTCAAATAAAATGATAATAAATACGTTTGTTTTTTATTTAGAACACTTCAATTAAAAAATAGTGATTAATTTGATAAACCTTCAGTATGCCTTAAGAGATGCCAGAATTATTGATTATTAACTTGTATGGTGAGTGTGAAAAAACAAGTGCTTGCCTTTTAGACAACTCTATGTATGTTTCAACTTTTCGTTATCGACGTTATACATTCTAAATAAGCAAAAACAATTTTAGTTCACTTTGACAAATTAAATAGATTGCATAAAAAATCTCAATTTTCATATAAATATTTTAGAAAAAATATAGCGCTTACATTAATTTTAAAATATGGAATAAATATTTTAATTGAATATTTTATCTATATTTAGAAAAAAATATGAAAAATATATTCAAAAACCTCTCACGAAAAATATTTATAATATATTTTTAAAAATATCTATGTAATATTTCTGGCTGTTAGGGTTATGATCAAAATAACCTCAGGAATCAGTTCTTAAAATTTGTCGCATACATTGAGAATCACCCTGTATAATAACGAGATGCTGGACATTACATTTTTCAGTAACGAAGCATGGTTCCACCTTAACGGTATTGTAACAACAATACCAACTGTCAAGTTTAACTTTACATCAGCTTTTTATTTGCGAACGAAATTTAAATTATATTACACGTCAATATTTTCATATGTTAATATGATGAGAGATTATGTCGATTAATATTCCTACACCTATGTATGTTTGTTCGTTTGTTCAATCATGACCTTTGACGCGCTTCAATCTTTGTTGCTCTCAGTGTATATGGCGGTACAGCACATAATATCACCATAGCAAACCTTGAACTAACGAAGAGTGCGGCTTCACCGAGTGAATTAAGACATATAAAACCATATACAAGAGAAAACATTCAAACAATTTACTTAATGTGGAATATGTGCCTACTAATCAGTATTGATGGATTGATTTATTGGGTAGATTTTTTTTTCTTTTAACATCCATCGCTAGTTCTTGGAATTTTAGCAGGTCTTAAGGAGACGTAGAAAAGCACTTGCAAATATTGCTTTTTATTTTTGCTGCATGTTTAGGTAATAGATTTTTTCTTGATTCATTCAATCTCTGGTTAAAGTCGAAGACAATTGTCTCAAGTTAATAAGATGATGTTATAAAGAGTGATCGATATTTTATGTGTCTTATTGTTACGCTTATTACATAAAATTTTAGTACAGGTTGAAAATATGCTTTAAATTAATACAAACCTCAGCTTGATGATCCATATGATTCTCCAAATATTTGATAAAGGTCGTCTTGAAATCATAAATCCGGTATTTCTCGAACCTTTCCATCTCCACCTTGATCATCTTAGAAATCCTCTCGAAGTTCTCCCTTCCCCTCTCAACCTTGGCCTCCCACTACACAAATTTCCATTAATTAAAGCTTCCGATATTTCGTTTGATAAAATTTCAAAATCATTTACCTCGATTACTTCCACACCCGCTTGATCCGTCTTGTCGGTGCGATTTTGCAATTCGAATTTGGCTTTCGCTTCCCGTTTCCGGTTCAACATCTGCTGCGAATGCTGCCAATGCTGGAATAATTTGGTTCGTTCGTGGAAAGCATCTCTGACGGCACCTAAGAGACCTAAATAGTCTTTCAGCATCTCGCATAGGATGAAGAAGTCCGTGTTTGCCTGCTCCATGTGCAGAGCTTCGACCTGTGAGTGAATTTTTGCCTTCGTGAAATTGTGAATTTTAGATTTTGGTGAAATCACCTTTTCCTCCGTATCGGCTAACTGTGAGAGTGCCCGAGATAGGGAATTATGATCCTCGCAGGCGCTTAACATAGCAGCAGATCGAGCGACACCGTTGGTTAGATTGGCTAATTCTTTTCGATAAGAGACCATCGCTTCGATGTTCGTGTGTAATTTCCTAAGTTGTGTCTCCAACGTCTCGATGTGGGCTAATTTTTCCTCGAACCACTGCGGGTAGAAATAAATCATTATCGACCGTGAAAGCTATAGATAAGTAACTTACAGGATCGTTCTCTTCCATTTTATAAGTGATTTTATTAACGGTTTCTCCAACTTTATTAAATAGTCGCATAACTCCGGCACTGCTCAATGCGGATGTGCTTGTTGCTTTCGGAAGTTCTATGTCTTCAATTTATAATACTTTGCGTAAATAAAATGTTTAATAATATTGCGAGTAGAACATACCTGATTCTAAAAATTCCCTAAAATCGGGATCCAGCACTAAAACGGGATGTTGCGCAGTTCTTCGCAAATACCTTTCTAAAGCTGCTCGTCTTCTTTCGACAAAATCATTTCCGTTAACCGTTCCCCCTTCCGGTTGACTTGACATTTTTACTTTAGCATTTCCTGTTGAGGTAAAATTGTTTAGAACAAAATAAAGTGTTCTCATTGATAATTTTAAATATTTATCTATACTCTAAATATTAGTTTGTCGCTATTATTTGTCGCTACCGAGACACCGGAACATTCGAAGACCACAATCGCCCAGGCCCGTCACGGATAATTACTCTCACGGGACGACCCCAAACACATGGTACGGATCTGCAAAGGTTATCTCGCGTCTCAAGTAAAGGCTAATGTTTTGGAAATCATGCCCTGGCCTCCGCAGAGTTCGGTTTTGAATTACTGTCGGGTGAGCTGGAGAGGCAAGTAAGGCAAGTCTGCCCAATTTCGAAAGAGCACCTGTGGCGACTGCTCCAAACTCTAATAAAATTAGCAGAGCGCGAGTGATCTGAGTCGTAATGAAAGCTAAAGGAGGATTCTTGGACAAGAAGAAAGTATAATATTTTAATGAGAATGTTTTATTTTTTATTTCTTCTTGTTATTTGCTTATATTTTTGTTTCTACCAATACATTTTTATTTTCTTTCGAATTCCTGTAGTTTTCATTTAGTTAGCAGTAATTTACTAGTTGCCCTAATTTCAACGGCCGGTAGTACAGGTATTGACCGTCTTTATTCATTCAATAGACCTTGCAATACATATAGGATAAATCAAAAATAAAAAAGAATATAAATTAAATACAAGGAATGAAAAACGAAGTAAATATAATATAGTACACGCATGCGTGATTAATAAACCGACAACTATACTTGTTTTTTGAGATATTTTCATTTATTTTAATATCATTTTTGAGCTTAGTGGCGCCACCTGTTAGCATTTGCAAAAAGGATTGCATATAGCGCCGCTACCCTAAACCTCTCAAGCGAACATTTATTCATACGTTCAAGTGACATGTTATACACGTTATATGGTGCTTAGAATAAGTGAATATTAAAAATAAAAGTGTCAAGGCGAAGAAATTTATTTTTCCCAAACAATACTGAAAATTTAAAAAACATAAACGAAGATAATTTATCTATGAAATTAATATAAAATAGTAGTATACAACAAAGTTAAAGGCCTCTTGCAAAACTAAAAAAAATCGCTTAGCATGTACAAGACATTATAAAAAAAAAAAATAATAATAATAAGGCGGTTAGTGTAAAAATTTAATCCCTTTCCCTAACTTGGCCAACAATGATGTAGATGCAAAAATTGGATTTGCTGGATTGTTCCTATATTTGTTCTTATGAGATGACATTCATTTGTTTTATTAACACCAGCGGGGAAACCAGTTTTATGACAATTAACAGATAATTTGTTATATCTAAACCAATCCATGAATTTAGTCAATGATTGTATCGTCACAATCACGTCCTCCTTACAAAACTCAGTTGCCAAGAAATTAGAGTCATCATTGTCATCAGTATATGTTACTGCAATATCAGTATTAGATGGTAGAAGATGATTCACGAAAAATAATAAATAAGGGTGGGCCAAATACCGACCCTTGCAGTACGTCTTTGCACCAAATTATCAGTTCAGATATTGCTTATTAACCTCTACCACCTGAAATCTATGAAGCAGATATCTTATAAGATGTCCGTCATTCTAAAGCTTTGCCACTGTTGATTTTTATAAAATGTGGATTGTATTTTTGTTTGCCTTTATTATTACTCTATACAGAACGCGTCTTGTTAGCGTCATCTTTTTATGCACACTATATACCAACTGTCAAAACTTAATGTCTAAGGTTTTTCACTTATCTGCGCATGCGTGTTTTATTAATAGTAATCTTAACGTACCCTACACATGCAAAGTTTGTCAAACAATATCTTACGAGCCACCAAATCAAATGCCTTACTGTGATCCATAAAACTGCCAATACATTTTCACCACAATTAAGTTAATTATAAGTATATTTTATGAAGTACAGTATAGCTGTTTTAGTTGAACGATGTTTAATAAAACCGTGTTGCTGGTAACTTGAAATTTTACTATTTTCCAGTCTTCAAAGACGGTAAACTCTAAATTATTTGTAAGTCACTTATCCAGTACCTAATGGAAGCTTAAAAGTAATCTTTGATTTCAAATATAAGCTTCACAAAAAAAGAAATTGTAAACTTCAATTTAACCAAAGTGTCATTGGAAAAATTTGAATGAAATTGTCAAAAATATAAGGATTTTCTTATTTATGCAATAGAGAATTGCTTTTAGTTACTTAAAGATTACTTTTATAAACTTTTTGAATATTTTCTTTTAAAATTGCTTTAGATAATAATAATAATATAAATTTTGCTTCAAATTTGATACAATTTTCTTGGTTTTCCCTTTTGTTTTTCGTTTTTTTACTCAACTCTCCAATCTGAAATATAGTTTAATTGACAAGAATTCGTATGAATTAAGAAGCATCATTCAGCTGTTTTTGTGAAATTTTGATCGAATTTTGTTGTTTTTTTCGCGCACGAAAATAAAGTCTAAACTTATGTTAGAAAATCAATATCTTATTTTTTTTCTTGATTACAGTTCAGGTTCTCAAAAAAAAAAAAATCTGGATAATGGCCTAAATAACCGAGGAAATGACTCATGAAACGCTCAAACACTACAAATGTCTAGAGGAGAGTTCCACAAGGCAATAGTTTAGGTCCTCTCCTATTTTTCTTATTCTTATAGTTAATATTACAACGTTTTTATCGAGTTAGATTAATGATACCTCCCGGTAATGTATTAAAAATAGTAAACAAAGTAAGTTGAAATAGGTGTAGAAAAATACTTTCCAGTTATATTGAAATTTTAATTTTATTTACTGCATTATGCAATTATGTTTCTTGCACTATCGGTTTCGGCAAAGGTGCCTTCTTCAGGTGCTAATTAATACGAATTATTAAGAAACGCAAGAATCAAATAAGAAAAACTATTAGTTGTAACTCCGCGGATGAAATAAATTTTTGTATCATATCAAAATCATTTTTAAATGCAAACAAACTGTAATTTTTCAGAATGACATAGCAATAAACGATCAAATACACACATCAACGGTCAAAATGCAACAACACAGATCTTCAATTTTTTAAAATCTTTAACTTAAATCGTTCTCATGTTTTTTCGTATTTTCAATTTTGATGGGGAAATAATGAGAAAATAAAATACATGATTTATTAAAGCAATAAGAATTACGTGATAGAAGCACATAACCTACAGTAGACAGAAATAAATAAGCAGATTCAAACCTAGAAAGCATAAAACTAAACCGAAAAGGCAAAATATAGAAGTAAAAAGGATAATTTATCAGAATAATAGAAGAAAAAGGTAGCAGAAATAACTAGAAAAGAAGGTATACAAAAATCCTAAACATATTAAGGAAGAAGGGCGTCAAAATATTGACTTTTTCACTGTGAAAAATAGCATAAATCAAATTCTCTTCTTTAATTCTTGTAGGCATATAAAGTTGTGTCATTGAGTTACATAAAATTGATATAGTTTGAATAATAATGTTAAATAATTAAAAAGAATAGCTGCAATTTTACATATGAATTCTTTTGCAAATTCAAACACTTACCTATGACACTTTTTTCTGGCGCAGGAGGTATAATACGACCGACTTTCAAATACTTCTCCGTTAATTTATCATGCAATCCCAAAAAATCACTAAAACGTCTCAAGACAGCAAACCCTTGCTTCTTAAATATAGGCATATTCGTGGTGGTGCAAACACGATACGCTAAATAGATCCCATGCCCTCGCCAATTTTTTGAGTCTCTGTTATGGATATGCTTATGAACTGATCTCCACTCGCTGCTTCTATCTGTATAAATTCAATTTTCCATTATACAAAACTATATAAAGTTAACACTTACCTCTTCCATTGTTGGAATTGCCGATATGGCATTTGCACTAATCGGAACGTTTTCCATCTCGGGTTTCGGATCTGAAATTTGCAATTTCGACGAGAAACCCGTGTCCCCGTTAGTAATTTCTTGCATATCGTCCTCCTCTAATGATAGGGTGGGCGCTTGCTCCTTGTAAGAGTAACAAAACAAACACGTAAATTCCTATTAATCATCCGTGAGTAAACAAAGGCGATTATTAGTTAAAAATAACAAATATTCCATCGCGATAAATGCCAATAAGCTCTACGTATACGGCAACAACTACGTTGGACGTGGAAGGTTAATCACCGTAATGGGATTAATAAATACGACAGCAAACGATTATTACCTGTATAGCGGACGCGAATATGTCGTCTTCATCTTCTAAGCTATTTTTTATATCGATATTTTCGAATAAAGGGGGAGGTTCCATCGAATCAGCCATTTTCGCCGTACGAGCCGATAGAGTTTGACAGATAAACACTGGACGTAAAATGACAGACGAATTTCAAAATTGCCGGAATAGAAATACCCTAAAGAGGTGGGAAATTGTATAAATATTTTGCGGCTAATTCAAATTATATTTATAAATAATTTAACTTTACACAGAATTATTTAGTTTTACTTAAATGTGAACCAATTGTAGGTAATTAGAATTAAATAAAAGCTAATTTAATTAATATTTGCGATTTTGTGGTTTAATGTGTATGTCACCAAATATAAGACTAAATATCCCTAAAAATTAAATCAAATAATTTTTAAAAATATACCAAGCGATTCAAAGAAATAATTTAACGTTATGTAAAATCAATAATTTTGATACGTATATAAGCCAATTATTGAGGATTAGAATTACATAAGATTTAATTTAATTAAACATATTTTTGATTTTGACATTTAGCGTTGATGTCACTAAATACAACATGAAACATCCCCAAACGGCCACGATTACAATTTTAACGCAAAATTCCCAGTTAGTTCAACTAAAAATTAATAATTAATAAAAATGTACCAGGACGATTCGAACGGCGAGAATACTTTCGAGATTATCGATAAGAAAATCGACGATGCCCCGCCGGAAAAAGCGGGTAAGCACGATGATTTCTAAAAAAATAATAAAGAATGTTTATAAACACTGGCCGATATGACGTTTCCGCGGCGATAATTTTTCCGATATAAATCTGGCGGTCTTATCTCTGCATTTTATCGTGTATTGTTGCGTTCTAGAATCAATGAGTAGCATGTCCTCATCTGCATCGTTGTTACCCTCACCCAGTGTTTCAGTACCGAGCCTGCCTAGTGGGAATCTGTTATCAAACGTACCACCGCCGACTGCTTTACCGAGTTTTATAGCTACTGGATTGCCGCCACCTTCTACGAATTTGGCACAAATCAATCAAGGAGCGGTGACGACCGGTGGGGTTTTAATACCACCACCGACAACCACGGGAGTGGTTAAAAAAGTCGATAGCCCTGTCCCTGTCGCTGTGCCATTGCAACCCCCTATAAATATACCAAATGAAGAACCATTCTATCCAACACAATTCAGGTAAAATTGTTTGTTATTTCAAATATATTTACTGTGATATTAAATTGTTTTTTGATGTACACAACAAAAAGATGTTTTAAATATATTAATATCTGTAAGTCAGATGTTTTATAAAGTAAATGTAAACATGCTTATAGGCTGATACACAAAAGAAAAAACTTATCCAACAAAAAGCATAAAATTATAAATTAAAACTTAAATAAAGGATTAGAACTTTACATATTTCTAAACAGTATTTATAATATATAAATTAAAGTCACTCATAACGAAGCTTTTCAATTTTCTCTTAATAGTTTTTAGTCATAATATTGTGTGGTAAGCTATTATATTAGACTATTATTTCAATGATTCTACTTTTTCTTTGGTATTCATGTGTTTCTGTTTTTGGTAAAATTTTCCAAATATATTCCTTTTCTTTTAACTTAATGAAATAATACAGACCCAAGTGTAAATAACTCTATGAGATAGGGGATGTTCTTTAAGCAGATATGATTTTCGTTTATTAAATTCAAAATTTTATTTTTGTCGTTTTCTAAAGATATTTTGATTGTAATCCACTTCTGACTGTGTGAGGAAAATTAATAAGGAATAAAATAATGGTCCACTTTCTCACAAATTCTTTGTAATTAAAGCGACCGATTTCGTCCAAATGGGGACATCCTCAGGCAAGCTACAGAAACAATCCAATCATGAGAATTGTACATAACAATTAACTTAATTTCTAATTCATTTGAATAATTTAAGTTGTTATTTTTAATTAATTTTTTCTAATACCCTATTCTCATGACGGGGATTATTTATGTAGCTTGCCTGAGGATGTCCTCATTTGGACGAAACCTGTTGCTTTCATTAAAAAGAATTTGTGAGATAGTGGACTAATATTATTTCATTCTCTTATGACGTTATCTCTGTATTTTATTGGCATTTTATGCAACGATTATTTCACAGCGCTGCTATACCACCTAGTAAAGGTGTACAGCATGGAACAGTCGTGCAAGAGCAGCAACCGACTGGTAATCAACAGGATTCTGGTGGATTCATCGGTTGGATGAAGGGAGCCGTTAGTAGTGGGGGTATTTTATCGAAAGTAGCAGAAAAAGCTAAAAATTCCGTCGATTCCATGATCACGACATTGGACCCGCAAATGCGAGAATATATATGTAAATATAACGCTTAAAATCTTACTACCAAAAGTTAAAATCTTTCGTTCGTATTTTTAGATTCTGGTGGTGATTTAGATATTCTAGTAGCCTCTCAGCAGGAAGTCAAAGTTAGTGCCATACGGGAAGCTTTTCAATTTGTTTTTGGTAAAGCAACTGTGACGTAAGTTTTTTTTATTATTATTATTAGTTTAATGATCTTTATTTATTCTATTGTATTTCTTCTGTGTGCGTGTTCAGTGGGATAAAAGCACAATCGACTAATATAGCGGCACAACCAGTCGGATTTGCAGCAGCTGTTAAAGCAGCGGAGGAGAGGATACAGATTGTACTTAGAGATCCGAAGGTCCAACAAAATCCAGCTCCCGTTGTGGCGATTGAGAATTTTATCTTAGAAGTCGGTGAAGACAAGTAAGTTTAAAACACAAATTAGCATTAAATAAAAGATGTCGAATTATCCTGCCTTGCATTAAATGAACATATTGGGAACACTAGTTTTAGATATTAATGGATTTCAATTTTCTGAAGACCAAATGAATTGTGAAAGGATGTAATACCTAAATATGCATTGCTCTCAGCAGTGTTGCCAGGTCTGCTGATTTTGCTTTAAATCTATTGAAAACTCTGTCATAAATGATTGATAAAATATTAAACCTTCCCTTGTTAGTAATATATTTTTTATACAATTTTTTACAATTGTTGCAAAATAACATTTGCAACAATTGTATCTTCACTCTAGCTGATGAATTACTTCTTCTTCCGGCCGTCATGGATCGTCGATCCATTTGATTACACTGTCTGCTCCTTACATTCTCAAATATATTGTTTATATCATTAATTCTTGCATTTTGGAGAATGTTATTCCCGAGTTATGGAAGCAAGCGCTGGTGACACCAATTCCCAAAAAGGCAGTTATAAACTAAATGTAAACAAATTTGCTAATAAGCTGATACAAAAGAAAAACTTAAAACCAACAACGTAAAATAACTACAGATTTCCAAACAGTAGTTATAAATATATAAATTAAATATGGTTTGTCCTTTTTTTTTTGTGAGGGTAGCGTCTAAAGATGATTTAAATTTTTTGTTAAAAGTTAAACAACTTATTTTAACGTTTCGACAATCTTTATTTTCCGTTGTCTTCCTCAGAATAATGTATTTTTCATAATTTAACTTATTTTTTTTTTTTAATTTTTTAAAAATAATATATATTTAGGGACATTCACAGAACATTTTAAATTTTTTTTTTTTAAACAATTACTGGAAACGTCGTCATTTTACAATACTGTTAACAAAACAATTTTAAATCAAACTGAACTTAAAAAAAATAAAAAAAAAAATTATAAAGGTAAATTATAAAAAATACATTATTCTGAGGAAGACAACGGAAAATAAAGATTGTCGAAACGTTAAAATGAGTTGTTTAACTTTTTTAAAAAAATTAAATCTTTAGAAATTAAAAAAAAAAAAAAAAAAAAAGAAGAGCCATATATAATTAACGGCTACGAACAAATCATCATCATATATAAATTAAAGTCACTCATAACAAAGCTTTTCAATTTTCTCTTAATAGTTTTTACTCATAATATACTATTTTTTTTTAATGATTTAACTTTAGCTGCTTTCCATTTGCTAGTTGACTCACCTCACTTCAGTTTTGTGCGTTAAGTTATGAACTGCTCACCAGTGTTTCCAACCTTTAAGCATAGAATTTCCCATGAGAACTATTAAAATTTCCCTTTTTTTAAACAAAATTCCCACGAATGCACAAAACCATGGTACAAATCTACAAGATATGGATCTTGCGCATTTCGTGATGACGCGGTTGGGATCCAGTCCTACCAATAAAATAAACTATGGTGAGCTGTAGCTCCGGTCGCATCATTCTATTGAAGTAACAAAACTTCATAAAATTACGCATTACCAAATAAATAGAAATGAACAAATATAAATAATAAATCCACATGTAAATGGAGTATAGATTCAAAGTGTTTTAAATCACAATTGAATGTTAGGGCGCGTATCGTAATTCACAAATAGCAACCAAATTCTCGGTTTTGCGTCCCGAATATAGCGGATTCCTGAAAATTATGATATTTACGGAACGCGGTTGCTGAAGTTTGGTTATTTTAGTTGTTACCAAAACAACCTCGCTCATTTTACGATTTTCTGATTTTTCTATCCCCTCCACTGCGGAAACATAAACGCACACCATACCGCACCTGTATCTATGATTTGTATTCTACGTTACAAACTTCTGGAATATTTACATTGTTGTATAATCACTAAAAAATTAATCATTAATCATACAAATCCACATGGAAACCACATGTAGGTTATCTTTAAAAGTGGTACTAAACAAAACAAAAATTAACATATTTGACATCAACCAGTGTCCCGTAAATTTTCTGAAATACTCGGCAATCGTTAATAACCGCAAATAAACCGCAACTAATCATTTGGTTACAATTTTATATTTACGGTACGCGCCCTTAATTTTCAACGAAAATATCATAGAATAACGATGACGCGGATGGGAGCAGCTGCGCGACCTTGAGCGTATTTGGGACTTCGGAAGAGCGTAGCTTGTATATTTGTACCTGGTAAATACGTCTTATTTTAGTATATTACAACGTAGCTAAAAAAATAAAATTTCTCAGGAATACCATGCTATTTCCCTTTTTCCCTTCGACTTCAAAACTTCCCACGTATCGGGAAATTTCCCACGAGTTGGCAACACTGCTTCTCACGTCAAACTCATTTTGTCACCAAGTTACATCATTCGTAGTAAGTAATTCGTAGCTTAACGCACAAAGCTGAAGTGACGTAAGCTAAACGGAAATGGAAAGCTGCTACTATTTTTTTTGGTATTTGCATGTTTCTGTTTTTGGTAAAATTTCCAAATAAATTCCTTTTCTTTAAACGTAATGAAATAATGTAGACTCAAGTGTAAATAACTCTGAGATAAGAAGGGATGTTCTTTAAGCCGATATGGTTTTCGTTTATTCCAAAAAAAGGCAGTTACGGATGACATTTTGACTACAAGTGATAAATCACTTCTTCACTGCGCTTGTGTGAATAGATTTCGTCAAAGCATTTCACACTGTTAATCAGAAATTATTATCCGATAATTTTCATTATATATTGGTCTATGGAAATTAGGCAACGTTTTGTGTGGTAGAGAGCAATCTGCGAATGTTGGCTGTGCTGTTTTTAGGAACGTTGAGTTTTCCTCTGGCGTGCCTCAAGGTTCGACTCTTGCTCCTTTACTTTTTTTAAATTTGTACTTGCGCACCCTTCGATTCTCTTCAAACTTGTAAAGTTCACATGTACGCGGACGACACGCAAATATATTATTTTTTTTTTGCAAAGAAAATTACTCGGCAGCAATGAATAGAATTCCTCCAAAATCTGCTCACTTCTATAATTGCGCATTAATACATCTAAATCTGCGATTTTGTTTTTTGGTAGCCAACAAAAGTGTGTAATAATTTTGCTTTGGCATGTCCATTACATCTAGATGGAGATCCTCTGCCTGTGATGGTGTTTGGGAACTAAAATTTTATCGCCCCAAAACAGTTTTCTTTTAAATATTCGTTTATTTTACTAACACCGGCTACAACATCTACATTTTACGTTATACTATATATCAGGTGACAAGGTTAGGTTTAGGGCGCTATGCGCAAGCTCTCTGACGTTTTTAAAAAATAACTACAGGTGGCGCCACCACGTTTGGAAATAATAATAGAATAAAATATCTTAAACGTCAAAAGTCCTGGTATTGTATTAGAGCCTAAATTTCGTTTTAGACAGCGGGTCTCGAAATATATTCAACGGACTTACAGTAAGTTAAGGATATTGTAGCAACACAAATAAAAGGTCTTTTCCTTTGTTTCTGGTGCACATTTAGAAGATCATTACGCCAGTACATCTATGAGGCACAGATCTCGGTATTGCTTTTCCCTAGTCTGTACATATTTGCCTTTACTTAATTTTCCAGACACGCCTTGGGAATTTTTGTACTTGAAATCTATTTTATTATTATTAATCTGTATATCGGTTGCCTTAATTTATAATTTTAAAGAGATTTTACTGATTTCTATTTAATTTTCGAATACATATGTGCTGAAAATATAAATACTGAACTTGAAACACTGGGTATCGGTACTCTCACATGCTTTTCTTAATATTCTCCTACTTTGAACTGTGAGAATACTAAAAACTAGAGACGAATATAACAGTGAGAACATCCGTTCAATGACTTCTTCAATGAATCTATAAACCCTGAATGGCTGAGAGAAGCACCTTTTTAATTTAATACGGTGTTAACGTTTCTTTTTTTCCCATCCAAAATCGGTGCTATTTCATGCATTCTCTCAGTGAAAGTACATAATTTCATTTGTTTATTTTGCTACTTTCGTACTATGTTTGGTTTCAATTATGTATTGTGCCACAATTAATGATTCAAGCCATCCATAGCAATAATGTGTTGCGTAATCTGGTTCTGATTTTATATTTTATTGGTTCAATATAAATTTAAATGCAATCAACGATATAACCTTGAAAACATTTAATCTTCTTTAAAAAAAAATACATTCTAATTGTTATAGTTGTTATCGTAAAAAAAACACTGTAATAAAATTTTCTTGGGTTTATTCGAAAAACTGTTACATCGTTTGTACCGACATGTTCACTCTCTCTAAAAACCGCGAACATCACGCCACATATTTGCGCCTGCGCGCCTTCTTATTTTTACGAGCGAAATTTAAAAATTCTAAATAGATGTAACACTAATCTTTTCGAAATTCTTTGAAAAGCTAATTTAAATGCTTTTTGTTGCGGGTTTTGACTGAAGTCGAAATCATCGAACTTCTTATACTGTTTATATGGAACTATATTGTAACGTTTTTCTGGTTTTTAAAACGTTGTCGGGGTTTTAGAAAAACACATAGGCGATATATTTAAATTCACTTATTCTATTAACACAATTACGGTATTTAAAATCTATTAAAAATGCTTATTAATTAAATCACTTAACCACTAATGTCTTTATTTATGTAAACGATATTTATATTACACGTACTAATTCACTTCGCGATCCGCACTATCCAATTCGTATCGACTGACTGCCTCCTGGCCAACCCGACGCGTTATTTATAGCTGGCGCGAACTTCCAGATTGTTCGAGACCCTTCTAGAACGTCCTTCCAGAATATTCTCGAATCTTCCACCCGGTACTGCCCTCTGTCATTCCTCGTAGGTTGTTCTTTCTTCCGCTATGCTAGCGCCATCTAGGAACGCCTATCGGAATCGGCAGATTCAAAAGTTGGCGCTCGTTACAATATTTAGATTCCGGAATCTAAATCTAATTTACATCAAGAGGAACATTTAAAGCTGTTTCTAAAGATACTTATAATAAATAGGCTGGAATGAACTATTTTATTGTGGCTTATATATCAAATATATTATCATCCGTTTACAAGTAGAAAATTGCAATAAAAGCTCTGTAAATTCCTATTGGAAACGAGCAACCTCTTTTGCTGCTTTCCAATTGTCGTGAATCTCACGAAGTCTTACTTATTTTGCCTCGGTTATGAAGTGCCTTTGCATTTTTAATATAGCAACTCGGTGAGATCTCAAGATAGATGAACAACAGGATTTTCAACTATTTTTTTTTATTATTTAGATGGTATGATCTGGGCGTTCTAATATTATCCGATCCAATGAAACAAATAAATCTCCAAACGTTCACGCAAATGACACCGGTTCCTGCCGCCATAGTGACTCTGGCGCAAGAAGATACCTCGCAGGATTACCCATTGCGTTGGTCAGGTCTAGAGGTCACCATCGGCAGTTTGATGGCCAATAATTTACATGTATGTCGATACACGCCGAATCCTTCGTCAAACTTTAACGAATATTATTCTTTTAGGTACATCACAGTGAATGGCACCATACCTTAACAGGAGTCTCGAGGAGAGAACTTATACTTATGGCAGCGAAAACGTTGGCAACTCTGTATAAAAACATAATCGAGCAGGCCAATTAATCCGAGACGCGGTGATACACATTAATAAAATTATCGTTTGTGTAAATAAAAGTGTAATATTTTGAGTGTTTGGTATACTATGAATATAATATTATCTTGTGTGTAGGGAGGATCTCGAGATGTTTACAAAAAAAAAAAAGATAAAAAAATAAAACAAAAAGACAAAGAGAATTTCGATAGCTTTAAGTTTAATTCAATTGTTTTTGTTTACGAATAAATATAATAATGTATATTAATATTTAAACATCCAAAACTATTTTTAAATAATTATTTGCCTCATACGGGTTTATTATTTTAATGTAGTTTTGTTGTTGTGCGATTTTTTTTTTTTTATTATTATTATTTGAGGAATAAGAAATTAAAACAATATTTATATGAAAAAAGCGTTTTATTTATTGAAAATCGTCGAAGTAATATAAAATACAATGTATTCAATAATCATAGGTAAAATATAATAATTTGAATTGGCATTTTAATGACTTCAAATACTTTCTGCTGTATGGTTTGAACTAATACGTTGACCAATAAAAGTAAATTTAAAACTATGGCAGTAAAATAATGTACTAACATCTTGCAACTACAATAATAGTGTTTCAATTAGCAATTCAAATTATCCTACTTTTTAATAATAATAATAATACAAGAGCAGTACTGTAAACTTACCACAGGAAAATCTGTAAAAACAAAATAGAATTAGCAATACAAATAAAAAGAAAAAATTAAGAGCTATGTAAAATGATTTTAAATTAACATCAGAATCCTTTTGGCTAGCAAACATGGTTTAAATTACATTTCTCGCAAATTGAATGTGTCATCATAATCTATGAAGTTAAATAATTTAATGATAATAATAAAAATTCATTACCTTCACGATTATTTTGAGAAATTGGCCAAGAAAAGCGATAAGTAAAATTGTAGAGTCTGTAAAAAATAAAAGATTAATAGTGATTTACATTTATTCGTTTAGAAATGCTCATATAAAATGTTTTTAAATTATCAGAATCCTTTTGGCTGAGCAAACATGGTAATTAATTTCTCGCAGATTGTATCATCATAGAAATTAGTTTATTTATTAATAGTATAGACTGTAAAAAAATATATAATATGTACCTAAAAATGTTGAAATAATGTCCATCGCCGTGTCGAGCAGTTTCTTCTATAATATTACCTGTAATAAAAAAAAATGCACTGTCAAACTTTATAAACAAAAAAAATATTGAGAATAAAACGGAATTTCGAAAATTAATTTTCAGCCCTGTTGAGCATTTAAGAAACCGTCACGGATATATATCTGGTCTTAAGGGTATCATCATATAAATATGAGAAGTGCTCATTCAAAATCATGTTTAAAAAAAAAAAAAAACTTATTTCATTGAGTGTAGTAATCGGCAATATTTCGTTAAATAACGATGTATTTGTTTATTAAAAATATTTAGAATATATCTTTATTGCAACGAATTTAGTATTTAATAATTGAAGATACGAGTGGATGAAGGTGCTATGTCGCATTTTAAAAACTGTCTTTTTTGCATGAATTAAGGTGTTTTGTACCCATCTTTCACATAGCACCATTGAAAATTCCAGGAATTCTTGTGAATGTTTGAAGGGATTATGTTACACTACTTTTGAGAAAAATTACATAAAAAGCCTTCAAAGCGACATTTTTTTTAAATAAATTAAATTTCGTAAGCATAATCAGATGCATCTACAGACATAATGTATGTATGTATATACAGGCTGGTCCAATTAACATACCTCTCTATAATTTGGAAGCAGTTAGAGGTGGTAGTTATGGGAGATTCCGTTAAGTTTTCAAATATAAAGTGATACCTTTTCACAATCTTAAAAAAATCAATTTTAAGTAAGAAAAGTACTAAAATTCGTATGTAGCTTATATTAAATCTAGAGGAAAATAAATATGAAACGCGTATGAAGAACATAATAGTTTTCGACAAGTTAATAAAAACAGGACGACGTATTAAATGTTACTTTAAAGAAAACAATATAAACTTTAATTATCTAGTTAATAGATTTTATGAATTGCAGATAATAAAATAGATATCTCGAAATTGTAGTTTCTTGGCGAAACTTCTTAATAATTACATTAAATTCCTGAGTTAGTGGCCTATATTTTATTCTTAATCAAACATATTTTTTATTTATTTTTGCTTCACATATTTTTCCTTTCTGTTTCGATGACTTTACTCTCATACATATATAATAACTTCGAGACAATCTTAATTTATTTTACAATGTATATTCTTTCTGTTACCTTAAATATTTAATTCTATAATTAAATTGTTTTAATTAACCCGTTAATAATTAATGTACATCACAAATTTGAGAAAACAGATATATCTGTATTGACATAAATAATTATCAATAGTTTAAAACTAATGCATACTAGAGGATTATAGAAATAATAATAATAATAGCAATTTATTCAATAATACATATAAATGTATTGAACACGTCAATTTAGATAAAAGGTATACAGATTTACATATATGAGCATATACATACAAGCAAGGGTACAAATATTGTAGAGATTAAAAAAAAGATATGTTAAATATTTGAAAAATAATATAGTAATCTTATTGGAATTTCTAGCTAAAAAACTCTTGTATATCATAAAAACATCGTCAATTAGTATATTATGCAATGTTTGTTTTAGTAATCGTAAAGGTAAGTCTTTCATGTTTGTCGGTAAATAAATAATAGATTTATTTCTGAAAAATACTTATATAGTTTAGAAAATTTGTGCAAAGAGATTATAATGGAACAATTAGATTTATTTATAACTAAAGGCCGTTTTATACCTAGCTATTTATTGCGCAATTTATTGGCCAATTTAAAATTGTTACGTGTATAACACGGATTAAATCCGTGTTATACACGTAACCATTTTAAATTGGCCAATAAATAGCTAGGTGTAAAACGGCCTTAACACAAATTCTTAAAAAACAATCAAATCGAAGTAGATTTCAGATTAGGTCTAACATCAATGCTGTTTAAATAATAAATTAAATTTCTAGACAACTACCTAATAATATATCATGATAAATGGACCACCCTCTATATAAACAAGAACATTTCCCAATTTTATGCTTTTTTATTTAGAAGTTCATTTTGAAATGGCACTCTTTAAATATTAAAAGATTAAAGTAAAAAAAAAAAAAAATGCTTACCGTATCATTTTATACAATAGCGAATAAAGTTGTATAAACCTCAGTTTTTCGTTAAACTTATGTTGAAACGATCTGAAACAAAACAAGAGAGAAGGCATTAAAATTTGAAAATCGATTTTTTTTTAATGCAATTCATTTCGACACGAAATAATATCAGTTGGCCGTTCTTTAACGTCTATCATGATTTTTCAGAACAGGTCTGTGATAGAACAATCATCATATAATATTTACAAGGTATAACTGCTACTAAAAAAGCAATTTAGATTTTCTATGAATAATCGCAGTAAAATCAGTAAAAAATACATTATACTGAACGCCGGCGACTGGTGCTTATGTTTTACAAGTGATTACAGTGTGATCTAATTTCTTCGCATAAGTTCGTGACATGTTCGTATTTCAGACGATAGCACACGAAACGTCAATCATTGTATTGGCCGCGATTGATACTGAAGTGTTTTTTTTTATTTTTATGAAACCATATTAATGGCTATATGTATGTTGTAGTTGTACTGCTATACGCTTATATAACAACACAAATGCAATATTTTTTCCATGGTGGGAAAAGCTAACATCTCAAAAAACTCTGATGAAACGTGAAAATGCAAATGCATACACCAACAAAAAAGTATTTATAAAAACTATTATAAAATCATAAATATGTGCCGCAGAGATAATGCAAAAACATGAAATTCAATCATTTCATCAAAAATGCATATAAAATTTGGCAATAACTATATGTCATAAAAATATATAGTATGAAAAAGTTGGCAACAATTTTTTTTTAATATTAATTTTGCAAAAAAAATAAATAAATAAAAAATAACTTCAAATTTATTAATTAGTTAATATAAACCCATGAATCTAACCTAGGATGTAATTTTTAATTCGCAACAACATTTTCAAAAGGCATTTTGTGCAATATCTGAATTTAAAAACAATTTACTCTTCAATATAAATCAATATCTTTCATTTTTTTCGTATACCAACGAATATTTTACAAATTTTATTCTCGATTATTGATTCATATGTGAAGCAGAACTTTTTTATATGAAGAATATATCTATTTTTTTTTTTTTAGTAAAATTAGTAATAAAAAAAATCCCATTTCTTGCCAACTTTTTCGAAAACGATTTTATATTTGCACCAAGAATTGAAAGATACACAGATTGATGAAATAATAACAATGATACAGTACCTATATTACAATGAGGTCATTAATAGATAATGCATTACATTTTTTTTTTTTTTTTGAATGGTCAATGTGGGGCCAGAAGTAACAAATGTTGAAAACGAATACATAAGATTTTTATTTGCATACTTACGTTTTTAATGTTGCTTATTTCTGTTGCTGCATAATAGTTTCTGAAAGTCTTTTCATGGTAAAACACTGCAAAAAAAAAGAAGACACATTAAGTTTAGATTTAAATTACCATTCTTGTTAAAAAATTTCCATTTAATTAGAAAATTAAAGATCAGTTGGCCGTTCTTATTGTCTGTCAGATTATTTTCCGAACAGGTCTGTGATTGAACAATCATCATATCAATAGGCAAAAAAAAAAGAAATGTATGCGCAGGTTGTCAAAAGCATAACCGATAACCAGTACTTACTTTTACTCATTTTTGTTATTGATTCATTCCTTAAAATGCCCCCGCTATTTTTGCAAATTGAATATCCTGCAAAATAAAAAAAAATATTTTTTAAATTTCAAAGAAACATCAAGGAATAAATATTTGCAGTGAATTTATTAAAGAGCTGTATCTATAATTCCTTTGGTTGTATTGTATAAAGATCAATCAACCATACACATTAATAGAAGAATTCTGTTCCCATCGTGAGCACACCCGATTCACACTCAATGACATGAATTTGGTCGGCTTAATTTGATGGGGTCAAACTTTGTTTAAATAAATGAATTAATAATACGCCAGCAACTTAATAGAAAGAATAAATTAGAAATTACCTTACTGATAAATTAAATCCTTCAACAAGTAAGATGACTAAGGACATCACTACCTACAAGAGAGAAAAAAAAAAATATGTAAATTAGGTATTACAATTTTTTTTCAATGATTGAAATATCAAAAAGTATAATTATAAAATCAGTATATAACCAATCAACAATTAAAATTCAGACTGGGGCGGTATAAAATTACATCATTTGAATTTTCAAAAATATATTGATTGATAATTTAAGTAAGATGCTTGGAAAAGATTACCTGATTATTTCGAAGAATTGCAAGAGAGAAATATGTTTGAGATCTGTAAAAACAAGAATATATTAGCAACATTCATAAATTTGTTATAAAATTATATGTAAGAACATTAATAATTAATTAATACTAGGAAAATAAGTTTTGAATGACATAATAAATGATTATGATAATGACTTTTTGTGTCGCTTGGATGAAAAAAATCTATTAAATGATCAACAAATGAAGAAAAAAAAAAAAAAAATCAGTGTATAACCGATCAACAGTTGAAATTCAGACTGGGGCGGTATTGAATTACATCATTTTCTTTTTAAATTTGCAAATGTATAATTGAAGAAAAATGAAATAATTACCTGATTTTCAAACAACCTTGGAATTTCCAAAAATTAAATATGTTTTGAGACCTGTAACGAAAATAAGAAGTTTATTAGCAATATTCATATATATTAATCAAGTTCATGACATGAATATTAATAACCTCCAAATATTAAATTTTATGTTTTCTTTTAGCGATGTACACCTGAAGAAAAAAGTATCCGAACGATACGAGCGGAAGCGAGTGAGACAGAAGATATAGGGTCGCTTCTATTACAAGGAGCCGATATTTTCTCTCTTGCTTGCTCAGGCTTGAATCGTTCGGTTATTATTTTCTTCAACTCTACCTTAATGGCAAACAAAATCAGTGTAAAACCAATCAGCAGTAAAAAAAATCAGGCTGGGGCGGTATAGATTCACATCATTTTTATCGTTTTATTAAAAATATATCAATTCATAATTTGAGAAAATAAAGCAGACTAAAAAAAACTACTTACTTGATTTTTAAGAGTTCTAACATTGGAATTTTTGCTTGAAATCTGTAAAAAAAATTAAAAATATATTCTAGATGTGGATGAATACGTTAAACAAAATATCACAAAAGTTGTATAATTAGATTAATAGGATATAAGAAGAAAGACACTATACTTATATCAAAAGTAACTAGTAAAGTAATAATACTTGTTGTTTCTTTTAGTTTGGATCAAATTTAAATAATAAAATAAATAAAATTAAAGCATTTAATAAGCAAACCATTAAATTATAATAATAATACAATTAGGAGTGAACATGCACTATTTGTAAATGTGTCAATAGTAGGAAACTGTTATACTCATTTAAAGAGAATCTATAACAGGGCAAACATTGAAATTTTCTTTTACGAGCCCAAATAATCCAATAAAACGGGAGAAGAACGTTTCATGGTCTTCAATGAGCTCGCTAAAGCATTTACTGTGCATTATAATATATAGGCATCTGAAAAGTTTCATGCAAAATATACAAATACATATATATTATACAGGGTATGACATTTATCTGTGGATGGGCTATTATGGCTAACCTTATCCACTTAACTCAAATATGTTTTCGATAAAAGTGATTATAAAGAGAGTTACTGAATAAAATTTATGTTTTTCATTACGTAATGGTGTTAAATTATTTATTTACTATGCGTATCAAACAGGTATCTATGTTTAACTGTCATAAAAATTAATGCTGCTATATTATCTACTCAAAAAATTTATTACAAAAGATCATCATCAGAAGGAATCTTTTGTCACTAAATAACACACTATTCAAAATTACTCAAAAAGTATTAATTTTAGCTACAGGGATGTTATATGCGATTGAAAGATAACTTAATTCTGTGTCATGTGTCATAAAAACATACAAGCTGTTCTATTTGAGAGAAAAGAAAAAAGTCCAAAGATGCCAAGCTTATTATCATTTCAGAAATACCTTGTATAATATAACAACGAAATTACTTTTTGGCTATACATTGTAAACATTGTTACAACTATACTACAAAATTATTATAATTGATTCTATTGTTGGTTGCATGGTATTGATTTCAAGTATTATGTGGATGAAACGTGGGTTGAGGAAATGGCAGTTTCCTGAGAGTGCGCATGACAGTTTGTCCAAGAATTTTACCATAACAGGATCATTAGTCAAGGCCTTTAGCCACCTAGGTCCTCCGATTTAATATCTCCTGATTTTTATTTATTTGGTTGAATTAAAAATAATATTTTTAAGAACAGACTTCATAATCTGGAAGAGCTTCAAGATGCAATTAGGAACGAAGTTCAACAAATTATGGTAAAAGAGTTACAGAGAGTCCTCGACAATATGACCAGCAAAATTAACGCCTGCTTAGACAACAGGACATGGACAACATTTTCAACATCTCACGTGATTTGTTATAATGGAAAATTGTTCTAATTTAATTGATACTTATTATAAATTTTTAATATAATGAAATTTAAAATCTTTAAAACCAAATAAACACTTTATTGAGTTTTAGCTTTCAAAATTACAAGGAATTATTTCATTAAAAGTACCAATATGTATATGTATTTGGTTGCCTATAGTTCTCATCTTTATCACTTACGAATATTAGTATTTACCATACATTAGTAACAAAAAATATGTTCTGGAAGAGGCTTTTACAAGTTATTTATATTTCAAGTGATATTGAGGTATTGCAAAAGTATAATATTATTAATAAATATATAAAAATAATGCTGCCATCTATGAACAGGTGTACACACTTTTATTGGCGGACATTTTAGTGACGTCACATCATGGCGATTATTATTTATCGTTTTACATATTAATGTTCATTTCAGTAAGTTTAGCATATTTCACGATATCCTTTTCATGAAAATAATATAGAAAACGTGCCGCATTGAGTGATTTGCTCAGCTTTATTTTTTGAAGATTTCTCGTTTATTAATGATAATTATTGATACAAAATCTATCACTGGGGGAACAACAAAACAAGTAATGTTTTCAGTTTTTGAGTTCTTTTAATTTTGTTATCGTTTGGGAAATGAACATTAAAATCAAAAGTTATCATTCAATGTAGGAATCTGCAGAGTGATATCCTAGCCTTAAATCGATTTCAATTTATGTATTTTTGTCTTTTTATTATATATTTATGTTTATTTCAGTAAGTTGAGCATATTTCAGGATTTTCTTTTCATGACAATTTTCTCAGCTTTATTTTTTGAAGATTTTTCGTTTATTAATTATTGATACAAAATCTATCACTGAAGGAACAACAAAACAAGTAATGTTTTCAGTTATTGAGTTCTTTTAATTTTGTTATCGTTTGGGAAATGAATATCAAAATTAAAAGTTATCATCTAATGTAGGAATCTGTAGAGCGATATCACAGCCTTAAAGATAAAATAATTGGAACAATTAGTCAAGCTATAAATCACAGTTAGAGAAAACTACAAGCTAAAAATAAAGTTTTTTATCCTTTCACTTACCAAATGTGTTCATTGCCACAATTGATTGAACGATTATGCTGTAAAATAAAAAAAGATTTCTATAAAATTTATTTTACACTGAGACAATTGTGATTTGCTGCGAAAACTGACGAAGTCAAATCGTAATATTCCAGTTTAACCGAAAAATTTAAATGTCTTGTATCTACAACAAAAAATTGACTGCAAGCATTGGTAATCCAGACTGATACGATATCAAAATAGTTTAAAACAAAATTTACATAGATACAATATATAAATACGTGTTTAATTCTTACGAAATATAAGCTTGGTCATTTCTGGCAATAAACCAGCCATATTTTGGGCGTTTTTAATTATTGAATATGTTTCATTTTTGTAATACTGCAGCAATCAAAATATAACAACCGCATAATAACATCGATGAATATATCTTTAATATTCGAGTTCTAGTAAACTGATTAAATATATTTCGTCGATCCAACCAGTCTGCTTAAAAACTCGACCTATAAATATGTAAAAAATAAAATAAAAATAAAAGTAGACTAACCAATTTTGTCGAATTTTCAAGGAATCCTTTTGCCACGTGTCCTAGAAAACGATAAAAATACAATAAATAAATGATTAAACATTAAGAAAAAATGACTTACCTTTTAAACGCACAGTTAAATTTAGTATACAGCTTAAGGTTTGATTAATTTGTAAATTAGCATAAAGAAAAGAATGAATGAAAATAAAGATTTTAATTTATTGAAATGCGAAAAAAAAACAAAATAACATGGTACTAAAAATTCATAATTATGTAATTATATTTTTTTTTCACTACTTTATCAGTTTTTAATTAAAAAATAAGAACCGTCTCTTGTTAGATTGCTTCATTTTTCCTTTTTTTTTTGTTTTTAATTATTTTAACTGCCTCTTCACTACCCCTTTCTTTGCATTCTCACTAACAAAAGTGGAAATATTATTTAACAACTCTTCACATCATATATATTATATCAATATCTAAATTATAAGGTATTATAAATTAATAGAGAAAAAACACAAAAGTTTCCTGTTCGTCTCAGCGTTTACTCAGTATTGGAATAAGCGTACAAACTCTCTCGTGCATCTGTACGTTGTAAACAATGTAACATCACTGAATGGTAATAGTATCAAATGATAATAATAATAAAAATAGTTATAAGTAGTAATAAAAAATCTATAGTTTTCAATTTTCATAATTTAAACTGTACAAAATACTAAAACATATTGTATTATTATTAATTATTATCGTTATTTATAAACTGTGTGTTTCCATTGTTGTTTCAAAATTTAAGAAATTGAATGAATTTGAATTTTCTTGTTTGTTATTAATTTTTTGTTTTTGTTCATCTCTTTCTGTGTGTGAATTAATAATAATTAAACGATTAAATAATTTGTACAGATCCTAAAGAGAACCCATGTGTTTACAATTTATCCAGATATTGAGCTAGATCTGGTAGACCTTCTTTGAGTCCCTTCCTTTTACGCGTTTCCTGGAAAAAAATAAAAAAAAAATTATTGGCATCAGCTATCTTCTGTACGATGGTACAATGTTTGAAAAATAGTTATTGATGTTTATATTCCAAATGTGAACAAAAGTTATTAATAAAATATTTAACTGTCGGAAGTTGTAAACATTATCATAGTAAACAAAAATAAGTAGGAACATTTTGCTTTTTTTTAAACACGTTGAGCTTGGGAGTCTTTAATTTTGAAATTTAAACTACAGCTTAATAATTAGCAGTTTTGTAGCTAAATATAGTAATGCAGTTCGTCACCGATTTGTAAGTTAAAGTCAGAATTCAGTGTTAAGAAATAATAACCAATCAAATCATCGATAGTGACAATAAACAACAACGGACCTAAAATGGAACCTTGCGGTACTCCGCATTAAATTTTTAATCTATTTCTACATTCCTTTTATTAACAACGGACGCAGTAGAGTTAATTTACATATTTTAGGAATAAATATTTCAGATTCTACTAAAAAAAAAATAAATAAAAAAGGTAGTTTTATCAAAATTCAAAACCAGTCAGTTGTTAGTAATGCAATCCATCACCGATTTGTAAGTTAAATAACCGAAACAATCTCATCTTAAAGACCCACAAGTTTTCATTGTCTACTAAATATTCATTCATCCGACAAATTACATCAACGTCAGAATTCAGTGTTGAGAAATAATGACCAATCAAATCATCGATAGAGACAATAAACAACAACGGATCTAAAATTGAACCTTGCGGTATCCCGCATCGAACTTTCAATCTATTTCCACATCCCTTTTTTTTCAACAACGGACGCACTAGATTTAATTTACATATTTTAGGAAATATTTAAGATTCTGCAAAAAAAGTACATACTTATTATTTAAGAACTACATCCACATTTTTTTTTCTCCCTCTCAAGCTCAGATCGATATTCTTGTTGTAATCTTCATCGAAAATGACAAAATTGAAACTGTCAGTTCTCCTATTCATGTAAAGAAGATGGCAGAATGCTTCGATACAGAAACTTAAAGAACTACATAATCTACCACAACTTGCGAATGCTGAATTACATTTTTTTAGAGATTCAACATTGTCTAAGCGTGGACGGAAATATATTTTTTTTCTTAGCAGCTTAGGTGAAGATGTAGATTCTACCAATCAAGTCTGAACATGTTGTTTTGAGTTATAAGTGTATATAAAACATAATACTTGAATGTTCGCATTTAGTATACTCTCTTGTATTTTATTTAGGATTTAGGTCGTAAAAAAGTTCTCATCGATTTTTTTGTTTCGTGTTGGGATGATCGTTTCGTTGTCTAGCATGACAACTTTTAAAAGCAATGCAACTGGATATTTCTATAAACATTGAAATAACATTTAAAATGTTTATAAAAACTGCATAATTTTTTTTTCATTTTTATAATTCAATACTTTTTGTTTTACTAATTTCTCTCATTATTAATTTTTTTTTTATATAAATGTGACTACCTATATCTCCCATATTCCTGTAAGGACGTTGTAGAACAAATGTAGTATAACAGTGATTATTAAAACAATAAATAAATTTAATATAGTTGAATTTATTTCTTTTTGTCTGAATCTGGATAGTGGTGGGCAGGCGAATGTGGTATATACAGATTTTTCCAAAGCCTTTGACTGTTTAAATCATTATAACTAACAGCTCTGAGTTCAGTTATCCTGAAGAAGCTGTCAGTATGAACAGCGAAACGTCGAGCGAAAGTTTCGACACACGGCGAAACCCGCAAGAAGCTGTTAGTTATAGTTACACCGGCCGTGAAAGCCTACGCAGTGTTTAAATCATAGCTTATGAAACTCGATACTGTTGGATTTTCGCCTTCATTGCAATTACTGTTTAGATCATATTTATCTAATAGAAGGCAGTACGTTACAGAGGTCATCGTTCAAATTACTTTACACCTCTATCTGGCGTTCCTCAAGGCAGAAACTTAGGCCCTTTGCTGTTCTTGATTTGTATCAATGATCTCCCTGTGACATTTGACTATGGCAGACTTCTGTTTGCAGACGACTTAAAATTATTTGCTAAAATTACTGCCATCGATGACTGTGAACGCCTTCAGTACCAGTTAAATCTACTCTCTTTTTGGTGCCTGGACAACGACTTAAATCTAAACATTTCAAAATGTAACATTGTTTCTTTCTCGAGTAAATCTACCATAATCGACTTCAATTATCGAATTAAGAATACCATCTTAAACCGCTGTGACACTATAATGGATCTGGGTGTACTATTTCATAGTAGTCTTACTTTCAAAGACCATATCGAGGGTTTCATGGCAAAACAGGCGTATTAGTCATAAGTTAATATTTAGAGCATCATGGTTTAAACTTTATTATTGTCATAAAAAGTATATTATGTATAATCGTAATTTCAATTTATCGTGTTATTATGGTGGAAAAGAATAAAAACAACTTGTTAATGGTTATGTTTTTCCATATTTCAAAATATACGCCTAAAAAAGTCAATTTCATAAAAATTAATCAATACGCCCTTCTTCCATAAAACCCTCGATATTAGAGATACCATTGCTTCATCTTTAAAGTCATTAAGCTTCATCATCCGCAATACAAAGCACTTTTCATTATTACACTCTGTAATCAATTTATACTACTGCTATGTGCGCTCTAAACTGGAATATGCTTCCGTAATTTGGTCACCGTTCTAGAATAAAACATATTCGCAACTACTTGAGCAGGTCCAGAGACGTTTTTTGAGATATCTTTACCTAAAGCAGCACGGAATTTATCCCGAAAGAGGCTTCAACCACACAATTCTGTTAAATATGTTTGGTTTTCAGTCCCTAAGAACAACGTCGCATTCAAACTGATATTAAGTTTCTCTTTAATTTAGTCAATAACAAAAGCGATATGATTTCTCTCACTAATTCTTTGAATTTTGCAGTTCCCTAGTATTCTGCACGACAGGTCTACTACACTTTTTTACTGCCCTCTTGCACGCAGTAATGTAATGCCACATGCACCACTGTACAGAATCTGCAACTACTTCAATAATAATAATTTAAATTTGGTAGTAGATATACATTCATCTAGTTTATTGTTGATTACTAAATGTCTAAACAATCTGTGAATGTAATATGTGAGTCTAATATTGTACTTCTCTTAGTCTCTGTCTGTTACTAAGTCTTTGTTCTGTAGGTTAAGTTTAAATGTTTTTCAATTAGAGTTAGTTGGATTGTAATCAATTTTTCTTTTGTGTTTTGTTTTGATTAGTATTTATCACAAGTTATGTAATTCAGTTTTTGTCCTGTAATTGGAAGTACTTATCATCTGTTGGGCACTAAATCTTATTATTATTATTCTTGTTGTATAATTTCAATATTTTTTCGATGTGTTCTGGTAACTTTGCCATGTAATACAGTAATATGTCACCCATAAGGTATTGAAAAATAATGATTAACATAAAACACAAGCAAATCATTAATCATAGAGAAAGCGTACGTACTAAATTTTCTTAATTTGCAAATAAATTCATAAATGCTTTATCATTTTAAAAATGTCTATAGCTTAAGCAGTACTGTCCTGGACACATTTCTGTGTTTTGTTTTGACGTAGCAATATGTTACTTTTTACGACCTAAATCCTAAATAAAATCCAAGATATAAACACACTAGATTAAAGGTCAAAATAAATCAAATCGAGGAAACTATTTATAGAACACGAAAAATCACGTATCAGTATCATTTAGCGACACTAACCTGTACAACACCGAACGGTCTGGTACCGCTCTCCAACGGGTCACCTGGGAGTATCTGCCAATGATCGAATACGCACTGCGGGAAAGCTTGGCCGCCTGTATTCGAACGCAGATCGGCTGTGAAGCCGAAGGACTCGTTTACGGGTAGATAGGCTTTGACGACGAACATCGGTGTGCCGGCCACCTGTTGTTCTTCGAATACGTGACCTCTTCTTCTATTCAGGACGCCGTAGATACCGCCTACAGCTACTTCGGGACACTAGAATGTAGAAATAAGCAGAGAGGGGGTTATTTTAGAAATCAGTTGACAAAATAGTAACATTAGAAGTTGTAGAATTATGGGTAATAAGCTAAATATACCTGAATTTCGCATTGGTAGACTGGTTCCATGAGCCTAGGACTGGCTGTCAATAAGCAAGCGTATAAGCAACGCCTTGTTGTGGGAATGATTTGGCCACCACCACGATGGATGGCGTCGGCGTGCAGTGTGACATCGTAGATGTTGAAGCGGACACCACGCAAATTTTCTTCAGATAGTACACCCTGTAAAAACAAATTGAATTTGAATGGTAATTGAAATGTTAAGTATAGTGTATTGGTGATTGTCTGTTTTTTCCTGTTCTGTTTAATAAAATTACGCGAAGAATTTTCAAATACATAACTAAGTAGTGGTGAGCACTATCGATAATTATCGCTACTTGACTATTGATAGTGCCCACATTCTGAGGATACAGAATTACATTGTATTTTGTTTCTTGCTATTTATTATTTGTGTTCTTTTTTTATTGCATGCTAATGATAATTGTCTTAACACTAGTATTTCGTTTCATGGTTCCACCAATACTATAGATATTACAAAAGAAAGAATTAGTTCCATTCAGTGAATAGTTGATGATAACTGATAATCCAAATGTTTTTAATTAGCACAAACCTTTAGCTTATTTATACATATAAAAAAATAATAATAACACATTCAGACGGACGATGCTTGTAGTGTTTCTATTGAATTTGGGCATCCTTCTGCGTTGTAAATTAAATATAAATACCGTAGAGTGGGGCAATTTCGATCGCATGGGGTAAAATCGATCAATCCTGATTTTACGGCAATTATTTAGTCTGGCATCTATGGAAAGGATAAGAAAGTTTTGCAACGCAGTCATTTAATAAATTTTCTTTATAACATAGATAACTAACTGGCTTTTTAAGTATTGCATTAAAGTTTCCTGTGTTAAAAAAATAATTTCCAATAGAATGACAACGAGTAATATTTCATACAACAAACTACTACTGGGGAATCCCACTAGGACTAAGCGAATTTTCGAAAAGGGATAAGGTAAAGAAATCAATTGTCATTCATTCTTCACCGTTTCTTTTTTGACTTTATGAAGTGTTGGATGAATAACAAGAGAGTAAGTGGAAAATTAACACCTCATGGGTAATACCGATCAGTTTGAAAAGTAAAAGAACAAAGAACACGCTCATAGACCAACGTAGAAATATGACATACTCATTCCCCAAGTTGACGAAATTTAGAAAATTTCCCAAAAACCAAATTATCCAGCTGGTCATAGAAGGGGAAGCTACGTTTTTGAACAGAGAGGGAAGTGCGTTGAATGAAATTTTGTTTTAGTTTATTGAATTATTATAGTTTATGTCATTATTTATCTGTTTGCCATTTCTATAATACATATTTTCTGTTATTTCCGTAAGTTTCCTTTTTTTTAAATTCAAATTTTGTTATTGGATTACCCGTTGTAGCTTTTCAAATCGGTTTTATAAGAGAATAGATGGGTGATTGGAATTGCCCCCTATTATGGGCAAAACCGATCACGCTTGAGTTTAAAAAAAAAATAGTGTTTTTTAATACATTGGGTTAAATATACATGATGGTATGTTGTAGCTAAAAAGATGTATGATTATATATAATTTTTTTCAATTTTTTTTCGATCAATAATAATAATGCAAGCCTCAAAAATAGTACATAAAACTGATCGGAATTTCCCCACTTTACGGTATATTCGTGGTGGGCACGACAACGACTATCGATAGTGCCCATATGTCACATAACTAAGTGTTATTTATAACCTAGAGCTTCCAAAAGAATTATGGTTTCGGCAGACAAAGGATTATAATAGCTGAAAGAATCGGTCATTTAATTGTAGCAAAAAAAGCTACTAAAAATCAGGAAGAAACGCATTCATTTAGTAAATACATCAATCGCCATTTTGTATATTTACGTCACGCGTTGAATGCAAGAAAACTTTAACATCCATTACCTTCACGTAGGACGTAGTGATATTATTTTTTTAAAATCATTATTTAATGATTGTTAACGTAAATGTAATGATTATATACACATACTGTAAAACATATTGTTTCCTTGCATTTTTATTTCTTTTTGTTTCTGCAGGTACGTATTTTCGATTTATATCAATCTTGATGACACCCGTGCTGATTTGGTTGTAGATTACCTTAGTATTATTCATACTGTCGCTTGTAGTGAAATGATGTTTGATAATAAATAAATACAACAATTTGTGCTTGTTTTGGCATATTTGTCATCTTCAGATCTTTAACGCTAAGTGATATCAACATGTGGTCAGCTATATTAAAATTCATAAAAAATCGTCATTCCTCTGGAATAGAGAAGGCCAGATGAATGGCACACAGATACATGTATGGTGCTATTGCTCAAGCAGACCTACAAGAATACGGTGAAGTTAAAGTAATGTTTTCTTTTTAAATTTGGATGGTAAACAGACTTTTAAGGCCGACCCACAAGATATATATTCTGATGACATTGTAGATATTTTTCCATCTCCTGCAGTGTCTCGAAGGGATGTAATATTTTCTTTCACAAAAAAAAAGTATTACAGTTTTTTAACAAGGATAAAAAAATCAATAAACGTTAAAAAAAAAAAAAAAAAAACTATTTGCATCATTCTTCTGGTACAAGTTTTTGCATTTCTCTTGCAAGGTAAAATTAATAACACACTTTGATTTTTCGCTATTTTGGCCGTACGGGCCTTAACTGGTTTCAGCAAACTTATTTGCCGTTAAATTTGAACATCTAAACGAGACTATTTTGACGTCTAAAACCGATTATTTTTGAAGAATGACCCATATATGTGATATAATAATGTCAGATTGTATAATGAAGATTATTTTTGTTTGTGTAATATGTCTGGTTGGACCTAGTATCTTTTTTACATCTCTGAAAAAGCATGCAATTGGAAACAATCACACATTCAATTTTATTGAAACTAAAATTTTAATAATAGAAAAAAATATACAGTAAACTGACAGAAAGAGCGCAGCATATGGGATTTTTTTGTCATTTCTATATTATTTTTTTTAGTGTGTTTACATATACCTTTACAGGCTTTACAGAGATGCATAGAATTCCACCGTTATGTAATAATGTATATGCTATTTTATTACAGTTTTATACATACGATAATTTCTGAAGGAGAAATAATACATTTATTTCGAAATGTCAAAATAACTTCTTCATATTTGATTGGAAAATTCAGCTAATTAATATTAAATACTTATTTTCGATAAATTAAAACTATTGTGACGAGCGCCAATTTTTAAATTGGCGATTTCGATAGGCGCCCCTAGATGGCGAAAGCATAGCGGAAGAAAGAATTACGTACGAGGTTCCAAAGAGGAACGACAGAGGGCAGTACCGGATCGAAGAGTCGCGATTATTCTTCTGAATCTAGAAAGGACGCCCTAGTTGCGTCGCGAACAATCTCGTAGTTTCGAGCTAGATATAAATAACGCGTGAGGATTGGCCAGCAGTCAGTCAGTGGATACGAGTTAAATTGAGCAGATAAGCAAATAGCGAGTGGAAATAAATACGAGCGAATTAGAACGTGTGATATAAATATCGGTGGAACTAAATCGTTTACATAAATTAAGACATTAGTAATTAAGTGATTTTTAATAGTAAGTAGTGAGTGATTTAATTTTAGTAGTTCTTAAATGGGCTAATAAATCAAGTTAATTTAAATATAACGCCTGTGTATTTTTCTAAACCCAGACAACGTTTTAAGAGTAGAAAAACGTTACACTATTATTGTTTGTTTTGATCACCTCAACTTACCTCTTTGGCAGCCCATTGGAAACCGGCGACAACGGAATCCTTAATTTCATTCAGATATTGCACACCCTTGGTACAATCGACGAGTATATTGGGGCCGGTACCGTCGGGGCCGAAGCACCAGATCTTACGCGCCTCCGTCACGTCGTAATCGTATTTCTCGCTCAGATATCTGGCGCGCACCTTGAAGTCGTCGCGCGGATTCACGTCGCCGTTGTCGATGTCTTCGGCGAGGCCGTCGGCATTCGGGCAGGCCTTCATGAAGAGACGGTTATGCTTGTTCGGCGACTTGGACAGACACATCTGGTTGCGATTCTTCGCTGACGGTTTCGCGATAGGATACGACCGGATCGGACTTCTTGATCGGGATGCAGGCGTGGTCCTCCTCCAGATCCTTCAGACAGATCTCCAGATGGAGTTCGCCGGCGCCGGCGATGATGTGCTCGCCGGATTCTTCGATGATACATTGTACCATAGGATCTGATTTGGCTAGACGCTTAAGACCTAGCAAGAAGAAATAATAATTGAAATCAGTGGACGTTTTTTTTTTCTCTTCTGAGGTTTGAAAAATTAAAAAAAAAAGTAATGTTTTAATAAATTAATTAAAAGGAAAATTCGCCTAAAATTGTATGCATTATAATTAAGATTATATATTTAAAGTTCTCGGTAGTTATTGGCGGAAATCCTTTCAACGAATGTCAAATGAAAATGACAAGTTCAATACTGTTTTAAGGTTTCGCTTTTGTACACAAAACCTTCCTTTATTTATAATTCATTATACACTATAACGAAAGACTTACGGCCAGTTTCATACTGAAATTAAAGTGCCTTCAAGATTTAAAGTGGACTTTAACTTCGAAAATGCGTTTCATAATTTCATTTTAACTTTAAACTGGTCTTTAAAGGTCCTTTAAGTTAAAGTCTTTATTTTGCGGCTTTACCTCGTAAAAGTCAACTTTATTTTCACGCGCAAGCGTATAACCAGGTATAACCAACAAGGCAGAGCGACAGCAGTTTTAAAGAGTGTAAACACATGGTGTAAACATAACCAAAGATACTGCACTGTTTTGTATTACTGCAGCACTTTTTATATCCTGTCTTGTGTTCAACGCACCTTTGCTATTTTCAAAATGAATATAGTAGAAACAAGTTCGAGTACATCATCAAATGATGAGGTAGAAGTGGTTGTAAGAAGGCGAAAAGTGTATAGAAATAGAGAAGACTGTTTCAATAAATACAACGAATTTTTGCTAAAATTGGTAGATCTGATCTTTTCACTTTTATCGTACATTTCAATTCTTAATTGATTCCATAGGAAACAAATTAGGTGTAATAAAATTTACAGTCGTAAAATTCAGGTAGACTAGGGCGGGACCAGACCACAATAGACTGTGAAAATTAAGCGCGCAAAAGTGTCGGTACGACCAACATAAAACAGATAAATAGCAAAAATTACTATGAACCAGTGTTCCCAACATTCAAACATTGCATTCAACTTGACTTTTGCTAAAGTAGGATGCCATTGTCTTTATTAAACGCAACAAGTTTAAAGTGACTTTAAAACCGACTTTAATTTAAAGCTGACTTTACTTAAAGGTACTTTAACGTTTCGATTATGAAACCGGGCGTTACTACCCATGAGTATAACGTATTTTTAATTTACGTTGCAAAATACCAATTTAATGTTCGATTTGTTTTGCACCTGAAAATAACCATAACGGACTGAAACATGTGGTACAATATTTAAAAATATGTACAATTACCTCAAAACGACTTCGTAGCTGTAATTCTAACATATCATATATTCTAACTTTAAACGCAATGCCATCGTAATCCGCGACGCAATGAACTATCGTCTCGAAAGATAATACTCTTAACGGTGCCCGACAAAGATGCCGCCACCTTTTCGGCGATTTACATTCCCTGAATTAAAATCTTTGTAGTTTTCGTCAAATAATTTCATATAGTAATTCTGATTTTCAATTCTCTTGCTCACGTGGAAATTTTATTACAATATACTGTACGCATTTTTTCCCCCTTATATTTCAGTTACCATTAAATTTAGTTCCGTAGTTTACCTGTGTGCGTTATATTAGTATTTATGTAAACAGTACTTTATTTTTGTAGGTAGTTTTAGTTTAAATAATTGTTTTTATTTCAGTTATAACTGAAGTGTATATAACTTATCGGGGTGTCAAAGTCTCGAGCTGTAGTATCAAAAATATAATAAAAAGTATTGTTAAATATTTTATATAAAATGCTTAGCATAGCCACCCATCTACGGTGTATCAAACGCAGTAGCCCAAATTCCTCCCTAATAAAGGCGTACGACTCAAAGGGGGGATCCCGATCGTATTTTTTAAAGTAAAGGTAACTTAAAAACTTATTCTGTACCTTTTCAATCAGATTTGATATTGTTGATGCAAACTCCAACTTAGATCTAAGTGTATTGTATAATAAAATAATGGGTCTAATTTTACCGAAATCCTGCGTATTTACAAAACCCAGATTCCGAAAAGCCTCACATGTAATCGTTTTTATATGTTTAGAGAAACGAAATGACAATTCAAAAATAATACCAGGATTTGTTATTGCCTCTTTTCGCTCTAAACTTCCATCAGAAATCTGATAATCGAACAGACTTGACCGATTTAGTCTTGTATAATTCATAATCGAACATTTACCCACATTAACTGAGAACCTATTGCACTGACATCAATTAGTCAACTCATCTTCAAGGTCCCTTTGCAATAAAGTAGAATCAAAAGGAGTTCTAATTTCTCTAAAGAATTTGCAATCATCTGCATACAATAAACAATTAGAATATTTAAAAATATTTACAATATCGTTAATGAATATTAAAAAAAGGAGAGGACCCAAGCTACTTCCCTGAGGAACACCAGGTAATCTCAAAAAATGTCTCAGAAAAAGGCTCCATTGTATAGCAAACCATTTGCCGTCTATTGCACAAATAAGATGCAACAAGTTCTAAAAGCGTTTCCTCTCCCCCTAAATTTCAGTTTTTGTTATTTTTTCGCATTTTCCATTTTTGGTGCAGTCTTCTGAAATTTGTGTTCGTAATATTTGTTTTTTAACTTTCAATTTTCTAAAATTTTACATTTTTCGCCAATACTTCACGAAATTCCAGAAAAAAAAATGCTACTTAAAAATCAATTGAAGACCTTGGCGTAACAAGGATGCAAGCCACATTTTCTGAGCAAATAAAGGCTTAAAAAAAATTATGTGTTTTTTTTTTTGTTCTAGAAATTTTGGTTAGTGTTAAACTACGTAATATTTTCTATGTTTTGATGTTTTCACAATCTTATTAATAATAATTGATTTTCCAGATTTAAAACAACGTTTGAATTGAAATAACTTGAAATATCACCAATGTGGCATATATCCTTCTTACGCCAAGGTCTTCAATTTTACCTCGAATATTATACAGGGTGTTTCCTAACCCCTCTGACAAAATAAATGAGGATATTCCTCTCCAAATTTTAAGACGGAAATGCGGTATAATATTTTTTCGAAAGTCGCTTTGTTTTCGAAATACAGGGTGTTGCATTTTTTTAAATTTCCCTCATTTATTTTGTCAGAGAGGTTGAGAAACACTCCGCATGTTCGCAATTTTTAAATTTTAATAAGGTGTTAATAAATTTGTTGTAATCAAGCTGAGAGAAAAACTGCAAATCTACTATTTGTAAGACGTAATATGAATGAAACACCAACATCTAGAGAGAATATAAATTTTGCATCTTTCATTGTTGAAATTGCAGAAAGAAATATTATGGAAAGAAAGCAATGTTTTCCTAATTCTTCTGTATTTTTTTGCCTGTTTTTGAATTTGGGTTTCTCGTTGCGCCAGCAGATGGCGCCAGCATTTTAAAGCGAAGATCATGAAACTGCTTATTGTATGCTGCATGGATCGCAATCGACATTTCCGAGTGCGAATCAATTTTACCACAGCGCTACACTCATTGTAGACGGAATTTTGTTAAAAAAAAAGTATTATGAATATAATATCATTAGGCAAACTCAAAACAGAATAATCTCTTACAATTGAAGATACGAGTGGATGAAGGTGCTATGTCGCATTTTAAAAACTGTCTTTTTTGCATGAATCAAGGTGTTTTGTACCCATCTTTCACATAGCGCCATCGAAAATTTCAGAAATTCAAAAACACTTCGAGTCTTGTGAATGTATAAAGGGGTTATGTTACACTACTTTTGAAAAAAATTACATAAAAAAAAAACTTAATTTCTGAAAAAGTTTGATTTTGTAACATAACACCTCCATCCACTCGTGTCTTCAATTGTAATAGCTGTGGCAACCCTGGTTAGACCACACTCGAAAGTTCAAGAGAGTTCCAGGTTACTCTAGAAACAAGGGCGCCAAATATAAATACACAGGGAGTTGCAACGCGAAAGCCGAAGTGAGAGTTACGTGCAACCGGTGAAAATAAATAATAGTGAAAATAAATAGTAGTATTTAAGTAAACTAAGTAAAGTGTTTTTATAATAGTGTTTTAGTTATTTAGTTACTATGTGTAGAAATAAACACTTTTTATTAAATATATCGCCTGTGTTAATAATTTGAACCCCGCAAAACCATGAAATTAATAAACATCGAAATTATCATTTTTGAAACTTACCTTCTACTAATTTTGGCAAATCGGCCGGATTCTTAGGTTCTACAGCGACACGTACAACGGGCGACACGCTGAACTTCATCACCTTCATGTTGTGCGCGTCCTTGAACGTCGTAATAGTACCAGTTTTCACCAAGAACTGATCGACTCCCACGAGACCGCAGATATTACCGCAAGGCACGTCCTCGATAGCCTCCACGTAACGACCCATCATCAAGATAGTCCTCTGTATGGCTTTCTCGTAGAGATCCTCCTTCTTTCCGGGGGTGTAATTGGGGCCCATGATGCGGGCCTTCATGCCGGTCGACACTTTCCCGGAGAACACGCGACCGAAGGCGTAGAAACGACCCTTATCGGATGTCGGCACCATCTTGGAGACGTACATCATCAGGGGCGCGTTGGAATCGCAGCCCTTGATACCTAAGGCGGCCTCGTCGTCGTGCGGACCCTCGTACAGCATCTCCATCCTGTATTTCTGGGCGACCACGGGCGAGGGGAGGTGGATGGCTATCATCTGGAGTAGAGCTTCGCCGGCCGGTAACCAGGTGCGCATGACCAGTTTTAGCAGTTGTTTGCCGTCTTTCTCTTTGTCTTCGTGTCTGATCGTGATGCCGAGCTTGGGGAGTAGGGCTTCGTATTCTTCCTTCCTGAGGTGAGTTAAATGTGATAATTACAGCATACGATGGCGATGGGGTGCAAAATAAATTGCAGCCATTTTTATACAGCATCAGTTTTGTATCGGTTGCCTAATCAGTGACTAAATATTTGCCTTTTATGCGCTAAGTTTACAGTACTGGCCAAACTTAAAACACGATTGTAATTATTGGCAATTTTTTTTTTAATAATACAACATAAAAATTTAAGTGGAAGGGAAGTTGTTAAATATTTACAGTTCTCGTTTTGTTAAAATGATTGGAAAACCCAATGTGCACATTGGGGAAAGGGCTAATAATGTAAAAAATACAACAGAAAATTCATATAGAGTTTCATTATTTCCAGCATAATCCGTTAAAACCAAAAATCTTTTAAACTACCCAGTAAACCAAATTCAAATTTCCCGCAATTATATTTAGTAATTTCAACTAACTTAAAGGTATTTAAATAACTATTAACGTACTACCAAATATAATACTAGTATACATATGGTCAAAGACGTATAGTTCCGCTGGCGTACTTTAGAGCGGCGCCACTGTAGCTTCTTCGCGGGGACAGTTAAAAAGCGGCGGGGCAAGAGACGTACGAAAATAAGCAGTGGACCAAGTGAACTGTGTACTTAATATGGAAGCACTTGAGTATTACAGCTGTGGGTAATTCAGAAATCTATTTCTATTGGCAGTAACTATAAATAATCGCGGCAAATATGAATTCTACCCCCGGGCATATAAATAAGTAGATGGTCTGAGGATCGGATGCTAGGTGTTAGTTTTGCAGTTTATATTTATCCAAGTTATTTTACAGAATGAATGTATGTTTGGAGAGTTGTTCTTTATGAATGCATCTATTATACTTTATCGCTATTTAATTAACGTACTAAACAGAGATACGCTATAATCGATTATTTTTATTAATGATTTATAAAAATTCCAATTTTATGATTTATTATAAAAAGTCTGCATTTGCACTTGGTTGCATACCTATAAAATGTTCTAGTATTATGTCTCATTTCCAAAAGCAATCTGAGATTTCCTAAAAGCAGCGGACGAAAAAAAAAATGAAAAGCTTTTAGAAATTATAAATGCAAGAAATTTGAATTCTGCCAATTCTCTCCTTTTTTTCTATTTTTTATCATTTTTTTTGTTACAAATATATATGACAGTTCTAACCATTATAAGATATGTACAATAATATAATATCCAACAATTATATTTTCTATATTGATTCGACAAACAACGAAACAGAAAAAGTTCAAGAGCGACAAAAGCTTATATCAGACATAAGCTAGCGTAGTTGTACTTCTACACTTTGATAAAAACAAAATTAAGGAAAATACCTTAAAAGTACAACCAGATAATAATAATGTTGCATATTTTTTTTGTAAAGACCCCTCCCAGTAAACCAAATTCAAATTTCGCACAGTTATTTTCAGTAACTTCAACATTAAAGCATGAAGTTACCTACGATTTTGTATTACATTAATGGTTATTTGAATACCTTTAACTTGAAGTTATTAACTATAATTGCGAAAGATTTGAATTTTGTTTACCGGGCTGCGATTGAAACTTGTACTGTAATGTTTTAAGTTACATTATAAGCAATATGATAAAAAAATATTCTTGTTCGGTACGCCATCGACAATCCTATGAAAACAGTAAACAATAATTTTGAAAACAAATATGAGCTTATGTTTTTCAAACATCATGGTATTTCTGAGTGAATTTTTAAAAAAAGAAAAATTTATAGATTTTATAGATACACTTTTTTAATGTTTTCTGATATTTTCTGAATTTTTATTCCAGTTTTTAGCAAGATAATATTTTTTCGCTGTTAACTGCAGATATATTGACAAGAATTAGCAAAAGGAAAACATAAATTTATGTATCAAGAAACAAAGATTATTTTAAATGTCCACTAGTCCACTAAAAGCAAAAATATTTTATCACCGCAAATAAATCAACAGTGGTAAATAAGATATAATATGTGCTATGAAAAAGTTAATAGGCATTTGACGAAATAAATAAAAGCAAATACTCCGTGTGTATAGCTTCGCTTTAACACAAAAATATGTGTTAATTTTATTATAAAACGAATTAATCCATTGAGCCAGTATGTGTGTTTTGGTTTTTGTTTTATTTACTAAACTGTTACTTGTTTTGACTCCTTTAATATTCATTTCATAATAATTTTGCCAAATGACAATTCATTTAATGAATGCTCTACCACTTCGCTGCGCGCGCAGTTAAACCACTTTCATTCGCCTCGCACCGACTCTTTGGTTATCTTATATTTTTACCCGTTTGTGCAACGGAAAATTCCACTTACGTTTAATCACGTCAGATCACGTTTAATATTTGTTTGGTCGTACAGTTTTCTAAAATCAGCCTAGCTGGGACATCTAAAGTACGCCAGCGGAACTATTCTTTGTCCGTATATATATTTATATTGTATTTGGTACTACAAAATCGTAGGTAATTAAAAGTTACTAAAAATAATTGCGGGAAATTTGAATTTGGTCCACTGGGTAATAATCATACAGATAAGAAAACACAACATAAAAATTTAAATATATATAAATTTTTTGTTTACTTATTATTACACTATTAACCCCTTAAACGATCATTATTTTTTGAGGTAAATGCCTCAAATTGACAATTTTACGTTTTATGCTGGTATATTTACGGGATTACTACCAATAGTCCATTGCAGTTGACCCGTATATATATGGAATAATCGCTTAAGGGGTTGACAAAATCTAACAATAATCATTCAACAGTGTTAATATAAAAAGTGCAAACGGGAAGTGTAATATTTCTATTATATTGTTTTTTTTAATTTATATAACTGCTGCACATCATCTTTTTGGTATCGAAGATATCGAGTTGCCAATAACATCCAATGATATGCTGTACCATCCTACATTTAAAAGCTTCAAATAGTGCCACCTTTGTTGTGAAGTTTTTTCTATTAATTTTCATATTTACAATTTCCTATAGGTTCTCAATTGAATTGAGGTCGAGAGATTGAGCATCCCACTTTAAAATCTCTATAGCATTTTGCCGTAACCAAGTTTTACAGTGTTAAAAGATATACTTCAGATCTTTGTGCTGGAACCTTACTGGTTCGAACATGTGCAACATTGTAATATTGATTTCCTGGGCTCCAACTAGTTCTTAGGGTTAAAATAAAATTGAAGCTCAAAATGATTAACGTTTTAATGTTCATTTTCATAGAAAATCTAGCCATTAATTTAATCATTATTTAAACAATTCATAATAGTTTATTAATACGGTTCTGTTGTTCTTACATGTGTGTGTGTGTAAAAAATGTTTTTTCTCTTTTTTATAGTTAAACCATGGCATCCCATTATAGTCTGTCCATAGATATAACGATTTGACATATTCACTAGCACACGAGCTTCAGAAAAGAAATATTTACTCAATCTTTCGAGCACAGGTAGTTTACAAGGACGTATTCACAAAGATATTATATCAAACGTGTATTATAAAAACATCTATGTTCGATTTTTAATATATTCATATGCATACATATTGTGATGGTATTTTACTATCAATTTGCAATTTACAACATCAAGAAATGTTTAAAATATTGTATAGAAAGAAAAAAATAAAATGCAAATTTATTCAATGAAAACTCAAAGTAAAAAATCAAATAACGAAAGCCGGACAGGAATCTGTAACATTATCTGGCAAATTTATAGAGACACAATTTTATATTAACTTTTGTAAATAAGACATATTCACGTTTCATTTTTCTCAATCCTTTTAAGTTTATTACTTATAATACTAAGCTATTTTGCTCATGACACCAACTAGACAGATGAATGTGAGAAAACGCTGTATAAAAAATATGGGGTGATTAAATAAAAAACCTAGCAACACTTTATTACTACCCTCGAATAGCTCGTTCCTTGAAAATTCCAGGAATGTAGTCCACGGTTTCCACATGTTTTTATGACTTTAGTCGCGCTTTCGATTGTGTTGATCATGATATTTTGTTCACCAAACTTGAATGGTATGGAATTAGGGGTGTAGTAGTACAATGGTTTAAATTATATTTGCGTGGTAGGCTCCAATTGGTAAAGATTCGGCATAAAACAGATTGCGGCATAAATAATTTTAAATCTTTTGTTTTACTTGTTGAAAAAGTAGTGCCTCAGGGTAGTGTTTTGGGTCCTGTGCTTTTCTTAATTTTTATAAATGACATCGTTGACTGGCTAATTATAAAATAATCATGTATGCTGATGATACTAGTGCTATTATATCACGTAAAAATATCTTAGAAATGGAAAATCAGTCAAATGCAGCTTTGAAAAATATGACAACATGGTTTACTTTAAACTGTATTTAAATGGTAATAAAACAAAATATGTAATTTTCCATACTATTCAAACTACAACACAACTTGATTTCAATATAATCTTCACAAAATAATGAAATTGAACGAGTTAATGAAATGAATTTTTTGGGTATGACTACGGACGAGACATTATCTTGGAGTACTCATTGCCAAACAAATTATATATAATTCATGTACCCTGTAGTTTCTATTTTTATTGTTATTTCTTGTGTATTGACTTTGCCCACATATTTACATATGCATGGAGCATTATTATTATTATTAAAAAAAAAAAGTTTGTCTAAAGTGTTAAATGTACATGTCATATACTAATCTTATGTATTATTTTATTTGTTAAACATTTATTGACAAAGTTTACGCTGTTTCGCATTAACAAACGAAATACATTATTATTAGTATTATTAATTGAGCGATAGGGGTGCTAATATTTAAAATACCGTCATGTAACATTCTTTAATAAAATGACAAGTATATACGATCTGTCAAAACTTTAGAATAATTAAATTAAAATTGTTAACGGTGGATTATATTCAATGAAACATAATTATTCTCTACTTAAACTTTAGCGTCCCCATGTGCGCATCGACGGCCATTAAAATATAAATTGGTCCCACACGTGAGATCAGTCTAGGGCTCAACGTGTTAAGAAAAGTCCAATTTCTCCTAGTACGGCCCATTACCTCATTTGTATAATTTCCCACGGATAATCCCCAAGTAAAGCGCATTAGTCAAATCGATATATCTATGGACAGATTATACATAATTATTTCTTAATTAAAGGGAGTTAAGTTAGCCTGTTAAATCGAGTAAATACGTCAAGTGACCTATTAAAATTGCGTCCTTTATAGCAGATTTAACAAAACTAAAATAAGAGAAAATATTGCAAATGTATCACATTCAAGGAAAGACGAATGCTGATTTATTTCCTTTTTCATTTCATACACTAATCTTAAGTGGCATAATAATTTAATTATTTCTTAATTCTATCATTCTTATTTCTTTTTTCGTGTTCTCAAAAATCGAGCACTGGTAAGAGCCAATTTTCATATTTCTATGTAAGATACTGTCGCACTATTTTTCACAAATTTTATAAATTACGTTCGCGATACAGGGCTATTTGCTAAAATATCGATTCTTATTGAATATTGTAACAGTTTGGTCCAGCATAAAAGAAACGCGATTATTAACGAATAAACAATTAAAAAGAATTACAAGTCTTATAATGAAATGCAGTATTTTTTTGAATAAATGGCATAAGATCGGTTAAAAATGAATGCAGTGCCTCTACCGGCGTTTGTGAAAAGTGCTTCTTAAAGGCTGTATTCTAGCAATTTATTCCGACAATTCGGGGCATTTCTATAAAAAAAAAACTAACGCGAATAAAATTTTACACCTGATGATCTATTCCTTCATTTTAGTTTTTCTCGATTGACTATTCGACTATTGCTTTATTTTAATTCTAATTATAGATCTGAGGAAGACAAATAACGCCGAAACCTGTAGTGGAGTAATTGTTAAAAAAGAATGCAGTAAATAAATTTACAATACCAGAATAATTAGGAAGAGCTTAGTTTACCTTTTAAAACTATTATGGACGAAAAATCACCGCAAAACGAAGTATCTTCCATCGCAGAAGCAAACAGTTTATCTTATGCAAAGTAATATAAAGCAACGATGTTCATATTTACACTTACTTGTAATTCATGATACTGTCGAAAATCTTGTAGATAGGATCCAGGATGTACATACAGAACGACCTCCTGTTATCTTCCTCCTTCTGCTTCGACCACTTCTTCGTCTTCTGATTGAAGAAGTTCTCGCCCCACAGCCTGTTCATCAGTTTCACCACGTCGATCTTGAATTTCTCCGCGTACATTTCGGCGAACTGTTTCAGGGTGAACGCCCAACCGTGGAGTCCGGAACCGAAACCGACAGAACCCTTGCTGGGATCTACCTGTAAACGAGGAATGACCATGTCGAATACGAATCATCCACAGAGGTGTGTTAAACTTACCCTAACTTCACCCATAGGACCGCTGTCGTCGGAATACGTGGCGATGATTACGTTAACGTTTTCCACGATACGTTGGAAAGTCTGGTACAATTCTTCGGCGTCTAATTGCAGTTCGAGGAGAGCTCGGTCCATCTTGTTCATGAACAGGATTGGCTTGATACGTTCGGCGATCGCTTGTCTTAATACGGTCTCGGTTTGTACGCACACACCTAAGAGGAAACGATGTACATTGTAATTTTACGTTTGTTTAAAAAAGTATGCTTTTTCTTAGCTATTTTTTGATTTTTTGGTTATTAATGTTAATAGCCTAGGATTGTAATTAAAACATCGATTTTATATTTCCATAAGTCTTTTTCTGTTTTCCTCAGAAAATAATATTTATACAAGAATTGCAAGTTTCTTATAGTATGAAATCATTAATGAACATTAATTCTAATAATATTTATCCTTCAATTTAAGTAATTGCGAATTACTATTTTGTACATATACTATGAGATTCAAAATGATTGTCAATTCCGCTCCTATAGATAGTAACAGGGTGTAGGTATATGCCGCGTGTTTGTAATGAAGGTTTGAACTAAGTCAGTGTTGGAACACAAGAACTCGCATTATATAAACGACTATGGATTGGTGTTTCTGCGTGTAAACATGAAATGTAATTAATTTAACTTTACTAAATTATGATTTTACAATTCAGTACTAACTGGTGTTTAACTAAACTTATTTATTACTTTAAATTATAACATACAATTAGTATAATTATTAAGTGACAAAACTGCATCCCTCAGTTCTTCCACGGTATGCATGCGGTTTCTATAGATCCTATTTTTTAGATAGCCGAACATGAAGTAATCTAATGGGGTTAGATCAGGCGATCTTGGTGGCCATCTTTGTGCTCTAACGAACCTGTCAGCAAAAAACTGTTGAAGATATTGGCAGGTTTGTCGAGCAGTATGTGCTGGAGCATTATCGTGCTGAAAATAACTTGCTTCAAGCTCATTTTCTTGTAACTTTGCAATAAACAATTCCAACATATATTGGTAACGTTGGGCTGTTACAGTTTCCTCGAAGAAAATTGGCCCTATTATTCGTTGCCTGGACATAGTTAACCAAACTCCAACTTTTATGGGATGCAATTGCGTTTCCCGAAATTCGTTTTTAATTTTTTGCAGACCAGATACGATAGTTTTGTGAATTGATATAACCTGTTAGATAAAACCAGGCTTCATCCGAGAAAAATGATTTGTTTAGCAAGTCATCGTCCCTTAAATTGTTATTAAACCAATGACAATATTCCAATCACCTATCGGGATCTAATGGTAATAATTCCTGTACCGTAGAAACTTTATAGGGATGAAAATGTAACTTTGTTTTGACAGCTCATTGCCCTGAAGTGTATGATAAGCCTATAAAATTATAAAATGTAATAAACTATTTCACTTAATCTTAATATTGATTTTTTACCTGTTTGTTGAGCTAATTACCACAGATAAAATCCCTTATTTTCTTACAGTATTCAGAAACACTATTGTTGGTGATATTAGATGTAAACATAAACGATTTGAAAAAAATTATAAGATAAATAATCGAAAGGTAACTACAACACGAACGCCAATGTCGCTAAATGTCAAGAAAATTCATTTAATGTATGAAATTTGTATGTAGCTGACTTCGCTCATTAAATTGGTAACAAGTATAGATAAATTTTTCCGGAAAACAGTTTTTTTTTTACGACAATCATTTTGAATCTCATAGTATGTATATATTTTTTTTAAATCTCTTTTTGCTTCTCGGAAATTCAATTAAATTTGCTTCCTTTACGAAAACTCCCACAAAATTTTATTGTAAATATAAATTTTAATTGATATTATATACAGGAACTTACATTATATTTTAAACATAATCATAAACCAAATGGTGTTTGTCAATATTCACAATTTTTGTCATACAGTGGAACCTCGTTAAGTCGGACTCCGTGATTCAATTTAAGGGATAATTTTTATTTTTTTTTTTTTAGAAATGCGCGAACGTTGTATCAAATAGTTTTGTCCTTATTTCATTTCATTTTTTAATCCTAGCGTCTGTGTAACCCGGATTTTAGTTAGCATGAATCGGCTCTGGTCCCAATTAATCCGGGTTAAGGGGGTCGATGCTCATTGTTATTTACCAGGAAAAATTGCATTCTTTATTCTCTAAATTTCTTCTTTCCTTGGTTAATAATATATAATAATATCAATGACCACTACGTGTCGCTTTATTTCAAAGCTTTTTCAAGTATAAAAATATAAAATGTAAAAAGTGGAAATTATAAATAAATTTTTTTGTTTAATAATTTTTATTAAACAAAAAATAAAATTATTGATAATTTACACTTTTTACATTTTATATTTTAACAAAAAATCTTCAAGTATAAAAATATAAAATGTAAAAAGTATAAATTATAAATAAAAGTTTTGTTTAATAAAATTTATTAAACAAAAAAAAAATCAAGTATAAAAATATAAAATGTAAAAAGCGGAAATTATAAATAAATTTTTTTGTTTAATAATTTTTATTAAACAAAAAATAAAATTATTGATAAATTACACTTTTTACATTTTATATTTTAACAAAAAATTTTCAAGTATAAAAATATAAAATGTAAAAAGTGGAAATTATAAATAAATTTTTTTGTTTAATAATTTTTATTAAACGAAAAATAAAATTATTGATAATTTACACTTTTTACATTTTATATTTTAACAAAAAATTTTCAAGTATAAAAATATAAAATGTAAAAAGTGGAATTTATAAATAATTTTTTTTGGTTTAATAATTTTTATTAAACAAAAAATAAAATTATTGATAATTTACACTTTTTACATTTTATATTTTTACAAAAAAATTTCAAGTATAAAAATATAAAATGTAAAAAGTATTAATTATAAATAAAAGTTTTGTTTAATAAAATTTATTAAACAAAAAAAAATTCAAGTATAAAAATATAAAATGTAAAAAGCGGAAATTATAAATAAAATATTTTGTTTAATAATTTTTATTAAACAAAAAATTAAATTATTGATAATTTACACTTTTTACATTTTATATTTTTACAAAAAATTTTCAAGTATAAAAATATAAAATGTAAAAAGTGGAAATTATAAATAAATTTTTTTGTTTAATAATTTTTATTAAACGAAAAATAAAATTATTGATAATTTACACTTTTTACATTTTATATTTTAACAAAAAATTTTCAAGTATAAAAATATAAAATGTAAAAAGTGGAATTTATAAATAATTTTTTTTTGTTTAATAATTTTTATTAAACAAAAAATAAAATTATTGATAATTTACACTTTTTACATTTTATATTTTTACAAAAAATTTTCAAGTATAAAAATATAAAATGTAAAAAGTGGAAATTATAAATAAATTTTTTTGTTTAATAATTTTTATTAAACAAAAAATAAAATTATTGATAATTTACACTTTTTACATTTTATATTTTAACAAAAAAATTTCAAGTATAAAAATATAAAATGTAAAAAGTATAAATTATAAATAAAAGTTTTGTTTAATAAAATTTATTAAACAAAAAAAAATTCAAGTATAAAAATATAAAATGTAAAAAGCGGAAATTATAAATAAATTTTTTGTTTAATAATTTTTATTAAACAAAAAATAAAATTATTGATAATTTACACTTTTTACATTTTATATTTTTACAAAAAATTTTCAAGTATAAAAATATAAAATGTAAAAAGTGGAAATTAAATAAATTTTTTGTTTAATAATTTTTATTAAACAAAAATAAAATTATTGATAATTTACACTTTTTACATTTTATATTTTTACAAAAATTTTCAAGTATAAAAATATAAAATGTAAAAAGTGGAAATTATAAATAAATTTTTTTGTTTAATAATTTTTATTAAACAAAAAATAAAATTATTGATAATTTACACTTTTTACATTTTATATTTTAACAAAAAATTTCAAGTATAAAAATATAAAATGTAAAAAGTATAAATTATAAATAAAAGTTTTGTTTAATAAAATTTATTAAACAAAAAAAAATTCAAGTATAAAAATATAAAATGTAAAAAGCGGAAATTATAAATAAATTTTTTGTTTAATAATTTTTATTAAACAAAAAATAAAATTATTGATAATTTACACTTTTTACATTTTATATTTTAACAAAAAATTTTCAAGTATAAAAATATAAAATGTAAAAAGTGGAAATTATAAATAATTTTTTTTGTTTAATAATTTTTATTAAACAAAAAATAAAATTATTGATAATTTACACTTTTTACATTTTATATTTTTACAAAAAATTTTCAAGTATAAAAATATAAAATGTAAAAAGTGGAAATTATAAATAAATTTTTTTGTTTAATAATTTTTATTAAACAAAAAATAAAATTATTGATAATTTACACTTTTTACATTTTATATTTTAACAAAAAAATTTCAAGTATAAAAATATAACATGTAAAAAGTGTAAATTATAAATAAAATTTTTTGTTTAATAATTTTTTTTTGTTTACTAAATTTTATTAAACAAAGAAAAATTTATTTATAATTTACACTTACATTTTATATTTTTATACTTGAAAAAGCTTTAAAATAAAGCGAAACGTAGTAATTGATATTCATTTCGATATTTGTAACCTAAAAACCAAGGAAAGAAAAAATTAAAAAAATATATAGATGGTCAAGAAATAAAGCTTTAAAATTGTATTCTTTATGTGCCTCTTTTTTTTTCAAACCGCTCGATCAAATTGATTTCAATTTTCCGTACTTGTTATTTGACATCAAACGATAATTTATAGCTAAGGATTTTTAAAAAAAAACTCTCGACAAAGAGAAGTTACAAAGTTTTGAAAATATTTTTTTTCTTTTTAAAATTCGATTTTTTTCTCACTCTGCCAATGAAATTTTGAAAAGTTGTCAGTTTTAATTAATTAAACTTTAGTGCGCTTATGTACATATTAAAAAAAAGAAAAAATGACAATACATTAATTAACAGCTGAGAAAAGGAATTTTCCTAGTAAAAAATTGAAATGCTAATGTGGATCGTAATTCGTAAATTTAATTTAGATAAATGGTTCGAAAAAGGTTTATAAGTGTAAACCGAAACGTAACCTGCTTTGTCTTTTGAATTATTCCCAGGCATATTCCAACAAAAGAAGATAAAATTAATACTTTATTATTGGCTAAAAAATACCAGAAGATAATAAATATGTAATACAATTCATGCAGTAAATTTTGACGTTTTCAGGCTGTTACATTAATTATTAGCCTGAGGAAAAGAAAAATTGTTAAACGTATTTTAAATGAAGCATTCTGTTTTATTGATGGCATAAGTTAATGTTTTACACATCTAGAATTTATACAATAGATTCTTGATATCGGCATAAGTAAATATCTGATGTGATAGAGAATATTTAATTATAAATATTGTTTTAAAATGTTTGTATTACTAGTATTTTAAATTTATGTGAATCATTAATTTAGTATATATTTTGACGATTAGATCTATATAACTAATATTATAGATCTTATAACATTTTATAAAGATTGACAGTATTATCAACATTAAAATCTTCGCTCATCAAAGTTACCAGGCTTAAAATATTTGTTCACAAAATTATGTAAAATTTGCACCGTAGCATATCGCTAACGAACATAAAGATAGAGGTCCAGCGACAGCGTTTAAGTACAGATCTCGAAACTAATATATTCTCCTTCCATCGCACTGTCGACACCGTCCAAGTTTAACCGAAACGATAAAATCGCAACGGTATAAACTACGGAGGGACTCAAATGTGCTGGAAGGTGGGACTGGGGTAGAAAGGAATCGGAAAATTGGAATGCACCTACCTGAAACGCAGTCTACTACGACGAGAGCGCCATCTGTTACACGTAAAGCGGCCGTTACTTCTGACGAGAAATCCACGTGCCCCGGTGAATCGATTAGATTGATTAAGAAACCTTTTTCGTCTTTCTCGCGTTGATCGGGGTTCGTAATGAACACTAAATCCTTATCTTCTAACGCGAAGAACATAGATATGGCACTGGAAAGATAAAGAGCAAAAATAAACGCGTATTTTTCTTTTTGCAATTATTTAAAATTTATGGAACTAATCAATAAGCATAAAAAAAAAATCAAACTAATAGAGTAAAGTATAGTAATAGCCCTAATAGCCAAATTTAAATTTCCCGCAATTATTCCCAGTAACTTCAACGTTGAAACATAAAATTATCCACCATTTTGTACTACATTAATAGTTATTTTGATGCCTTTACGTTGAATTCACTAGAAATTGTGGTGGGAAATTTGGCTATTAGGAAGGTAAAATAAAATTCTCGTATTCCTTACAGAATTTGTTTTAATTAAAATGCAATTAAATGACATCTTACATCAATAGTAAGAATCAGCATGGATTTGTACGACGAAAATCAAATTTGAACAGATACATTAATTCAAATTAATTAAATTAATTTTAAAAATCAAAATTGTTATTACCTATCTTTATTACTTTGTATATCATTTGTTTGTTTTAGGCGTTGAAGTTAGTCTTGTGTACTAAAAGTCTTGATTCTCTTAGTTTACATCATATTTTATCATGACGTTTCGTAAACATTATTTTCCCATATTATCAAGTGTGTATATTGCAATAATTAATGTGGTGGTAAATATAGGCATATAATTTTTATTATTATTATATATTATTAATAAGTATCAAAGTTATTGTAGACCTTAATACTTGTTCTTTCTTATTTGTGAAAAAATATAGATAAAAAAAAAAAGATTAAAACTAGTCCAGAATAGCAATTTGCTGCAAAATCTGTAGTCAATGATTTTTTTTACACAGTAATTGGGTTGAACATAGAAAAGCATCATCAAAACATTAAAATACAAGTACTGTAAAGCCTATTCAAAATATAAACTATTTTCAACTTTTTTTCTCTCCTTTTGATGTCAAAACTAGTGGAAATAATTTTACTTGTCCATAGAAAAAATACTACTGCAAATGATAACAGAGAATCAAACTACATCAAGTTTAAAGTTGAAACAATTAGAAACATGATAAAATCGATTACAATAAAATTGCATTCATCAGTATCACATTTCTAATTATTTCAACTTTAAACATTATGTAGTTTCATTTTGATAGGGTCTTATTCTATTTGCCATGCACAAGCAAAATTCTTTCCACTTATTTATCTTTTTGCCAAATTATTTGAGTTTTAAATAAAATCTGAGATATGTTACCAAGAATGACATAACCCCTAATAAGGAAGAAACGAAAATTCACTAAATCAACTAAAACATTAACTAGTTCCTAATAAATTTAATGAAACAAACCTTGAGAAACCCTTAAATCTGAACTTTTCTGTCGACTATCAACCATTCCTTAACTTACAAATTATAAAGAATGAAATCTGACCATTCTGGATCACTAAAAATAACATAACCTCCACAAAAAAAAGCAAATAATTCACCCCAACATAAAATGAATTAGTAACAAAATTAGTAAAACGAACTTTTGCTAACCTCAAGTTTTGATTACTCCATCAACTATAAATCTGTTTTTAACCCATAAACTACAAAAATAATTTAAAAAAATAACATAACCTCTACCTAACATAATTTCAATTTAATTAATAAGTTTTTTATTAAACTTAGAAAAACAAATACCTTTTAGCAGTAGCTGCCTGTATTCATTTGTGCAATGATTCAGAATTTACATATTTTTGAAATTCTCTTTGCTTATTAGAGTTAGTAAATCCTGATTATAATCACTGGTACGAATAAAAGTAGCTAATAAATCGCAATTATTCTGTCAACTGTCAATTGTATCATAACCTATAAATTCCAAAGTATAATGCGATTATCAAAAAAACCAACAGTAACCACCAATTTTCCTTCTATATTTTAATTATTCCACAACATCAAATATACCCGGTACATCATTTTATAAACCGACTTTGTCCAGCGTTATTTAACTACACATTTAATGCAATATATAAAATATTTACTCACGTTGATTTGATAGTAATACACCTTTCCTGTTCATCTTTACGTGTATCAGTAAACTCGTCTCACCAGCCTTCGATCCGGCAATAATACCAGCTTTGATACCAGGGAATCGGTTAAAGTGGACTTGCCATGATCTACGTGCGCGATTACGGACATATTACGGATATTCTTCTTCTTGTCCATCATGGCACGGATTTCGTCTACAGTGAAGTTCACCTACAAAGCAAAAAGAAAAAAACATTATTGCAAATCTAATCTTCAAGGGAATTAACATATGGTCAATGTCGAAAAACGCGTGGCCTATTTTGTAGAAACAACTTGGAATTCGCTTATTTTTCGTCGAAGACGAAACCGCAAGTTTATCTATCACGCTGAATAGTCTTTAGATGCATTTCAACGATGCAACCTACCATATTTACTTCGATGCACTCCGTCAAAAATACACACAATGGAACAATAATTTGAGTGATATTTTCACGATCTTGACGTTAATTGCTGGGAAATTAATTGCAGGAATTCCGAAATAACCGTTAATAAGTATATATTTAAAACGCGGATATTTCGAATAACACTAAAAACCGATTTCGTCCAGTTGTGCAATCCGTAACGTTTGTAGAAAGTTAGACGGGAAAATTCACTTTACGCGTAAAAATAACGACAGCGAAACGGGGTAGAATTAAATGCGAATAATTTAACGTTGGAATAGTCGAAATAAAATACGTACCATTTTGGATGATGTTCGATGTTCTTTACACTAAGCGAAACACAAACGCCAGCAATGGCGTACTCCCCGTGAAAGGAAGAGAAAATTGTATTTATTTGCCACGCAGCTGAGACAGAGGGCGCTGGTGACGCCCACACCATATCCGACGTTCGACCAATCGCACGTGTTTATTTAACCGGAAACCCCGGGATATTCAAAATGTTTCTCACCTGCGTTTTATGGCTTTGTTTTTTTCTTAATTAAGATAATTAATTATTTTCGCAGCAAATTTGCAATACATAATTTATTTTAATAATAGTAATAATAAAGAGGCAGTAAAATTAATGCACTTACTACTTTTTCGTACTTATAAACAGAGAATAAAATTTTAATTATTACAATCGATTGTGCAAGATCGTGTCATTTGTTTTCAATAATGTTTACTATTACCCAAAACTGCATAATAATCTTTTATTACATTAAAAAGAATGTGTTGCTTATGGCTATATCAATAAAAGCGACAAATGTTTCCCAAATAAATATCTTTATTTATTTATAATTCGTTTACTTATTTTGTTTCTTATTTTTCGTGTGTAATGCACTTACTACTTTTTCGTACTTATAAACAGAGAATAAAATTTTAATTATTACAATCGATTGTGCAAGATCGTGTCATTTGTTTTCAATAATGTTTAATATTACCCAAAAATGCATAATAATCTTTTATTAGATTAAAAGATTGTGTTGTTTATGGCTATATTAAAAAAAAACAAATGTTTCCCAAATAAATATCTTTATTTATTTATAATTCGTTTACTTATTTTGTTTCTTATTTTTCGTATTCAGCCCCAATCCAGTACAAACCTCTTCGTGTTTTTCGATTCTGTTGGGGAAGAATCTTCGTCCACATTTTTTACAGGCGACAAGTTCGGCCAAATGGTTGTCCCAAATTCGATGGAAAGTGCCCACAAAATCAACACCACCAGAAGCTGTAATAAGATGTTGATCTTTTATTGTTCAGAGTATAGAAAAAATATAAAGAATCTATTTTTTAATTACACATTCATTAAAATCATTAAACATGTATGATTGCCGTTTAGGAAAAGAGTTGAATTCCTTGGAGTTAGACAACTTATATCACGTCTGTTCAGGTCATAATGTAAAGAATATAAGATAATGTAATAATCAAACAAGAACCAAATTTTGTGTGTAATGAATGTTTTAAACTTTAAACCATCAAATTAATTGAAAAGAAAAACAAATTAATAATTTATAACCTTACGAAGTTACATTGTTATAAAAATAATAATTGAAGATTGAAAGCTTTTTACAATGTAAAATAATTAACCGAATTAATGTATTTCTGCTAATAACTGTAATATTCCCCTAATTATTAGCAGAAATACATTGATTCGTTAAATGATATATCTATTCACAGGCCTTTATTGTGCACGTATCTTGAAACCAGTTAAATTTAGAAATAAAGAATCTTAATGCAAATTGTTTTTAGATAATTTGTAAAATTCATTCTTTTTGAGAAAAACAATATAATTTTGTTTAAAACACGCAAACTGCTAACAAAATATTTTTATTAAATGCACTAGTGTCATAACATACGTTTTTTAAGCACAGCACAAATTTAAGTTCACGTTTTTTTTTTTAAATAAACAAATGGTTTAAGATTTATATTTTTGTAATTAGCGTTACTATAATATTCCCTAATAGCCAAATTTAAATGTCCCGGTATTATTTTCACTAACTTCAACTTTGAAACATTAAATTACCCACCATTTTGTATTACATCAATAGTTATTTTAACGCCTTTACGTTGAAATCACTAAAAATTTTGGCGACGAATTTAAATTTGGCTATTAGGGTTGCCATTTGTTCATATACTTTTATTTTCAAAGCATAGGTAAATCAAACGCATATTTTATTGCTTTTATTTATTTATTTATTTATTTATCAATTCATTTTAAAATAAAAAATACAGTTAGTTAATCCTAATTAAATATATATATTAAATATGTTTATTGTTATAATCAATTACACAACCATGTTTATAACAATAGTCTAAACTCTTATAAGCACAGCTATCAGAAGTTAATCGCAGAATTATTGTTCCGTATTTCACAATATGGGATCACATCAATATTTATTTATTTTATTCACTTTTAAGTTACTTCGGAATATCTCAATAATACATAAAGTTAGTTAATTAGTTAAATAATTTAATTAACTAATTTAATATAAGTTAAAAACTTTAGGAACCAAATATTAAAATAATTTAAAAATAAAGTAATAGCCCTAGTAGCAATATTTAAATTTCCCACAATTATTCTTAGTAACTTTAACAGAAAGACATCAAAGTAACTAGTAATCTAATACAAAATCATTGGTAATTTCGTGTTTCACTGTTGAAGTTACTAAAAATAATTGCGCGAAATTTAAATTTTGCTACTAGGGAGACAACTTAAAATAGATTACATGTTATTAGCATTATTCTATTGTATCACAAAGCTTATTCTGATCCTGAATTTCACAATAATTGACCTTTTAGTTTCTTACACAATATTAATTTAAAATTAAAGCGTATCAGGAATTTCTGTTATAAATTATAAAATTATTTTCGCTTGAATGGTTTCTCAATTATATTCTTTTTAGTGAGAAATTATGGTATGATAAAAATAAGTTTCGTTTCTATAATAAAATTTAATGATATAATATCAACAAGAAAATAATAAAATTATATTTCCGCATGTTATACGTTACTATGGAAATTTCTAAATAATTCCTTCACTCAACGTGTAAACACTGTACAATTGATGTATAGATATAAATCATCTTTAAAGAATAAAATATAATTAATTTCGCATTAAATGTACAACCACATGAAATATAATATACCTATAAAAATAAATTTCTCTCTGCAAGCCATATTCTGTTCAAGATCAATACAATCTTGGTTGCATAAATAGTGAAACATACGTATCTTTTGTCGTCTACTATAATTATGTTTACCATGTCTATAATTATTATTAATAAAGTTTGACCAAAAAAATGTCGGTTTTGCGTATGTATATATTCACGTAATTATGATAAAAACTAGCAAATCATATGTTTCGGAGTTCTGCAAAAAAAACATTGTTGAATAACTTGAATATAGGTACAGAAATATAGAGAATTACGGATTGCCCCATTTAAAAATTTAAATTTGTTCTTATTTTCGGTAATATGGGAAGCTGTAAATATGACTACTGATTATATAATAGAAAATATATAAATAAATATTGCATACCTAATCAATTTTATTGGAAAATAGTAGAAAATTTATGAAACATCCACCAGATGGCAGCAGAAAGCTTGGAAAAGGTACGTTAGAGAATATTTAAATCTGTTAATTATAATAGTACAAGAAGTTTAGATTTACAGTGTTTAAGTTGCTGATTTTTAAACAAATGTTATTTCGAAAACTTATTGTGATAGCAATATGTACAGTGTGTGTCACGGCAAGCTTCCATTAGAAATATACGGAGAAGTATTTTTTTTTATGGTAAGTCTGTGAGTATAAGTGAATTTAAGTAAAATATTTTCGACTTCTGATAATATTTCCTTATATCGAAAGTAGTTGGCAATTTTGTTGTTGCAAATGGAAAGGTAGCTATTTTTTATCAAATTTCGATTCTACTCTGAATCTTATGTCAAGTTTATCTAACATACCATACAGTAAGATGGTTATATGCTTTACAAGATATTCGCGTTTTTTAAATAATTTTGTGTTATGTAGTGGTTCAGGAACTTTTAAGTTGCTCGCAGTTAGTATAATGGATTTTTATCATTTTCATTTGTAAATATCTACCAAATGAGGCATCTATTGCCAACAATAAAATTAAGAAATATTAAACTGACTGCAAGAAGAGAGGGAGCAAAATGAAAAATCTTCCCCACTAAACATAAAATGTGTTTAAAACATTTCTTTTTTCTCATAACTTGTAAATGATGTGTTATTGACATTGTTAAAATGTGCAATTTGGGACTGTCATTTTGCGATGTTTCAGGAACATTTTTAAATGTACAAAGTTACCGCGCACGCATATTTTCGTAATTGTCAGAAGAAAGAGAGGTTATAGATGGTGCGATTTTCTGTGTAAAGTGATTGTGGTTAGTGCGGTTACAAATTTGTTTGTATAAATATGAAGAACTATTATAAACTTGTGGTAAGTACGTTTTAACGGTTTATAACTCACTTTGGTTTTGCTAAAAATTGTTTGGCAATAAGAGTTTACGAAAACTGACTTGTAAGCTATCTACCGAGTTTCTATCTTGTTATAGCATATTAACAAATGATATAAAATTTAAAATTGCAAAGTATAGACATATTGAAAGATACGTATGTTTCGTGAATTTATTTCTGTGCATCTAATATAAAAAAAAAAATATTATTGTTACAGTGTCTGATTTTTTTGTGCCATAAATATTTTGAATTGGTTATAATCAACTGGCTTCGGCAAACCAATTTACTTTACCAAGGGTCAAACTTAACTGAAAAAATAATATTTATATATTGAAGATATTGTGTTTACATAGAAAACTTTAATATTGACAATAGAAATCCTTTTTCAGATGTAAATGTGTTTTATCTTATGAAGCTTGTTTACATCGACACGTTAATTTTTGATTCATTTTGATTTACCCTTAAAATGTAATATTTCATTTTTAATAGAGTGGAATCACATATTCGAGTCGATTAAAATGTCTTCAAGATCAACATGTTAACGCAAACGGCACTTAGTTGCAATAAATAAACATTCTTATATCATCTCCAATGCCTTGTATCAGAAACATGCTATGTTACAAACGAAACAGATTTGCAGTTTCAAGAATGTTGGAGATACGTAAAAAGTTTGTTTCTGACAAAAATTTTTGCTGGGGAGTTTAGTATTTTCACGTTGACATCATAAGAAAATTTAACTAAATAATTTTGAAACGAATATTTACACATCAAAGGGTAGTACGTTTTTGCATTTCGTAAATAAATTTCGATTTTCATCTATATAATTATCAACCAGTATACAGTGTGAGTCGTTGAGAATGGGAAATCCGGCAACTGGGAATAGTAGAGCCTAAATATAATTGTAAATATCTTCGGGCTGTGCAAGTCCATTAAAATTTGTTTGAGCAAAAACAAATCATATCTCGCATTTCACTGTTAGAAAAGTCATTATGCCGTGATATTTATTATTGCTACTTATTCTATATACAAATAAGGCAGAAAAAGATAAGGCTATACTTGCTTAGCACTTCTTGACATAAGTTTCAACAAGCATAAATAATGATAGCTATCAAATGGATGAGCCAACTTTATATTTTAAGAATTAAAAATTACTGTAGTATAGTTCATTTACCATAACAGACGAGGTACGTCATTACTTGCAAATTCAAGCCTTGCAATACCACATTATTAAAATAACTAACTGACATATAACTTGTTCATGTTCAATTAAAGATACTATGTTGGTGCTTACTGCTTTTTAAATTGCATGCTTGTCCATCTTCCCAATGTATTCCCACTAATTTAGTTATTGCTGTCAACTCTCAAAGGGTTATATTCTGCATTTGCAGTAAAGTGTGGGAATTTGCGTTTATACTTGGTATATATTTATTTAAAATAAGTAGTTATTACAACTAAACCATACCGAAACCATTGTGTAAACAATCGAAGAAGTTAATAGTTTCGTTATCGTGTATTTTGACGCAAAAGGCGAGAACTACGGGCCATTACTCCCGTTAACTTTCGTGCGAGGAGTATAAAATTATATATTTTTAATGTCATATTCTTTACAGTATTTCGTTTTTAGAGTGTAACTAGTGTTCTAAACATTCATGTTGCAAACATAAGCAAAATTTCATCCATGAGTAAACAAGGAATTACATCAACTAACCCAAAACGAAAATGCATACGAAATAAATGTTGTAAAAATTAATTATTCTACTCATTGTCAATCTGCTATTGGAAACACAATTTATGACATGTATGAAAACAGTGAGTATATACAAATATTGCTTGCAGAAGTGGTTCTTTCACATACATTTTTCAGACTAACATAACATTAAACATTTTGAACAGTGCTCTTAAAGAAAAAGACATTTCTATGGTTGAAACACATTGTTGTGGTAGATATTATTTGTTCTCAAAGAAAAGGAAGTTTGTTACGAAGCAATGGATGAAATATGGCAGATCGGAGGATGCATAGAATTGTATAAAGCGGATTGAATTAAATTAGTCTGGAAATTTGACGTACTTGGTGTACAACATATTGGAAACGAAATTCAGAGTAATAAATCAGAGAGACTGGTTTGGATAGAGAAGAAACTTGCATACTAATCGTTACTGTGAATACTTTAAGCGATAATGGTTCCGATTAAATTTATTGTACTCATTTGTGCTTTTTTGTTATTTTTTTCCACCGCTATCATGATTAACATACTATAAATCCTGATTTTCAAATGAATGAAAATTCAATTAATGAAACGCCTTCATTATACGGTATTCTTGCGAGATTAACGAAAATTTTGATAACGCAACAAACATTACGGAACATCTAATATAGTTATATCAATAAAACGAATTTTGTTAAAGTAATTAAAAATGTTGTTAATGCAATAATATTTTTCCCAAAAAAGGGTGTTGGTTGACGGAATGCATTTTCTTCTCTCGGTGCGAATTTCGGATATACATCTAAAGTTAAAAATATAGAAAATCTTAATTTAGTGTTTTGTATGTGTTTGATTAACCATAATTTTTTTGTTAAAACAACTACCAAGAAGCTTTTGATCATGACAGTTTAGTAATTTTAAGAGAATTATTTGAGTTAATATAAACATAAAATACGTTTCATTCATCGAACAACTAAAATGTTTCTTTAGTTCAACAAAATTATGTTAACTAAAAGAAATTGTTACTGTAACAATTAATTTATGTAAAGTCAACCAAAAATATTGTCACATCAACGCATTTGAGCTTAACAAAGTGATTTTGATTAATTCAACATTTTTTTTCTCTACGTGTGTAAAAAAGGTTGCTTTTTTAAATTTTCTATTCGGTTTATGTGATTCTGCATACACAGAAAAGATAAGCTTCGATTTACTTATTTAGCAGGGTGTAACTAGCGCCCTCTATGAGCATCGGTAAAAGTGCTGATGACAAATTTCTATTCTTCATGCTGAAAAACATAGTAATACCAATTTTCACGTTAACTCTATGAAAATTTGCTGAACTATTGGGAAATTTAGAAATAAAATTATTAACTTGAACATCCTGTATGTCTTAAACGAGCACATTTGTATAAGTCATGTTACGCTCAATCCTTATGTTTTACGCTCTACTATTCCCAGCTTTCAGACTTCCCATTCTTAAGGACTCACACTGTATAATTATTTCCTACTAAAATTATTTCTATATTATTTACACTTGTTTCTCAAAACAATATCTAGATATGTATGCACCATACATACTGAAACAGTCTAGATCGTATAGACATGTTTTACACATACTCCTAAAACGCGTTCAGATTCACAGTCAGTGAAAAATCTCAACTTTAACATCCTGAAACCGTCTCATCTGTCCCTTACAGCTCTTCTCGTGCACTTCAACCCTGTCCGGATTGAAGGTCCTTCCGCAGATCTTGCACGCGACCAACTGCTCCAGGTGACTCAACCAATTCGCATCCACCATCGCACGATTGTCTATTTTACCGTCGGCTGCAAACAAACGCCCATAAATTCTCCAACTTCATGTTAACTAGAATCTTGATACGGACTCTCAAATGTTATTACGACAGCCGACAATTATAAATGATGCATTAGCGTCTGTATACCAGCGCAGGAAATGCAACGACCTATGGAGTGCACGGTCAAAGTCGAAGGCAAAATGCAATGAATAAGCAACACACTTTGCAACGTGGCGCATTTATTGGTAAAGTTGGGGTTGTTCACCTTTCCAGTATTGATTTCGTTTGACGGATGTATTTGAGGATGTATTGAATTTAATGACATTGGGAAGGTTTTTTTGTGTGTGGAAAGGGTGCAGGTGTTCTTGAGACATGTTGTATTAAAAAATCATACACTCGTGTGTTTTCAAACAGTAAATCAGTCACGTAAAATAAATGTAATTTTTATTCTGGCAACACATGAAGGAATTAGAAGGAAAATAGTGCTGTTGCGTTTAAATGATTTATATGCAGATTTGCTTACTCTAGGAGTTCAAATAGTTTATAATATAATTAGCGTAATTTCTCCACTTTGAACTCTTTTGCACTTGAAAGCTTGAAAGAAAAAAGGATTCGATAGAAAGATAAAACACTTATACATTATTGTTCAAAAACATTGTTTTTTCTTTTGGACAATTAAGTTTTATCAAGTTGTACATTTATTTTAATATTATTTTGTAGAAACATAATTTATTTGTTATCTCATAAAAGTTATTAATGGTCTACTTTCTCACAAATTCTTTTTAATTAAAGTTACCAGTTTCGTCTAAACGAGAACATTCTCAGGCAAGCTTCAGAAACAATCCAATAAGCAGTGGCGGCTGGTACTAAAGGGCACAAGGGCATGTGCCCACTTAACCACCAAGATAAACACAGAATGAAATTCGCATGTAATTCAGAGCATTATTACTTTTCAGTAATTTATGAGCGCGATGACATGTATGACGTAGGTGTAAGTGGTGTTTTGCCACTTTTAGTGTTCATAGCAGACAACAACCTAAAAAAAGTTTTGACGGAAACATATAAACTGTTGGATATTATTTGTACAACCCCCATGTCGACAGCAGAATGTGAACGATGTTTTTCCACCCTCAAACGCATTAAAACAAAGTCATAGACGTCTTTTCCAACATGAAAAATAGGAGAATGGATTCTGGAAGTTCTTATTTTGTGCCCACCCCTCTTTCCTAACTCACGAGCCGCCACTGCCAATAATTATGAGAATTGTACAGCCTGTTCCACCGAAGTTTTTTTTTTTTTTGATTGAAGCTCTATTTTTCGTATTAGGAAAAAATGAGTCTATAAAAACTTTATAGAATAAAATGCCTTATAACCTAAAAATGTTTCTCACTATACAAGTTGTTCCAAAAGTAGGAGAACGTATACTAACTTCCGTTATTTTAAACTACTAGCTTAACTAAATTATTAAAGAAGTAAAGGCATTGATTGATATATTTTTTTTAATCTAAGCTACCGGTTTCGTCCAAGCGAGGTCATCCTCAGACAAGACACAATCCAATGAGTGAGAATTGTACATTAAAAAAATAAAAATTAATATCTCAAGGTACGCAAACAATTAGTAATTAATTTAATTATTTCAAATATTTTAGTCTATAAATTTAAAATGTAACATTAGAGATAGGCTTTGAAAAAAAAACTTATAATATTTAATTTATACCAAAATCGTTCTTAAACTCCTAATAATATAAGATTAGGAGTAAGTTCGAGCGTTTAACTGAACATATGTCGATATTAGATCTGGAAGGTTGGCACGAAACCAGTAGCTTTAATTAAAAAGAATTTGTGAGAAAGTGGACCATTATATTAATTCACATTCAGAGTCACAAAAATGGATTTTATAAATCAAATTATTTGTGAATACTAGTTAATTTGATTATTTAAATAGTTATCTAGATACAATTTCATTAAAATAATACCCAAATCTACGACTGTACTTACAAATAATTGCAATTTTTAATGGTCTAGCAAATTACAAATGAACTATTTAATATAAAAATTCTTCACGCACATATTAATTAATTTAAATTAAATTTTTATTTAAATAACCTCACAGCACTCAATTTATTATTAACATTTATATCTGCTTCGAATAGGGTTTTTTTTTTGAGCTGCAGTGTATCAACTGAAATAAATACTTACGTGTAAATTTGACATCCGGTTTTAGAGGTTCTGGTCTTCTCTTGTGAGGTGGCAGCTTTTCATTTTCTGCCTTCCACTTTTTCAGACATTGGGGTTCGTGTATGTAGATGGAATTCACGGAAAATAGTCTCCCGCACAGGTAACAAGGAAACATAGGCGGTTTCTTGCTAGTGGAAGTAGTCGAAGAACTGCTTTCCGGTTCTGAAGTTGTTTTTAATGGGTTCTGGTGGTGCAGGAGTTTCTCTAACTAGTAAGTTCGTATAAAAATAAATATATATATTAAAGTCCCATTTACCTTACTAAATATTTGTTTAATAAAATTTTGAGTTATGATTTTCAGAAAAAAAAAACTATTGGTGTAAAAGATTTGCAACAGCCTTACTTGTATTCTGGTACATAGGCTCTCTTTCGCTGGGTGGGAGGTGGTCGTTCTGCATGTGCCACTTCTTCAAGCATTGCGGTTCGTGGATTTTAATGGATTTGGTGCCGAAGAGACGGCCACAGACGGGGCATGGGACTGATCTGGGTTTTGGGCTAGCTGCTGGAGGGGTAGTTGTCTCCTGCTCTTGTTTGGGGAGTTTGGCCTTGAAACAAAAAGAATACACACTTTTTTTTAAATGTTATCTAGAAGTACAGGCTATACTTGAGTAGATCAACATTATTCTAACGATATAATATGAAAAATTATTTTTTAAAACCCATATTCAGTACGTTATGGTAAAAAAGGAGGGAAATAGGTAATAAAATTAGAGGGGCGACTTGAAGCATGTGGGGTTTAAATAGTAACGCGGCAGGTATTATTTAGAGCATATGTGGGCAACAACCGGCCCGCTGTAAGATTTGAAAAAAAAATATTACACTACTTACTCATACTCACTCCAAATGAGGAAGATCGAGTGATATGGGGTTTGTCGCTTGCTCCTGCGGAATCAAGTCAGCGAGCAAGCCGAGTGGCGGCGATCATCAAAGAGTGTTTGCTGTGTAGTGAATCCATTTCAATGATGAAAGAATTCAATATAAAGAGGCATTACTCAACTAAGCATCCTATGCTGCACTCACTGACAGGACAAATAAGAAAAGACAAAACCCAGAAGCTTACTGCAAATTTGAAAAAACAGCAGCAAATGTTTCATAAACAAAGAACACAACTTCATAATGTTGTGAAAGCTAGTTTTATAGTTAGTTCAAAATTGGCAAAGTCATTAAAACCATTTGCCGAAGGAGAATTTATCAAGGAGTGTATGTTAGAAGTTTGCAGTGTTTTGTGTCCTGAAAAGAAAAATTAATTTGAAAAAATTAGTTTATCAAGACGAACTGTTGCCCGACGTATAGAAATGATGGCTAATGATATAAAAACAACTTTGACTGACCGTATGGCTGGCTTTGAATCATTTTCCATAGCATTAGACGAGAGCACCGATTTGTCTGACACAGCTCAACTGGCTATATTTATTCGAGGTGTGTTGATAAAGAGTTCACTGTTACTGAGGAATTGCTTGCTTTACAGCCGCTAAAAGGAACCACTACAGGAGAGGACATTTTTAATAAAGTTGAAAAGGTATTCACAAGTTTTGGTTTGCCATGGTTAAAATTAGTTGGTGTATGCGCAGATGGTGCACCTTCTATGGTCGGCTTACGTAAAGGGTTCATCGGAATTTTGTATGAAAAAGCAACTGAATTAAATGTGCAAAAAGATGATTTGATAGTCCTTTATTGCATTATCCACCAACAGAACTTGTGTTCTAAGTCCATTCGACTCCAGAATGTTATAAATGTGGTAGTAAAAACCACCAATTTCATTCGACCCCGAGGGCTTAACCATCGTCAGTTCAAGGCATGTGACGACGTAACATATTATTGTGAAGTCAAATGGCTAAGGAGAAAAAATGCTGAAACGGTTTCACGAGCTTAGAAATGAGATAGCAGATTTTATGCAAATAAAAGATAAACCACTATCTGAATTGAGTGACCCAAAATGGATATGTGACTTAGCATTTGTGGGCGACCTTACAGGCCATTTGAATGATTTAAATTTGAAACTTCAAAAACAAGCCGTTTGAAAGCGTTTCAAAACAAAATCCACTTGTGGGAGGCACAGTTGCTGTCTGGTGACAGTTACCATTTCACCACGCTCTCTGCGTATGAAAATACTGCTTATCCTCAATATGCTGAAGACTCAAGTTACTGTCGGAGCAATTTTCGAACAGATTTAGCGATTTTAAAAACATGGAAGACAGTTTCAATTTATTAGCTACTCCAACAAAAAGTATTTAATGTACAAAATGCTTCAATACACTTGCAAATGGAGTTGATCGAGCTTCAAGAAAACTCACTCCTAAAATCTAAATTTGAAGACGTGGAGTTGTGCGATTTCTATAAAAAATACCTCAAAGAAGACCAATTCCGGAGCTTAGAAAATTCGCAAGAAGATTGATTTGTGCGTTTAGCAGTACTTATAAATACGAACAGTTCTTTTCAATGATGAAAGTTAATAAATCAAAACATGGTACAAGGCTGACTGACGATAATTTGGAAAATTCTTTACGTCTTTGTATCAGTGAAATTCATCCAAACATCGATGGATTAGTTCCCCAAATTCAAGCTCAAGGGTCTCATTGATTTCGTTGTAGCTATTTAACTTTCGTAGTTTGTAATAATTACAAATTTCACGATGTAATTATAATGTTGTACCTATTTTTTTCATTTCATTTTCTTATTTTAATAAATTGCATTATAATAACATTGTCGTATTATTTCATGTCTGATATCTATCGCTAAAAATTATAAACACTACTTTAAGATGTACTACTTTTAAACGCGGCCCGCGAACGTATTTGCACACTAAAGTTTGGCCCACAACATGTCAAAGGTTGCCCATACTTGATTTAGAGGATGTTATAGAACCGGCAATGTTGTACGCAGGGCGATATGGGCGGACGCGTGTTCATTTATTTCGGCAGGCGCGGCGTGCGTTATTTCGGGGATATTACCAGTAAGTTTACGTTTACAGGAAAATTAAATTTCGTAGGGATGCGAATAAAATAAGATTTGAGAGTTTAATTACAGTAAATGGAGTTAGATTGCAACCAGACGATTAAGAAGGGCAAGCAGAGATGATATGGGGGAGCAAATTCATCTTTCGAAATTAAAAAGTATTACTTATTACAAAATTTATAGGCACTTTTGGTGAAGGTTTAGGAATTTTTAGATGGGTCGAAGGGTGAAGGTGGTGTAGGCGCAGTTTTTGTTGTTTCTAATAGAAGTATTGAAATATATAATTAAAAGTTTAAATTAGGGGATCAGTGCAATAATTTTCAAGTAGAATTAGTTGCAAAATAGTAACAAACACTCATTTTATTTACATCTCTACTGCAATATTCGAATAATAATAATAATAATAATAATAATAATAATAATAATAATAATATAATAATAATAATAATAATAATAATAATAATATCAATTAGTGGCATTTCATAAATACATGCGTATTATATGCATACATGCTTCCTTTAGCTTCAGCTCAAATTTTCATAGTTTTGGCCAGAAGTGTAACATTGATACACGTTCAATTTATCTTTTCTCTATCATGTTCATTGATATCCACACTACACAACTTGAGGATCACTTTGAGATCTACACAAATATATTTCCATTTTATTTTTTAAAATACCCAGCAATTTAAAACCAAAAATGACTTCTGTCCCTTTGTTACAACATAATCTATGTTGTATTCTACTTGTTACAGTTTGGACGTGTTCATATGTCGACTATTATGATGTTCAAGGTATGTACAATTATTGAACAATAATTTTAGTGTTTCAACATAGATTAACCTCAAATTATTATTTTAAATTTCATAATATACAGTGACCGACAGAAAGTGCGCAGCATATGGGAAATTTTGTTGTCTTTGAATTTAGTGAATCCTTTTTTCTTTCCAAATAACTCTGCATGTCTTGAAACTAAAATAACACTCATCAAAGCTGCCGAAAATTTAATTGTATACGAGGGAAGGTCAAAAATATGAAATTACCCTAAGGGTAAAGTATCTCAGTTTTTGAGTTTAGAACATTCTTTTATTAATAAATATTGTTCCAAATTGAACGTTTTATCCGAATATGAAATTTCGCTTAATTTTAGCAAAAAATGAGATTTAATCGTTTTTTTTCAGAATTACCCTGTATACAAAATTTATTCAGATCATAAAGCAGTCATATTCTATTCTGTGTACAATTTGTGAGAGAAAATCATGTACGCTATTCCAAATTAGTTAGTTTAAAAAAATTTATAGCCTTGAAAAGGAAAACTTTAAAATGGGATTATTATTTTTGCTGCACACCTTGATTTGTTTTCAAATGATACAAAATCTCAGTAGCGACGAATAGTGTAATATTCGTCGCTAATGAGACACCGCAACATTTGAAGACCGGAATCGTCCAGGTGCAACTTCAATGGCCGGTAGTTTTATTTTGTAAATTTCCAATATAGCCCAAAGAAAAGCTACGAACTTCAACAGTATATAAAAAAATAAAGAAATTAGGAAGTATAACAACGTCGATTTATTTATTTAGTTACATTCATACCTAATTATAGACACACAAACACGTATTGGCATATCATTTACAACCATTTATTTTTATTTTAACATTAAATAAACTTTGTACAATCACAATTCGAAATAAATACAAAAATCTTCACGCCATCTGCTGCAGTTGCAACTCCTGCAACCGTTTCTCATGCAATAACTTTTCATTAAGTTCCCTTTCTTTAGCGTCTTCTTTGGCGTCATTTTTGTGTTCCTTGTATAGCCAACTATATAAAAAAAAAGTAAAATGATACTTATGTAAAATATTAATAAAAAGAAAATCATTACAAAAATATTATGATCGCTGGAGTCGTCAAGAAGCCCCCCAGAAGCAAGAAACTGCAAGGCAGTGTGTCAATAGTCTTCTTGTACACATAACTATACATGGGGCCATACACCAAAGGCATTAACGCTTCGGATACACCGAAAAGGGAGTTGATTTTTCCTGAAATACGAAGCAATTATACTAACAGCGAGGGAGTGATGTTAATCCATATACCTACCAAGTTCTTCTGGTGGACTAATTTTGATGTTATGGACCTCATTGCTATGAACGAAGTGCCGTTCAACATTTCAACTATGGCACCTGCGAATCGACAATATTTAAACAAAACAGTCAAGCAAAATAGATCGTAACAGTACCTAAGTAGAAAACGGTCGGGGTTGGGGCAAAGGCATATACGAATGAAGAAGCTATCTTACTGGTGCTGGACAGCACTCCTAGGATTGTGTCGTCCACTTTTAAGATTTTCGAAAATATTATCAGCGAGAATAAGGTACCTAAAATGGAAGGAAATAAAACATGATCTTCCATTTAAAATATATTGAAAAACTCTTCCTTAGAAACATTCATTAGAAAACTTACCAAACAATTTCGCACTTTTGGAAAAAAAAAATCGATACAATATGCATTGATTAGGGAAATACAGGGTGTATCAAATAAAAAAGTAAATTTTGCTTGGGTGTTAACTACACGACATATAAAGCACAAACCCGCCGAAACCGGATTTCATCATTAAAAAATAAAAAAAAAAGTAAAATTTAGAGCCAAAAATTCTTTAGTCCGGGCCTGATGCAATGAAACGTCATGTTAAGCACCCGCTAAACGTGGTGTTATGTATAAATACATTGCACTCATTTAGTATTATTCGTAATGGTATGCCGTAAGTTCATTTAACGTCATTCTGAATATATAAAGGCCCTTGTAAAAATAGCAAAACTGAGGCATTTTAAATTTCTTCTTTTTATAAAATAAACATTCCTTTTTTGTTAAGAGCATTCTACATAAGTATTATTTTTAATATCCTGATAAGACGTTCGAGTTTCACCGGATATGCGACTTCAGTAGTTAGAAAAAAAGTAAATATTTTTCTTTCGCTTTGTCGAATCGAGAGTTAATAATAAACGGTACCACATGAATCTGAGTTATTTCTTTTGGATTTATTTAATAAAATAACGCAAAATGAATTGAATCGAATTACACAGAAATAAATGTAGATACAGAAAATTTGCAAACACGCCTTTTTACTATGATGTCGTGCGAAAATGAATCTATACATTCCCGCGCTTTTGCCGATACATCAAGCTTCGATTTTCTTTATATGAAATCATGTTGGTCCTGAAAAGGATCGTTTTTTCGAGACGGGAAGAATTTAAATAAAATATTCGAAGTGGCTTGCACTCCAAGCGGCGATCCACACAACACTAACAGCGGTAATGGCTGAATGATAGTGGTATGTGGGGGTATACTCGGGACAGCATTTAGGTTGGGCACAGGTGCGGCTCTAGCCCACGGTATTTACAAAATATTTTTTTTCTCGTTAATGCTTACAGATAGACCCCCTGTGCATTAAGACTTTTTGATCGTATATGATTACAACTGCTACATATTATTATATTTACCTCTATATCTGATACACCCTGTATACAACTAGATAGCAAAAGTATATTAAAAAAATATTACTCCGCTATGGGAAATCCAAGGGAAAAGTAACATCTGCAATCAGCCAAATCATAAAACTAATTTAAAAGCATATTATTGTTTTGTAGGTCCAATGTGTATTATTTATTAATGAAACTTCTTGTATGGTTGAACGACAAAGGACTTTTATACCTTTGCGTTATGTTCGTATAAACTTTATTGTATTTATACAAGCCATATTTGACTTTGAGTTGATAATATAGGGGAAAAAAGAAATCAAACAAGGTCTAGAAAGTCTAAATTGACATATTATTTCTAGTTGCTTATATGTTGTTATCTTGTTACTTAGATAACATTGACATTGTTTTAACAAATAACACCCTTAAAATACCACAAAATTTATTCAAGTATTTCAGGATTTTGTTTGTGCTTTTTACGACATAATACTATACAAAGAAGACAAAACGTGTATCTTTTATGGTGCATGTAACTGAAAAACTGTTATATATTTGTTGACAAATCTTTTATAATCCATTTTATAATTGTATATGAATTGTAGGTGTGCATTTCTAAGAAAACGCTATGTTAATCTATTGTACTCATTCCAGTTTACAATTTCTTTATGTTAAACCCACACCATTGCATTTTTCTTATTTTTTTGTTCTGAATAAATACAAAAGCAATTTTAAAGCTTGAAATCTTGACCATGTATATAATATTTCATTTCTTTTTTTTGTTGGTTTTTAGGTCGTCAATATTAAAACATGAATGAGTACGACGTTTCGCTTTATTGAAAAGCTTTTTAAAGTATATAAATAAATGTAAAAAGTGTAAATGATAAATAAAATATTTTTGTTTAAAAAAGCAATTTGTTTTTTTTTTTAAATATATCTAAATTGATACAAAGTAAGTTCATATTTCAAGAATTATGTAGAGTATTAACCCTTTGATCAAGCTGTAAAACAAGAAACATTAGGGGTTTATGAAAATGGATCGGATATATACCGGATGTACCGAAAGTGAAAGCAAATCATAGCATTTACAATGTGCTAGAACAGGATAGAAAGTCAGTAGATACCTTATAATGCAATTTTCGTAAACGCCTATTATATCAGTAACATTTAATTTATATTATATTACAAAACATTTGTCTGTTTCGTTTCTATTACCGAACAAATTATACAGTGTGACCCATTTGAAATGGAATCGTCCTTGTAGAATCTATCTTTTACATTAAAATTAAACTAACTTTTGAAAGCATTTAGCCAAAAAGAAGTCTACTTTCACACAAAATTTTAAATCTAAAATTTCAAAGCATGCTATGATTATTTTTGTATGACTTCGAAAATAGCAAAATGTTATTAACGAGTCAGTAAACGTTGTAAGAAAACAATTTATGAAATAATGATAAACTTACTAGTACTTATGGAAAAATAATTCACCCATAGCCATAACACCCTACATATTATTCCATTTTTAAATTCTACGTAGAAAAATAATATCCCTTTATACAGGGCGGGCCACCACATTCGCGTCGGTTTATATACGAAAAGTGGTGACATATTTTCAATTTTTTTTTGTTAAAGGTTATACAGGTTCAGAAGGATCACATTTCAAAATTATTTTGAAGTATACAGGATGACTCAAAGAAAAGTTACATCACCAAAGTTGTGAAAAATTAAATGGAACACCCTGTATATTATGACATATTTTGATAGTACAGACTAAATAAAGACAAGTTGGTGTTAGGTTTCTTATACCTAACTCAACTCGCTTACGAGATAAAAAATGTAGACCAAAATATAAGAGGCATGCTTGTCTTGCATATTTAAGCTAAATTTTTTAAACTGTATTTATTTTTTAACTAAAGCATTAAACTTGATAATAAAATAAAAGTAATGCAAAAAAATTATACAAGGCGAACAAAAACATACTTTTAATTTTCGCTATCTTTAAAGGCAAATAACTTTCTTATTTTAAATGGAACACCATGTATTTATTACCCTGTTCAAATTCTAATTTTAACGGTCTTTAAGATTGTATTAATGCTTCCTATACCTATCTCTTATACTTTCTTAGTAATTTAGAATTTTCTATTTTAAATATTTATTCCTAGTCATTATTTTTTTTAAAGTAGGCTTAGACAAAGCTGCTGTTTTGTCCAAGTCTTTAGCTTTAGTTAAAAAATACGGTTTGAAATATCTAGCTTAAATATGCATGACAAGCATGCCTCTTAAATTTTGGTCTACATTTTGAAGAATAGTTAATTATCTCGTAAACGAGTTGAGTTAGGCATAAGAAACCTAACACCAACTTGCCTTTATTTAGTCTGTATATCAATCTTTGTCCTTGAATGTGCAATTTTTGTAAAAACAAATTATGAATATTTTTTTTAAGAAATACGAACTGAATCATGCCTATAACACTAGAGGGAGTACTAGACATTTTCTATTACCACCAAAAACTCGTTTAACAAAAAATCCAAAATACGTGTATCTATAATTATATCAGAATTTTTAATCACATTCCGGATCACATAAAGAATTTGCCTCAGGCTGAATTGAAGCGGGTTTTAAATCGATTTTTAATAGACAATGTATTCTATACCCTCAATGAATTTCTACAGGCAAATTGGGGTTATAGCTTTAATTTTTAATGTGTTTTGTATTTATTGTGTTTGTCATCATCTTATTTTTTTGTGATAATTGACATGTTCTATGTCTTATTGACAATTATGAACCAATATATATTATTATTTTAAATATGCTACTTTGGAACATCCTGTATAGTCAAAAATATTTTTAGGTTATGCAGTAATGAATTCTGTAAAACTTTTGTATAAAATTGCTAAAATCAAAAAAAATAGAGCTGTAATCAAAGATCCGGTCTTGGATGGGACACCTGTACATATTTAGCACAATGGAAGTTTTTTTTTTAAACTTTATTATAATGTCTTAAAAATCAAGTTAAATTTTTACTAATTGAAATTCGCTTTGATTTTGAAAACTTCTACATATAATTGAAATAGCATTGATTTCATCAATTTCATGATCATAATTGTAAATATTAATTGCTTAAATTCAATTTACACTAATTTTCACTTGTCTTATTACTTGCATATTTGAATATTTTCATATATTTTGGGGAACAGACATTGTTAAAATTTTATAAATTAGATGAGGTATGCAACTAATACTACTTGCCAATCACGCAGAAAATCCATTTGTTGCAGATGTTACTTTTTCCCATGATGCTTTACTTATCTTACTTTTAATTACTTACCTATCATGTGTGCAACAAAATTAAATGTGGAATATAGTGAATAATCCATCTCATTCCAACCGAATTTGTACCTAACAAAGAGATACATTACATTCATTTCCCCTACAAAACATCACGAGTTATATTTTTCAAGCATATCAGAGGAACTTATGGAGAAATCACCATGCATTGGTCCTATTATCACCATCACCAGGATCATGATTATGCATATCCTTTTTCTACGGTTCCTCTTGCCCTCTTTGAAGGCCACGTGAAAAGTCTCAGAGATATGTTTCGGATCGAAGAAGTCCAATAGGAAATTCTTCCGCTTTTTAATCGGTTCCTTTTCGAATTCACCGTCTTGGATGTGATTATTATTAATAGATTTCGGCACCTCTTTCACTCTGATCCACCCGTAGATGACGCCAGTCGTGTATAAAGAGAGACTCAAACTGAATACGCCGTAAACCCGATTTGACGATATAGAATGCCACTAAGAGCGATACCTATGGATATGCTGACGTTGGAGAACATATTTGCGGCGCCAATACGCACTGTCCTCGTCTCCAAACTCGAAACCCCGCTTATATAGCTGAAAACTCCCATGAACATGCAGAACCAACCTCCAGTTACAGCTGGTGGAATCGCTTCAGCCATCACGTTGAATTCCATGGGTAGTTGATAGAAGAAATATGTGCAGAGGATGAATCCTATGCAAGAGAAAATTTCGCCGAATAGTGGAAGTATTATGCAAGGCTTCCTCCGGCAATGCCTATCACTCCAAGAGCCCAAAAACATCAGCAGGAGAGAAGGCAAAAGACTTTGTATGACGTTTTTATAGGCGTTCATGGTCGCTACAGATTTTTGCACCGCTTCTTCGTCTATTATATTGTACGCCGAGGTGTTTCTGGCTGACATGGCGTCGACAAATCTCTTCGCCTAGGTGCAAATTCACCCTGCACGCCTTCTCCAAGGTTAGATTTTGACGGCCAGACTGGACATGACGCTGGGTAAGACGTAACAAACCATTATTGGTTCTACGGTGATGTTTTGGAAGATCCATTTGGTTTTCTGGCAGAAAGTTTGTTCGGTTTTTGGCTTCGTGTCTTCTTGTTCCTCTGCCGTATAGCCGCTCTGGAGATTGAGGTCTGCTTCTATGCTTTTAGATTTTTCTAAGGCCATGATGATGAATCGGGTAAATCTTTTTTTTTGAGTTGGTGTGACGAAGAAAATGTCTTTATACTTAAGAGATAAGTGAGGAATATTGAGCAATATGTGATAAGTTATTGTTTCTGTGAAATCTGTTGTTCTAAATCTTACATTTTTTATGACAATTTACCTCTACAATGTATGAAAATTAAAAAAAAATAAATGCTGAAAATTTCGTTGTTCTGAGATCTGCTGAAGGATGCTGGACATCTTTATCAACGTTCTTAAATACCAATAAAGAAGGTCGAAAAAAAAAATGCATATTTCCTTAGATAGAATGAAGTGTGTTTTTGTGACATTAATGATTACAATATTATCTAATATTTGTGATAGTTTAGTAATTAATGTCCTCATGTCCTAATTACAATTATTACTCAATTTCATTTTCGACATATTATACTCAAACTATACCGATATCTAGATAAATATCATTAACTATCAAAAGTATTTGTCAAGATCTAAAAGCTGTTTAATCGCGTAATAACATATTTTTGCTAAGGATTATACAGGTTCATAAGCGCCTTATAGCTTGCAATTGTTTCAAATTTGCAAGATCATTGTTATAAATAATAAATAGCAATGGCCCAAATATTGATCCCTGAGGAATCCCATACTTAACGCCTTCAAGATCAGATCGCATTCCATTCCGTAAGCTGTGTTCTGAACTGTTGCCTGAACAAACATCTTTTTTTTTTAATTTAACCTTCATTGATTCATTAGACTATACAGAGTGAGTTTTTTTTTCTATCTTGAGACAACGGAATATCTCTAAAACACTGCATCAAATCAAAAAAAGATCTTAATAAGATTTGTTATAATGTAGTGGGCTCACTGAATGGTGCGAAATGGTGTTTTAGAGATATTCCGTTCCCCCCAAGATAAAAAAGCTCACCCAGTATACAGGGTGATGCATTAGTGTGTAGAAGCTCGATACATCTGACATTATAAAAGTTGTCAGGATGAATAAATTTATTATTATTATTATCAAAAAAATCGTATTAATTAAGGTATAGGCATTCTTAAACATCATATTTTAAAATTAGATACATATACAGGGCGTATCAAATAAAAAAGTAAATTTTGCTTGGGTGTTAACTACACGACACATAAAGCACAAACCCGCCGAAACCGGATTTCATCATTAAAAAATAAAAAAAAATAAAAATTTAGAGCCAAAAATTCTTTAGTCCCGGCCTGATTCAAGGAAACGTCATGTTAAGCACCCGCTAAACGTGGTACTATGTATAAATACATTGCACTCATTTAGTATTATTCTTAATGGTATGCCGTAAGTGCATTTAACGTCATTCTGAATAAATAAAGGCCCTTGTAAAAATAGCAAAACTGAGGCATTTTAAATTTCTTCTTTTTGTAAGATAAACATTCCTTATTTGTTAAGAGCATTCTACGTAAGTCTACAAAGTATTATTTTTAATATCCTGATAAGACGTTCGAGTTTCACCGGATATGCGAATTCAGTAGCTACAAAAAATGTAACTATTTTTCTTTTGCTTTGTCGAATCGAGAGTTAGTTGTTAATAAACGGTACCACGTGAATCTGAGTTATTCCTTTTCGATTTATTTAATCAAATAACGCAAAATGAATTGAATCGAATTACACAGAAATAAATGCAGATACAGAAAATTTGCAAACACGCCTTTTTACTATGATGTCGCGCGGAAATGAATCTATACATTCCCGCGCTTTTGCCGATGCATCAAGCTTCGATTTTCTTTATATGAAATCATGATGGTCCTGAAAAGGATCGTTTTTTCGAGACGGGAAGAATTTAAATAAAATGTTCGAAGTGGCTTACACTCCAAGCAGCGATCCACACAAAACTAACAGAGGTAATGGCCGAATGATAGTGGTATGTGGGGGTATACTCGGGACAGCATTTAGGTTGGGCACAGGTGCGGCTCTAGCCCATGGCATTTATAAAATATTTTTTTTCTCGTTAATGCTTACAGCTAGACCCCCCGGTGCATTAATGCTTTTTGATCGTACATGATTACAGCTGCTATCTATTATTATATTTACCTCTATATCTGATACACCCTGTATACAGGGTGTTTTATAATGTCGTGCTACACTCATTAAACGTCATTATTCCGAAAACCGCTCATTTGGAGGTATGGTATGATATACAAAAAGCTTTCAGAATTAATTGTACAATTAAAACAAAATGCCATAACATACAGGGTGTCTCATAAAAAAAACTGATGGCTGCAAATGACCTTCTTTAGACAACCTGTATACAATTTTCTTATGTCAAAAAATTCGCAACTAAAAGTACTAATCGATGCGTCCGAGCTTTTTTTTTCTGCAAAATAATTACCTGATTTTTAAACGAATTTGTTTCTTTCATCATGAACGCACTGTATATTTCGAAAGTCAGATTAATACTTTTGGAAATTGTTACAAATTAAACTTATACAACACAAATTATTTTATTTTGGCCACAACTGTATACAATAAACTATTTTTAGTTTAAATTTTAATTGACACCGTTTTATAAATGCACCCATTACAGTTTTGTTATCTTATGTACTGTCCTATTGTTTATCGCTGTTTTAATTTACGAGGTAGCACTAGCTACTCATGATAACATAAATATAATAACGACATACACAAATGTATTAAATATTATGACAATAAATGAATAAATTGTAGCTTCATAATATGAAAAGTATTAACACTACTAATGATACAGCTTCACTTCTAATGTTAATTTGTCGCTTTATCACCGCCATTTGTACATATTCTAATCTAATGAAGTATGTTGGCAAATACAATGGTCCGTAAAACGAGGACATTGTGCAAATTTTTCGATGATTTTGCAAATGGTAGGTAATCCCGCAGGCCTTAAAAATAATCTCTATTTGTGCCAATTACAAAGGATTTTGGTCAAAATAAGTGTTAATTATTTTACACTTTATCAGAAGTAATCCTTGCTATAACACACTAAAACAATGGATATTAAACTGTGAAGGGAACACCAAAAAAGAAAATTTTCCAGGCATATAATGACGTATGTAAAAAGATATGAACTTTTATTTTCTTTTTCTAACTATGAAACATACTTTTATGAATTTTATCCATAAAAAAATTTAAGATATTAAGAAACTTTCAATTTTAGAAATTAAATTTAAAAAAATGTCAAAGAAATTCAATAAATTGAAGATTTTGGTGATTTATTTTGTAAATATTATGGGAGCTTAAAAAAAACATGGAAAATTGTATTTATTGCTAATTCAATAAGCATTTTCATTCAATAAAATCGCCAGTTTTTACTGGGAACACAGTCTCTTCGAGTGTGCGAACAAGTGGCTTCAGATTTCTTCCAGTCTACTATACATCTATTTCGGCAGATGCGGCGTGCGTTATTTCGGGTATTTTACCAGCAGATTTGCGTTATTATTAGAGAATTTAAACTTCGTAAGAACGCGAATAAAATAAGGTTTAAGGGTTTAATTGCAGTAAAGGGAATTAGATTAGAACCGGGCGATTTAGATATGGAGGGGGGAGGGGGATAAATTCATCCTGCGGAATTAAAAAGTGTTATTTATAACAAATTCATAGGCACTTTTGGAGAGAGTTTAGAAATTTTTACAGATGGGTCGAAGGATGAGGGTGGTACAGGCGTGGCTTTTGTTGTTTATAATAGGAGGGTATATACAGTGTGTTAAAAAAAGGTTGTCGGATATTTTACCCAATTATAGTACTGGTAGTAATAAACAAAAAAGTCTTAGTCAACATGGGTCCGCAATTCAACTGTTTTTGACACATAGTCGATTGCATATTTTAAAATGAAAAAAAAAACATTTTTCGGTTTTGAGAATAGTTCCCTTTGTCAAACAACTGATTGTGACTTAAAATTAGTTCTGTCAGACATCTGTCATCAGATTATTTATCATTTGCGTCAATTTTTTTTTGTTCTCAAATTATGCATAAGTACACAAATGCAGAAATGGCCGATATGCATTTTATGTACGGTCGTGCGAATGGTAAGCACGGCGTATGTATGCCGAAGAATTTCCAAATCGGTTGTTACCGAGTGATAAGATTTTCTCAAGACTTCATATCTGGCTGTCCGAAACTGGTTCATTTAAAATTAATGGTGGTTCTGGTAGACCTAGATCAGTTTCTTCTCCCGCAGTAGAATTAGATATTTTGAGACGGGTAGAAGACAACGCAAATATTAGCACCCGAAGACTTGCCGCAGAACTGAACGTCAGTCATCCTCTCATTTGGAGAGTTCTGCGGAACAGCAGCTCTATCCTACCACATTCAACGCGTGCAAGTTCTTGCTCCTCTCGATTATGATGCACGTAGGGTTTTTTTGTCATTGGGTTTTACGAAAGCTGGCAGAAACTCCTAATTTTGCGACTCAGATTTTATTTAGTGACGAGGCTGGGTTTACAAGAGACGGAATATTCAATTTTCTTAACAATCACGCCTGGGCTGATGAAAATCCCCATGCTGTTGTTGAACTGCATCACCAAAACCGTTTTTCGCTAAATGTTTGGCTTGCTGTTTTTGGAGACTGTTTAATTGGTCCAGGATTTCTCCCTAATCGTTTAACGGGACAAGTATACTTGGATTTTTTAAGAAATGAATTACCCGTTTTGTTGGAAGACGTGCCACTTTTTAACAGATTAAATATGTGGTTTATGCACGATGGAGCTCCTGCGCATTTTTCCATCGTAGTTAGAAATTTCTTAATCAAGATTACAACGAGAGATGGATAGGACGGGTGGACCAACTGCATGGCCTCCTAGGTCCCCTGACCTGACACCTCTAGACTTCTATGTGTTTGGGGCATCTAAAACAATTAGTGTACGCACGATCTGTAAACAATTTGGAAGAACTCAGGCAACGAATCGTAAATTGTTGCGAGGAAATTCGGCGGACTCCAGGAATTTTCGAAAGATTGCGTCGATCTTTCATAAGAAGGTGTGAAGCGTGCTTAGAAATGAACGGTGGACATGTAGAACAATTTCTTTAGTTTTACTTTAAATAAACATTTGTTTAATTTACATTGCGATCAGAATTTCTTTGAAAATTTTTATCCTACTAGAACAATATGCAATCGACTATATGTCAAAAACAGTTGAATTGCGGACCCATGTTGACTAAGACTTTTTTGTTTATTACCACCAGTACTATAATTGGGTAAAATATCCGACAACCTTTTTTTAACACACTGTATAATAATATATAATCAAAAGTTTGAAATTAGGCGATCATTGCAATAAATCAGGCAGTACGTTGTATTAGGCGCGAATGGGAATTTATGCGGGATGTACGAATTATAACTGATAGCTTATCTGTATTAGAGGCGTTAGGGAATCAAAAAAATCCGACTGATTTGTTATTAAATACTTGGGATATGGTGTAAAACTTTTTTGGACTAGGGCTCACGTAGGTAGAATCGGTAACAATAGGGCGGGTCAATTAGTGAAAGCGACAGTGTCTAGAGGGGATAATTAGGTATGTGGTAATTTCGGCTAGCGTAGTTAAAAAAGCGTTTAGAGATAAACTTGATAATGATTGCCAGGGTAAGTAGGATATTACTTTAAATGGGAGGTGGACTAGGAAATTAATCGGTAACGTTACACGTTTTTGGGAAATAATTTATTAATTTGTGGAATCAGATGGTAGAATTAAATCATATTTAGGTAAAATTTGAGGGGGTTAATGATTCGCATTGTGAATGTGGTGGGGTGGATCCAGCAGGGCCTGTTTTATTTTGAATGTCCACTCACTGATGAGTGGCGGTCGTGTACGGAAGTTAGGGCATCAGCTAAGAGATTAAATTGGTCGTGATGCGAAACAGATATTAGGGATAACAAGTCGGTAGATGATTTACTTGAAGGCGCACGGTATTGCGGGCTCGTAGAAGCTGTCTCTTCCAAACTCAGAAAGATAATAATAATTTCTGGGACTACTTCTCAGGTCTTGCCCTAAAGTAAGGTTTCTCCATGATTTTTCCTTGCTTCTTAAATGCTGGAAGAAAACGGAAGTCGTCCTATCGGCGCAAGCACAATAACAGCTGACTAACAGCTGACCGATTCATTATAGTTTTGTTATTATTATTATTATTAATAATCATATGCAAAATTATTTAGTTAGAGTCGGAACGTTTCATTGTTATGGAATCCATGCAGTACTTAGAATAGGTAGTCTCGTGTAGTACCTTTTAGGTGGAGCACGGGGTTTAGAAGAAGCTACTGAGGAATCAAGGCGTGAAGAGGTGGAAAAACACTTCTAACTTCTAACGACAGGAGAAGATGGAGAGAAGTGGTCCGAAGAGTAGTGGAGGTATAGATTTTTGAGTCAAGCACCGCACGGCCTCTAGTGCTTTACATATACAGGGGTGTATCAGATATAGAGGTAAATATAATGATATGTAGCAGCTGTAATCATATACAATCAAAAAGTCTTAATGCACAGGGGGTCTATCTGTAAGCATTAACGAGAAAAAAAATATTTTATAAATGTCGTGGGCTGGAGCCGCACCTGTGCCCAACCTAAATGCTGTCCCACTATCATTTATCAGCCATTACCACTGTTAGTTTTATGTGGATCGCCGCTTGGAGTGCAAGCCACTTCGAACATTTTATTTAAATTCTTCCCGTCTCGAAAAAACGATCCTTTTCAGGACCATCATGATTTCATATAAAGAAAATAGAAGCTTGATGCTTCGGCAAAACCGCGGGAATGTATAGATTCATTTTCGCGCGACATCATAGTAAAAAGGCGTGTTTGCAAATTTTCTGTATCTACATTTATTTCTGTGTAATTCGATTCAATTCATTTTGCGTTATTTTATTAAATAAATCCAAAAGAAATAACTCAGATTCATGTGGTACCGTTTATTAACAACTAACTCTCGATTCGACAAAGCGAAAAAAAAATATTTACGTTTTTTGTAACTACTTAAGTCGCATATCCGGTGAAACTCGAACGTCTTATCAGGATATTAAAAATAATACTTTGTAGATTTACGTAGAATGCTCTTAACAAATAAGGAATGTTTATTTTATAAAAAGAAGAAAATTAAAATGCCTCAGTTTTGCTATTTTTACAAGCGCCTTTATTTATTCAGAATGACGTTAAATGAAACTTACGTCATACCATTAAGAATAATACTAAATGAGTGCAATGTATTTATGCATAATACCACGTTTAGCGGGTGCTTAACATGACGTTTCCTTGAATCAGGCCCGGACTAAAGAATTTTTGGCTCTAAATTTTTATTTTTTTTATTTTTTAATGATGAAATCCGGTTTCGGTGGATTTGTGCTTTATATGTCGTGTAGTTAACACCCAAGCAAAATTTACTTTTTTATTTGATACACCCTGTATACCAGGTGTCCCACTAAGAGTGGAGACCGGAGATATCTTTGAAACCACAATAGCTATAGTGATGGGAAAAAATTCATAACCAAAGTGGCAAAGGGAAAATTTAAATATTTTGAAATTTTTAACACGACCGTTAGGGGCGCAGTGGCCAGGATCAACGATAAATTCTAAATGGTACAAGTTTCAGAATTAGCTATAATTTTAAATAGCTAATTAAAAGCCTTAGTTATAATGTAGTAGGCGTGGCGAAATCATGTACAATTAAATCTGCTATAACTTCTGTAGTTTTTATCCGAATTAAAGAAATTTGGACTTGTTTGGAAGGGCATTTACCCGGTTTTAAATGCCGCAATTTGTACTATGCGTTAGTGTTTAGAAATACACCAGATGGCGTTATTCCCAACTGTAGGAGTTTTTTTTCTGAATTATTTCCAAAATATAAACGTATCAATATGTTTTATGAAGACTGCGTAAAAATTAAACCAATAACTTTGAAGGCCTCATTCTGAAAATTTCTTTTTTGCATGTTATCTATTTTTTTTTTTCGTGGACGGTCACATATTATTAACTTTCCAATCCTCCCATTTTTTTCGAAAACAAGTTTAGACACGTACAACATATCTTTATTTGATATTTATAGTGTGTGACTTCGCACATGCCATCAAAATACGTATAAAAGGGGTTTAGGAAGTTGAGTCAAATATCGCAATTTTTGTGCTTACAGCAAAAAAAAATCGTATATATCGAAAAATTTGTCGCATATGTCTTTAAAACAATATTATATTATTTAATCATTTCAAAATAAATCACCTCACAACAACAAAATGTTCTTTCTTGTCCTGCAAATAAATTAATCCTGGAGCCACCCTTAAGCAAGTATGACTTGAGAAATGACACGTAAATTGTAGATAAATATTACAAATAAACATGTGATTTGGGGCATTTCTTGTTTCTGAATGAAATTTTATCACAATTCTTAACGACTGAGATACCGTGCAAAAGCGCTCAAAATAGGACACTTATAATAGTATTGTAAAATTTTTGCTGATTAAAATTTCTACCATTGACCAGTTTGAATTTTGAATTAAATTTTTTTTTCATTAGAATTAGAACTGGTAACGTTGTCAGGTATTGAGGAAATTGACATTTTTTTTAGTTTGTAATTTGTCGTAAATTCTAAGCTTTAGCAACAGATTTCAATACATATATAACTTTTCTATATGGAATTATAGACTGCAGGACTACAACATTATTATTTTACTTACCTTGCACAGAATAAATTACCTTATCCAAAATAATACGTAAAAAAAAGAAATGTAAAATCTTAGCACTTAACACTTACTACACCGAAATATCTATCACAGAAGTTGTTACATCTCCAACGATATACTGTTTATTAATGTGCAACACGAGAGCAAGAGTATAATACGAAATCAAGCGGCATTTACAATAATTTATAGAAGCTAGAGGAGCAATATTATATACATATATTATTTTGGGATCAGGAAAGTTCCCTTATCTTGAACAAATAATACAATAATTGACTGCATATTCATTACGAGTGTGGTTTTTTTACTAGCTCATTGATGGAAGAAGGTGAATATCATACATTCTTATTTTTTCCATACAAGGTAGCGTATCTCGAGTGGATTGCGAAAAAAAAAATTGATAGGTACACTTCATATCTTCGAATCTTTTTTTTTTTTTTTGATTGATAGCTTATGTCCTTAAACACAATTGTTAACATACAGAGTTTGGCAAATGTGTGAGAACACCTGGCTAAATTATAGGTTCTACAGGGTGATTCTCAATATATGCAAAAAACTTTAAGATCTGATTCCTGAGGTTATTTTGATCATAAAAGTTCATATGAGTATATGTCCAAAACGGTTTGGTTTTAAAGTTATTGAATGTTTAATAATAAATTATGAACTATGACTAACACGATATAATAACACAGTTGGTTCTTCAAAAACTATTGTGTTGAGAGGGAATTGTTTATTTGTCATTTCAATATTTGTCAATAGTTGTCAGAGTATTCATTCAGTTTATTGCCAGTTTCTGTTTTCTAAAATGAATTACACGAATGCTGAGATGTGTGATATGCATTTCGTTTACGGTCTTGCCAATGGAAATTCGCGTGCTGCTAGACGCCTTTATGAAGAACGATACCCGAACCGTATCATCCCGCATCATTCAATATTTGCCCGTCTTCACCAACGTCTTAGTGAAACGGGAAATTTTAAAAAACGGACGACTGATAATGGGCACCCATCTACAGTGAAAACTCCACAAGTTGAAGAAATGGTACCAAATAAAATTGAGGAACATCCTACTACAAGCACCAGAAAAATTGCGTTTGCTTTAAACATTAGTCAGGCCACAGTTTGAAGAATATTGAAAGATCAACTGCTGTATCCATATCACATTCAACGAGTGCAAGCACTTTTGCCGGCAGATTTTCCGCAAAGAGTGGCTTTTTGTCAATGGATGCAACACAAAATCGCACAAAATCCTGACTATTTGGCTCAAATATTCTTCACCGACGAGGCTACTTTCTCTAGAAACACGATTATTAATTTTCTTAATAATCACATATGGGCCGAAGAAAATCCGCACGAACTAGTGAATGCCCGTCATCCACATCAATTCTCTGTCAATGTGTGGGCCGGAATTGTTGCAGATCACTTGATAGGTCCACATTTTTTACCGATGCGGTTAAATGGCGAGGTATACCGCAATTTTCTTGAAGAGGAGCTACCCCTACTGTTGGAAGAAGTTCCGTTGCAATTAAGATTACAAATGTATTTTATGCATGAGGGTGCTCCAGCGCATTTTAGTTTAGTTGCTCGCGAGTTTTTGGACAATACGTATCCAGATCGGTGGATAGGACGGGGAGGTCCACAACCGTGACCTCCTCGGTCTCCAGACTTAGATTCTTTGGACCTTTTTCTCTGGGGTCACCTTAAATCATTAGTTTATACGACTCCCATTGAAAATGTCGATGAACTGAGAAATCGTATTATCGCAGCTTTTCAAACAATTCGAAATACCCCTGGTATTTTAGAACGGACTCGCCAGTCAATACGACGGAGAATAGAAGCTTGTACTGCAGTTGGCGGCGGTCATTTTCCACAGTTAGTATAAGTTAATTTTGTTTTACTAATTATTTTGTTAATTTATAATAAAAACATTAATTATGTTAACTTACTATTAAACATTGTACAACTTTAGAACTAAGCGATTTTGGACATATGTTCTTATGAACTTTTATGATCAAAATAACCCCAGGAATCAGCGCTTAAAGTTTGTCGCATATATGGAGAATCACCCTGTATATCATTGTAATTCTTGAAAAAGTGTCTATCCGAAAATGTGAAAATATACAAGGGGTTATTCATTAAAAATATCATATCTCGAAGCATGTTACAGTTGTTGAAAATCAAAGTATCTCACAAACTACAATAAAAATACAACAAAAACATTTCTTAAGATTATTTTTAATAGAATCCCTAATTTAGCCAGAAATCAAATGTTCCTACACATTTACTTAACTCTGTATATGTATAGGTACTACCATTCAAGTTAGTGGCGCTTAGTATATAAAATAATATGTTTCTGCAAAAGATTTTGTTATATTTTAGCTATAGTAAAATGTATATTTTTTTTAAAGATCTATGAAATATGAATACCACTCCAAATCAATACGGATGAAAAAAAATTACTTACCATTGTCACGTTGGTCCGAATTTCTTTGGGTTTACAGCTCTTCTGGTGCACCAAAAGCCTGTCTGGATAGAAAGTCCTCTTGCAATTTTGGCATGGCACCAAATTCGCCTGAAAACACCAAATATTCTAGAACATCCTCAGGGAAAATCTAATTTATGGTCATTGCAACGATAAGCCAGTATTTCTGATTCTATTGTTGAAATTTTCGAAGTACATGATCTCAACCAATGTTTGATATACCGTAATAATAATTATTATTTATGCTGATTCGTAACAAACCTTTTAATGAGCGCATTATTTGCACTAAATCCATGGAGGTAAATCTTTGCGATCTTTTTGGATGAGATATAGAAAAATTAAAGCCAAACGAATTATGACTGAGTATATTGGAAATTATAACGAAATGGTTGTGTTGGGAAAATAACACTTAAATTTTTTTGGACATTTACTTTGACAGACAAATGCAATAACCAAATTACAACGAGTCAGCACAAAAAGTGCATGTTACATGTACACAGAGATTCAAAATGATTGTCAATTCCGCTCCTATAGATAGTAACAGGGTGTAGGTATATGCCGCGTGTTTGTAATGAAGGTTTGAACTAAGTCAGTCAAAACGTAACCTATACTTGAACTCGCATTATATAAACGACTATGGATTGGTGTTTCTGCTTGTAAAAATGAAATGTAATTAATTTAACTTTACTAAATTATGATTTTACAATTCAGTACTAACTGGTGTTTAACTAAATTTATTTATTATTTTAAATTATAACATACAATTAGTATAATTATTAAGTGACAAAACTGCATCTCTCAGTTCTTCTATGGTATGCATGCGGTTTCTATAGATCCTATTTTTTAGATAGCCGAACATGAAGTAATCTAATGGGGTTAGATCAGGCGATCTTGGTGGCCATCTTTGTGCTCTAACGAACCTGTCAGCAAAAAACTGTTGAAGATTATTGGCAGGTTTGTCGAGCGGTATGTGCTGGAGCATTATCGTGCTGAAAATAACCTGCTTCAAGCTCATTTTCTTGTAACTCTGCAATAAACAATTCCAACATCTGTTGGTAACGTTGGGCTGTTACAGTTTCCTCGAAGAAAATTGGCCCTATTATTCGTTGCCTGGACATAGCTAACCAAACTCCAACTTTTACGGGATGCAATTGCGTTTCTCGAAATTCGTGTGGATTTTCTGTAGACCAGATACAATAGTTTTTGTAAATTGATATCTGTTAGATAAAACCAGGCTTCATCCGAGAAAAATGATTTGTTTAGCAAGTCATCGTCCCTTAAATTGTTATTAAACCAATGACAATATTCCAATCACCTATCGTGATCTAATGGTAATAATTCCTGTACCGTAGAAACTTTATAGGGATGAAAATGTAACTTTCTTTTGACAGTTCATTGCGCTGAAGTGTATGATAAGCCTATAAAATTATAAAATGTAATAAACTATAACTTATCTTATAATTTTTTTCAAACCGTTTATATTTACATCTAATATCATCAACAATAGTATTTCTGAATACTGTAAGAAAATAAGGGAATTTATCTGTGGTAATTAGCTCAACAAACAGGTAAAAAAAATCAATATTAACATTAAGTGAAATAGTTTATTACATTTTATAATTTTATAGGCTTATCATACACTTCAGCCCAACGAGCTGTCAAAAGAAAGTTACATTTTCATCCCTATAAAGTTTCTACGGGGACGATGCTTGCTAAATAAATCATTTTTCTCGGATGAAGCCTGGTTTTATCTAACAAGCTATATCAATTCACAAAACTATTGTATCTGGTCTGCAGAAAATCCACACGAATTTCGAGAAACGCAATTGCATCCCGTAAAAGTTGGAGTTTGGTTAGCTATGTCCAGGCAACGAATAATAGGGCCAATTTTCTTCGAGAAAACTGTAACAGCCCAACGTTACCAACAGATGTTGGAATTGTTTATTGCAGAGTTACAAGAAAATGAGCTTGAAGCAGGTTATTTTCAGCACGATAATGCTCCAGCACATACCGCTCGACAAACCTGCCAATAATCTTCAACAGTTTTTTGCTGACAGGTTCGTTAGAGCACAAAGATGGCCACCAAGATCGCCTGATCTAACCCCATTAGATTACTTCATGTTAGGCTATCTAAAAAATAGGATCTATAGAAACCGCATGCATACCATAGAAGAACTGAGAGATGCAGTTTTGTCACTTAATAATTATACTAATTGTATGTTATAATTTAAAATAATAAATAAATTTAGTTAAACACCAGTTAGTACTGAATTGTAAAATCATAATTTAGTAAAGTTAAATTAATTACATTTCATTTTTACAAGCAGAAACACCAATCTATAGTCGTTTATATAATGCGAGTTCAAATATAGGTTACGTTTTCCTTATTTATGACAGATCCGTTTACTTTCTTATGTTCCAACACTGACTTAGTTCGAACCTTCATTACAAACACGCGGCATAAACCTACACCCTGTTACTATCTATAGGAGCGGAATTGACAATCATTTTGAATCTCTGTGTATTGAAAGGTATATATGTTTTGTGAAATTATTTCTGTGCATCTAAGAATTTGTGTCATAAATATTTTGAATTGGTTATTGCCAACTGATTTCGGCAAATCAATTTATTCTACGAAGGGTCCAAACTTAACTAAAAAAATATATTCTGTTTACATCGAAAACTTCAATATTAACAATAGAAATCCTTTTTCAGATGTAAATGTGTTTATTTCCTGAGGCTCACAGGCTTTACAGTTTACAGGATAATTATTAGAAGTCAGTAAAACACGGCAATGCACTTTACTGCATTGATAAACAACGCAATATAATTATGAATGTTATAAACAAAAACAATAAAAAAAAATGAGAGCATAACTGTATCTTTATTGTTTTCTAGCAAAGCTTTCTACATGATTGATGTATACTGGCGATCATTAAGATATCACGCGAGTAAATAACCCAACATTATATACACCATGTTGGAAGTTGTGACGCTATGAATAAATACGGAATTGTTTTAAAATCTTTAGGCCAATAGGTCATTCTTTAACACTATTAAAATAATGTTTTGTCTACAAACCCCAAATATAAGCTTATAAACAAAATAAATGTTAAATTATAAACAAATTATTTATTAAAATATATTTTAATATTATAAATATACAAATTATTTATTTAAAATATATAATTGTCCATGATAGTGGCTGAAATGATTGTTAAGAAACAGAAAGCGATATTATATTTCATGCAATATTTGTGGGTCATGTTCCAACAGACCCTGTATATGTACATATGTTGACAATATAAAAAATTACTAAGTACCAGCATAGGAAGTGAAAACATTAATTAAAATTATCTTTGGTATTCCAATTTTTTAATTCACACAATGTAATGATACAAAACAAGTTAATATGTCGTAGGTAAAAATGAAATTCTCTTATATATATATATTATGTGTTTAGCTCTTTAGATCATTATTGAATAAAATATTGTGTACTTTTATTTTTTAGAGATATTTATGTATATAACAACTTTAGTTCCGGTTACAATTATTCATTTGGAAATATTTAAGGTCGCTTCTGCATTCTTTCACACCACTTATAAGATAATATTTTAATCTTTTTTTATGCATCATATGTTGAATTCTACACATGACCCAATAATCAAGTCTACCATTCAAAAGGTTATCATTTGTTTTCTAAAAGAAACAATCTGTATGCAGGGAAGTACATTTATTTTGTAAACAAGTCAAATGTTTTTATTTTGAGATTTACTACAATCAGCGACACGATTTTGAATGTGTGTTTAATCAAGAAGTAAGGTGTTTAGTGTTGCTTTTAACTTGTATTACAGCAAGATAGATTAACAGAATATCGTATTATAATAAATCGTCTATTAGATTGGTTTAATAATACAACAAAGTGCTTAAACACTAACCCATATATAAATATTAAATAAAGATATTTAATTATTTTTTCTTTTCTAAAAATATTTTTGATATTCCGAAGTTTTTTTTTCCTGTTTTAATGCTATTATTTAGGCTAATAAGAATGCACGCGCGTTCAGAAGGTTGCATATCTAAGTAAATTATAAGGTATATACATTGACGAGCATCTAAAATGGGACCTCTGTAATCGTAGATCAAAAAAATCGATTCATTTCACTGGTAAGGATCATTTTTTGCTATTACACATACAATTTCCCTATGCGTAAAGTTGAAAAACAAATTGTCAATGCATTGGTAACTGGCGAGTAGGCAACTAGATATACCTCCATATAAACCAGTTGTTTGATTGAATTGACGTATGACATTCTGAAATTTTACCATTATTTAGTGTTTTTTATGATTACTTCATTATTAATTAAAGTATTTCAAACTTGTAATAAACGTTATTAGTTAAATAACTAAAATAATTGTCTTTTTAGTAACTAAAAAAAATATGTACGTATTAAAGCAGTTTATTCTCCTAAAAAGTAATTGAATGGTTGAAGTAGCCAACAAGCACAATCACAGTGACTATCCGTCACTAGCAGTCACTAATTCATTGACTAACCATAAGTGTTTATGTATATCATCGTAATTACACTTTTGTACAACGCAATATTAATAGAAATGACTATTCGAACGGCGACACTCTTGTATGGTTATTCAAAGAATAATACATTAATTTGACATTAATCCCTTTCAGAGCCAGCTAAAAACATTTAAAGATAGGGCTAGTTAGTCTGTTTAACAAAAAGTCGCTTATATCTCAAAATCTATTAAAGATAGGTGTAGGGAATGCTGATATAAAATGATAAGGGACGATATTTACTTCCTAATTTCGAATTAAAATACAGGGCTGTTCTATTTAAAAAAAATGAGTTTTCTGCATTTGAAAATATGTCACTTTGTTCACCTCAGTTTTGAACAGCCTGTATGTTAGAATGTAAAGTGTGCGTACCGTTTCTTAGAGTTATATCTACATTCATAACATAGCAAATTTGGAGTCTCTATTTGCAGTATTAACCGAGATATTAATTTCTTAATGATGCTGCTTAATGATTATGCTTAAGAAAAAAAGAAAACTTAAATAACTCGAAAACGGCAACATGTAGCTATAGGAATAACTAATGAATACTGACGTATTTATGGTCGTAGAATCCAAAAATGGATAAAAAATTATATCATTCTATTTAAAATAACAAAGTTGCCATGCATTTCCGGTCAACCGGAAGTGATATTTTGGTTAAAGTATTTTACATTTATAGTTCCAATCGAACGGATAACAGTGCTAAAATCTCAAATATAAGTAAATAATAGAACATCATAAACTTTTAATGAACCACTTACGTGGAATAGCCTGTATATAAACCGCGAAGGTGATATCTCTGCTAATTATGACAATGACAAGCCATTTTTACACATAACCTTACTTATTAAAGCTGACGTAACACACTGTAACGTTTTTGAGACTCAAAAATAAACACAAGTGAAAATTTCAAAAATCACAAAAAAATAAATATACGTAAATCATCTTGTGTTCGTATTGCCATGGACGATAGTGTATACAACCAATTAAATGCTCGTAAACATATGCTTTTTCTATCTATGACTAGGGACAATTTTGTTTGTATTGTATCAGCGTTGAGCCAACCTTCAATTAATGCTTATCGCTACAACGTGTGTTCGCTTTTAAAGAGGTTAATTCGCGGAAATTACATATCATTTCGTTCAAAGTTTGAGAAATTTTGCGTAGTTTTAGCCTAAAGATACACGATTCCAACTTGTGGCTAATGTTTTCGGAAGTAATCAAAGAAGAATTACCGCAACTCACAACAGCACGCAGTGAAAGAAATGAAAAATAAATAAATAAAGCAGTTGCTTATACAGGGTGATTCTCAATATATGCGACAAACTTTAAGAACTGATTCCTGAGGTTATTTTGATCATAAAAGTTCATATGAGTGTATGTCCAAAACGGTTTGGTTTTAAAGTTATTGAATGTTTAATAATAAATTATGAACTATGCCTAACACGATATAATATCACAGTTGGTTCTTCAAAAACTATTGTGTTGAGAGGGAATTGTTTATTTGTCATTTCAATGTTTGTCAATAGTTGTCAGAGTATTCATTCAATTTATTGCCAGTTTCTGTTTTCTAAAATGAATTACACGAATGCTGAGATGTGTGATATGCATTTCGTTTACGGTCTGCCAATGGAAATTCGCGTGCTGCTAGACGTCTTTATGAAGAACGATACCCAAACCGTATCATCCCGCATCATTCAATATTTGCCGTCTTCACCAACGTCTTTAGTGAAACGGGAAATTTTAAAAAACGGACGACTGATATAACGGGCACCCCATCTACAGTGAGAACTCCACAAGTTGAAGGAATGGTACTAAATGAAATTGAGAAACATCCTACTTACAAGCACCAGAAAAATTGCGTTTGCTTTAAACATTAGTCAGGCCACAGTTTGGAGAATATTGAAAGATCAACTGTTGTATCCATATCACATTCAACGGGTGCAGGCACTTTTGCCGGCAGATTTTCCGCAAAGAGTGGCTTTTTTGTCAATGGATGCAACACAAAATCGCACAAAATCCTGACTATTTGGCTCAAATATTCTTCACCGACGAGACTACTTTCTCTAGAAACGCGATTATTAATTTTCATAAATAATCACATATGGGCCCGAAGAGAAAATCCGCACGAAACTAGTGAATGCCCGTCATCAACATCAATTCTCTGTCAATTTGTGGGCCGGAATTGTTGGGGATCACTTGATAGGTCCACATTTTTTACCGATGCGATTAAATGGCGAGGTATACCGCAATTTGCTTGAAGAGGAGCTACCACTACTGCTGGAAGAAGTTCCGTTGCAATTAAGATTACAAATGTATTTTATGCATGACGGTGTTCCAGCGCATTTTAGTTTAGTTGCTCGCGAGTTTTTGGACAATACGTATCCAGATCGGTGGATAGGACGGGGAGGTCCACAACCGTGGCCTCCTCGGTCCCCAGACTTAAATTCTTTGGACTTTTTTCACTGGGGTCACCTTAAATCATTTGTTTACACGACTTCCATTGAAAATGTCGATGAACTGAGAAATCGTATTATCGCAGCTTTTCAAACAATTCGAAATACCCCTGGTATTTTAGAACGGACTCGCCAGTCAATACGACAGAGGATGGAAGCTTGTATTGCAGTTGGGGGCGGTCATTTTCAACAGTTAGTATAAGTTAATTTTGTTTTACTAATTATTTTGTTGATTTATAATAAAAACATGAATTATGTTAACTTACTATTAAACATTGTACAACTTTAGAACTAAGGGATTTTGGACATATGTTCTTATGAACTTTTATGATCAAAATAACCCCAGGAATCAGCCCTTAAAGTTTGTCGCATATATTGAGAATCATATTGTATGTATATTTAGAAATGTTTACGCACAAGCAGAATTACAAATAGAATTTCTATAATCACAGAGTAAGTTGGGGGAAATTCCATTAGGAGTGCTTCAAAATACAATACAGCTTAAAATCCCCTTAATGTAATAGCAAGAATGGAATATATTAACTTGCCTCTTTTTACCGCCCTTAATTGCTTACGTAATGTAGTAACTCAAACTGCTTTTGCCGCCAACACAGTCATTTATTCAGTTCAAGTTCACATGCATTCTAAAAATATCGCCAAGTCCCGCAAGAATACATTAAACCAAAATGGCAGTTGGTGCTCTGTATCGGTAAAAGAGGAATACAACGGTCTGCAGGTATTTCCTAACATCGTCTGGAATGATATTAAAACAACCTGACCGGGATACCGGAGTCTAAACAATTAGCTTTCTACGGTATGAATATAATTAACACGCAAACCTTCAGCATAAAGTCAAATCTATTACAACTGGTACAGCGACGAGCACCTAAATTATAACACAATTATAAAATTTCAAAGCCCTTCCTAGCAATACGGATAGGAGACGTTGTAAACTTATATATTACCTAGTTAAATATTATTATTAAATTCAGGTTTTCAATTTATTTATAAATTGTTTGTCCGTACATTTTTTCTTTTTCTTTTTTTTTCGATAAATATAAAATACAATAATGATCTGATAAGTGAAAGAATACTGTGAAAGTGACCTTCTACTTGCTAGGTGGCACGGGACACTTCTAGGAGCACCAAATCGCCTGTCAATTTAGTAATCCAGGCGCTTGTTAACGAATAGGTAGTTTATTTTTTAGTTAAGCCTCTTCGGGGATTATTAAAATTTGAAAAATTTGTAATTTTCACATGTCGTAAAAACACCAAACTTATAAATAAAATAATATTTTAATACAAAACAAGCTAACTCTTTATTTCTTATCCCTATTACCTTTTTGGTGCATGGCTTACTTAATTTTCCTGTATCTACAGAACGATATAATAAAGAACTTAAAGAAATTATTAAAATCGCTGCATTTAATTGATTCCCAGAAGATGTTGTATATAATACCATTAGAAAACATAAAAACAAAATAAGAATTAGAAACGTAAGTGCTTTAGAAATTAGTGACAGGAAGAATAAAAAATATGTTAAATTATCATTTTATCTAAGTTACACGAAAGGTCTATAAAAAATTTTCTCTAAATTCAATCTTTTGACATAGCAACTACTTCAAATAATAGTCTTAAAAATATTTTAGGTAACCCTAAAGATCAAGTAGATAATTTGGACAAATCAGGTATTTATAAAATATCTTGTGAAGATTGTGATCATGTATACCGGGTGTCCAGCCTAAGATGCAACGGTCCATAGCCGATTGTTTTTTTGAAAAGAATGTTTCAAATAAATGTTGCGTCGAATCATATTCTACACATTTTAAAATTACTTTCAGTAATGGCGGACTTCCGGTTGTACCGGAAGTAGATACTAACTTTATAATTTTAAACACCCTGTATATTATTGTATTTTTGGATTTCTTGTTAAATTTAAGTAACAAAACGTTAGGCATACATTGGGGCTAAGTTGTACCGGTTCCGAATTACATGACGTTTTTCGAAAAAATGACATTTGCAATGTCTGCGGTGTTTGGAAATATCTCCGGAAATACGAAAGTTAGAAAGATGCGGTTTTCAGTTTTCGCTTAATCATGAAACAGCACACGTCTTTTATTTTAAAATTGTTGCGTTTAAATTACAGAACTATTAAATAGGGCTCTGTAATTTTCGAACTCTAAAATCATGGATAACTTGATTTTTTTAAATTGAACGGTATAGCAATTTTTACATAAATGGATGTAAAATTGAATTTTCTTTCGATTTTATACGAGTGTCATTGTGTCTATCTCTAAAGGTTTTGGAGCGCGATTTTTCAGTTTTTCACGATAGATACGTATTGCGAAGCGCTGACCACCTTCCCCTCGCATGTCACCAGGCTTGGGACTGGCTGCAGTAATACTGGCATGCTTAGAAAGTGGCCAACAGAACACAATAGGACCACCGGAAACAAACAAAACTTGAAATTAAAAAATGTAGAATTTACTGAAGCGCGTTGGAAATGAACATAGCAAAGATAAAAGAAAACACAACATTGCTGGTATATCCATAAATTAGAACATTTTTCGAACTACATGACTCTGTCCAATGAATGGCGTACATACACATTATACAGAGAATTTGTACAACACTATTACATTAAATGTTCAAAATCCGTTTTAGGACCTACATAGTTGAAATCGCTTTTGCAAACACTTTTGAGCATTTCTGGTGTGACTTCTTGAAACGCTTTTAAAATACGGTGGCACATATTATCGGGTGTTGTTGGTGGCGTCTCATAAATTTTTAATGAAACCCCATAAAAAGGAATCGCAGCTTGTAAGATCTGGCGATCTCGGAGGCCATCTGTCATGTGTCCTCCACGCCCAATCCAAGCGGTCTGAAAAAGACAAAACTGACGATATTCGAAAGCATCGGGAGATGGAGCACCATCGTGTTGGAACCACCTCAGCTGACGAGTAGCTAACGGAATATTTTCTGACAGAACACCCAAATTATTCTGAAGAAATTCCATATAAACCCTACCCATCAGGCGTTGGTTATGAAAGAACAGACCTATCATATGTTGTCTAATGATACCTGCCCAAACGTTCACTGACCTTCTGTACTGACTATGTGCTGCAATAAATCGATGGGGATTTTGTGTGTCATAATAACGACAATTGTGACGATTCACAAATCCATTTTTGTGGAAGGTAGCTTCGTCTGAAAACATCACTTTCTCGAAAAAGTTCGCAACGTTGTGTTTTTTTTTTTTTTGTAATTTCAAGTTTTCTTTGTTTTCAGTAGTCTTATTGTATTCTGTTGGCCACTTTCTAAATATGCCAGTATTACTGCTGCCAGTTGCAAGCCTGGTGAAATGCGAGGGGAAGGTGGCCGGGGCTTTGCAATACGTATCTATCGTTAAAAACTGAAAAATCGCCAATATCTCCAAAACCTTTGGAGATAGACACAATGACACTCGTATAAAATCGAAAGAAAATTAAATTTTACATCCATTTATGTAAAAATTGCTATACCATTCAATTAAAAAAAACAAGTTATCCATGATTTTAGAGTTCGAAAATTACAGAGCCCTATTTAATAATTCTGTAATTTAAACGCAACAATTTTAAAATAAAAGACGTATGCTGTTTCATGATTAAGCGAAAACTGAAAACCGCATCTTTCCAACTTTCGTATTTCCAGAGATATTTCCAAACACCGCAGACATTGCAAATGTCATTTTTTTTTTTTTTCGAAAAACGTCATGTAATTCGGAAACGGTACAACTTAGCTCCAATATATGCCTGACGTATTGTTACTTAAATTTAACAAGAAATCCAAAAATACAATAATATACAGGGTGTTCCATTTAAAATAATAAAGTTAGTATCTACTTCCGGTACAACCGGAAGTCCGCCATTACTGAAACTAATTTTAAAATGTGTAGAATATGATTCGAGGCAACATTTATTTGAAACATTTTTCCAAAAAGACAATAATAAATCGGCTATGGACCGTTGCATCTTAGGCTGGACACCCGGTATATTGGGCAAACTAAAAGATCAACTAAAACGCGTTACATTGAGCATTTGGCTCGTCTTAAATTTAGGAGGTTTGACAAGGGAAAGGGAATGGGGAAAGGGAATAGAGAATGTGAATAAGAAAATGGAATAGGTAAAGGGAATAGGGAACGGAAATAGGGAAAAGGAAATAAGGAAAGGGAACAGGGAATAGAGAATAAGAGTAGGGAACGAGAACGGGTAAATAGAATAGAGAGAAGGAATAGGGAAAGGGAATAGGGAATAAGGAGAGGGAATAGGAAAAAGGACTAGGAAGAGGGAATAGGAAAAGGGAATAAGGAACAGGGAATAGAGAAAGGGAATAGAGAATAAGAATAGAAACAAGAATAGGTGAAGGGAATAGAGATAGGGCAAGGGGAAAAAAAATAAGAAAAAGGGAATACGGAAAATTTGAAAAATAAACAAATATAAAAGGAGTTTGAATATTTGGAAAAATACTAATAAACAAATGTTGAAAACAAAAACGACATAGTGTAAAAACAAAAGAAAACTACTTAAAGCCTATTGCTTAAAAAAACCACCTTCTTCAAGGACCACATTCTAGGAGAATGTACAGCTTCTAGTTTGTAAATATAATATTTGTAAATAATTTAACCGATCACCACAATCTAGTGCCAACATGAGGCTCGAATTAACGTGTTCCGATATATATTCACTGACGACGAATCCTCTTGCGTGTTGCATAGACGTCACAATCTCTCTGTTACACGCCATTGGTTTAAAGAAAATCAAAACATAACATGCACTCAAATTTCCCCAAAAGATGAATGTGTAGGCAGGTCTTTTAGGTGACCACATAATTGGTCCCTTTTTTTATTGAAGGAAATTGGAATACGGAAAGATATTTCAATCTTTACACTGTGTTACCACACATAAAAACCAATTTTCAAACCCGGTTATATAACCGGCTTTAAAAACTGGTATCGGTTTTTGTTTTGAAGACATGTGTAAGTAATTTTCATTCATAAAACGTGTTTCCGCTAAAGGTAAGTAGTTTTGTTTTGAGGGCGAGTAATCGCCACATCCAAAATCGGGTGCACATAAAACCGGTTCTGATTCGCAGCACTAGTTTAGGTTTAATGTACTGGGTGTTTGTCACTAATGTGAAAACTGAGACAATGGGGTGGAACAAATTAGGGTATCTCAATTTTGTAAGTAGAATAAATATGGGAAAAAGTTTTAGGAAAAACCAAAATTTGAATTACTATTGTTTAGTTTGTATAGCATTAAATTAGTTACTCATCCTTAATCTTTATATGTTTCATTAAAACCCAATTACAAACATAAAATAGGCTTTATTTATTGTACATATTATTCTCTTATTTACTTGGGATTAGTTTAATTTAATAAGTGTTTTTACGTTCATTTTCGTTTGTATTTATGTATATCTTAATCTTGCATTTATTATTTGGGCCAGGCATAATCTTCATTGTCAAATAAAAAATCGCAATTGGGGTAAATTCCCAAGTGAAGGATATTCAGCAGTTTTTTAAATTAATTACGTGGATACTTCCTTTGGTAACCTAATTGTTGTTAACATAATTACAAATTTTAATATTTTAATTCCATTGTTTACCTGCTCAGAAAGTAGTTGGATTTTCCAGTAATACAAGTTTATTTGGAAATTAAAATTATTTGGACTTTTTATTATTTTCATCATCGCTTGAGGTGTTATTTCTCCTATAAATACCCATCTGTTAAAGTTAAAAAGTATATATTTCAAAAACAAACACGTATGATAACAGAAATATTCGTATTTTACAACAGCAACCCATACGTGATCGTTGCGTTTCTACCAAGCCTTTCCCATTTGAATTTTCACGCTAACATACCCAAATTCAATATTATGTATGTATGTAAGTAAATAGAAGGATGGTGTTACACTGCGACCTAAAAGATCTATTGTGTCCCCTATTCTTGCTGCTTTACAGCTGGCCTTCCAATCCTATTCCTTTTAGAAAGTGTAGGATGTCAGAGGGCCCCAGTCTAGGTAAGTCTCCCTCTTCGATTTCACATGCTCCCAGGTGCAACGCCCTCGAGTTGCACAGTGCTACACAGTTTGAGAGGAGGTGGATGGATGTTTCATCCTGTTCCCCACAAAATCTGCATTCAGGATCTTTTTCCAATCCAAGCTTACTCAGGTGTCCTTTCAGTCTACAATGGCCTGAAAGTATTCCTGTTAATATGCGAACATTTTTCTTACTCAGGTTGATGCATTCTGTTAACCTCTTCTGGTTATAAGTTCCCAGAAGAATTTTACTTTGCCTCATTCCCTGGAAATTTTCCCAGTAACTGGATTTTCTCTGCTCCATTAAAATTCAATATTAAATCAGTACCGTCTAAATTTATCCCCAATCAGCATTCAGCTGTGGTGCTCGTGCATTTTATAAACAATAGTTGAATCCCTTTAAATTACCAATTATTTTTTAGTGAAATTGTTAAGCTTATTGCATTGTTTCAATTCGATGAATAAGAAGTAAATATCTCGTTTCTCTTCGCTGGTATACGACATTCTTCTATTACTAATGGAACGATAATAATTGAAGTGATTGGCAGGTTCAAAATTTCATGGCTACCTTATTTAATTTTAAATTTAATTTTTCATCAATTAAAACGTAATATCAAAAACGTTTGTCAACATGTTGCACATGCTTGAAATCAGAAAAAATAACTCTTCCCAAGGATGTCAAAATCCAATATGGCGCCCGAAGAAATAAAAAAAGTTGATGATTGCGGGAGAGAAACGAAACGTATAAAAATTTCAAGTACACTATTAGATAGAGGATTAAAAGTGACCTTGAGAATGTGTCTTTAGTTTTTCTCTCAAATAAAAGTCCTAGAGGTAAAAAAAAGAAAATGATTTTACATACCTGTGAACTTTCCCAAGCGTAGCTGTTCCATTCTTCCTTGGTCAAAGGGTGGTCCGGCTTAACAGGTCTCTTTCTTTGAAGGTGTGCTGGCAATTGGACATTTTCCCTCTCCCATTTCTGTAAGAGATTTCAGCATTTTTGAAGTGAAAAGCATTTAAGGACAAATCTAACCTAACATATTTAATAGGTATTTCAGAATTTTCATACTCTTTTGCTTCCTATTTATTTCCTTTCCACTCATGTTTTATTAGTGTTAGCATTGATAAATATTTAAAACATATATGGATTTGTATTTTGCCAATTCGCCTGATAAAAATGTGCAGCCTTTAAATAAGCTAATATTAAATATAAGCAGTGGTGGCTGGTACTAAAGGGCACAAGGGCACGCGCCCACCCAACCACTAAGATAAACACAGAAAGAAATTCGCATGCAATTCAGTGCATTATTTTATTTTATTATTTTTACGTATTTTTATAACGATGGTATCAAAGTTTCCTTCCGCACCGCAGACACTACGCATATGCAACGTTCAAGAACTATGTTCCGCGTTCCCGGGGCACTTATTGCCATGTACCTATTTGGAGTATGAATCGGACGGCTCCGTTTTATCTTCGCTATATTGCGCTTATACGTCGCTTCAGGGCACGCAATGCCGTGTCCCCATTAACGTCTTGCATTCGTTGCGACTGCATAGTTTTCAACGCGTATCGCACATGTGTGATTTCAAAGGCTTGAAGTGACGTTTATTGCCTAACGATTAAAGTTAATTGAGTGCAAAATCTTAAAAAAAAAACACACCGCTCTCATTTCAGGAAAAACTTTTAATTAAAGAGAAAGGAAGGCTTATTCCTGATCTTCAAGTTAAAATGATTAAGCATATCGCAGAGAGGAAAAGTAAACACGAAAATTCCGTTTCTCACATGTATGCATGCGTGGATTTTAATGTTCTAGGCAAAGTGGACATACGTGAATAGTTTAGACAGTGCTTATTTGCGACATAAAATTAAGTATAACGAAGATGTGGAAAAAAAATCGTCATATTTTGCGTCGGTTAATTATGTGTATAAAAAAAAATGTGAAATCTTATCCTATGTTGGACAGCGTAAAATTGAAAAGTGAATTTTCAGTAATTTATGAGCGCGAGGACATGTGTGACGTAGATGTAGGTGGTGTTTTGCCGCTTTTAGTGTTCATAACACACAACAACTTAAAAAAAAAGTTTTGATGGATACATATAAACTGTTGGATATTATTTGTACAACCCCCATGTCGACAGCAGTATGTGAACGATGTTTTTCCACCCTCAAACGCATTAAAACTTTTCTGAGAAGCACAATGTCAGAAGATCGACTGAACGCATTTTTACAACAAAGTCATAGACGTCTTTTCCAGCATAAAAAATACGAGAATGGATTTTATGTACAAAAATAGGCAAGTTCTTATTTATTTTCATCCCGAGCCGCCACTGAATATAAGTACTTCGTTACTCGTAAATTAAATATTTAATATAAGCAACCTTCAAAGCGAGAAAACTATTCTGGACCAGCGCAAACGTCATTTTGTTTAAAATTGCTTATTTAAATAATTAAGTTTCCAAATTCTCTGTGCTTAGAAGAGCTGTTCCTCGAGGGTCCATTCGGGGCCCTACAATATTCTTAGTATACAGGGTGTATCAGATATAGAGGTAGATATAATAATATGTAGCAGCTGTAATCATATACAATCGAAAAATCTTAATGCACAGGGGGTCTATCTGTAAGCATTAACGAGAAAAAAATATTTTAAAAATGCCGTTGGTTAGAGCCGCACCTGTGCTCAACCTAAATGCTGTCCCGAGTATACCCCCACATACCACTATCATTCAAGCCATTACCGCTGTTAGTTTGTGTGAATCACCGCTTGGAGTGCAAGCCACTTCGAACATTTTATTTAAATTCTTCCCGTCTCGAAAAAACGATCCTTTTCAGGACCATCATGATTTCATATAAAGAAAATCGGAGCTTGATGCATCAGCAAAAGCGCGGGAATGTATAGATTCATTTTCGCGCGATATCATAGTAAAAAGGCGTGTTCGCAAATTTTTTACTTTTCTACATTTATTTCTGTGTAATACGATTCAATTCATTTTGCGTTATATGATTAAATAAATCCAAAAGAAATAACTCAGATTCATGTGGTACCGTTTATTAACAACTAACTATTGATTCGACAAAGCAAAAGAAAAATATTTACGTTTTTTGTAACTACTGAAGTCGCATATCCGGTGAAACTCGAACGTCTTATCAGGATATTAAAAATTAATACTTTGTAGACTTACGTAGAATGCTCTTAACAAAAAAAGGAATGTTTATTTTATAAAAAGAAGAAATTTAAAATGCCTCAGTTTTGCTATTTTTACAAGGGCCTTTATTTATACAGAATAACGTTAAATGAACTTACGGCATACCATTAAGAATATTACTAAATGAGTGCAATGATTTTTACATTAAACACGTTTTAGCGGGTGCTTAACATGATGTTTCCTTCCATCAGGCCCGGACTAAAGAATTTTTGTCTCTAAATTTTACTTTTTTTTATTCTTTAATGATGAAATCCGATTTCGGTGGGTTTGTGCTTTATATGTCGTGTAGTTAACATCCAAGCAAAATTTACTTTTTTATTTGATACACCCTGTATAGTGTGTGTCATGACGAACTTAAAAGGGCTTATAAATGTAGGTGGGGATGTAAGTACTTTATATTGCGCATGGATCGATCGAAATAAGGGTCCAATTTCGGTACGAAAATATTATTTGAATGAACATCAAATATCTATGGTCCTAGGCACTATTATTGGTATTGTTACTGTTGATATTGTCTATACTGCCCATCCATATTTAAAACCATTAACGCAATAGTATACAATAAAAATTGTTAACTTAGGATTCTAAAAGATATGCAAATTAACTTTCACGCATGCACACTTATATGTCTGCATACCTCTTTTTATATTTTATGCCTTCTCATTATGCACACGAAAATAAGGTATTATCTGCGCGTTTTATCGAAAAAAAAAAAATCGACCTTCGAAATATTATGGCGCATTTTTAACCATTTAAATAAGCTACAAAACGTGTCAATGTTATGCTCTAAATTACATCCAGGGTTTTTGGTCTATTCGGTAATAATCATCAATCATGTTTGTGCTATATAGGAATATCCACCATTTCGTCTAAGACTTATTTTATTCGGAAACCCAAAACAAATACGAACTATCCTAAGACCGGCCCCCAAGTATTTCTCAATGCTCGAGCTTCCTTTGACGTCAAAAATCGTGCTGGGTTTTAACATTACCATCCGAATATGATCAATCAAATTATTATGCTTCCACCCTAATAATAATCTACATACGTCATACAGGTAGCTTGGTGGACAGTGAAAAATGCGTACAGACAGAGACATTAAATAATGCAATCGATAAGGTAAAAAGGTATGCATATACACTTACGGTGCTCATATTCCGAATACCTAACAATACAAGGTCGGGTGCCAACCATAACCCTACCAATAAAGAGGCAAGGTTATATAATTTGTTTTTTTGATTGATTGGATTGATTGGTATTCACGAAATGATTTTGAATCAATTATCTTATATTTAAAGTTTAATCCCAGTAATATTTTATTGTACTATTGGTCTCAATTAGATTGGATAAAATGTATGAAAAGAGGAAAATAAATCTGTAAGTACCTCCTTTTTATACTTTCACATTTTTACACTACATTTTATATACAGGGTGAAAAGTTTCGTTGAGACAACGGAATATCTCGTAACACTGATTCAAATCAAAAAAGAGCTTAATAAATTTGTTATAATGTAGGGGGCTCACTGAATGGTGGGGGATCGAGTTCGGCACCATTCAGTGAGCCCCCTACATTATAACAAATCTTATTAAAATCTTTTTTTGATTTGATATCAGTGTTTTAGGGATATTCCGTTGTCAAAATAAAAAAAAATCACCCAGTATTTACATTGTACAACTACACCTCAAACTTGGATGTTTCTCAACCGTCTTATTTAATTTTAAACTAGTTTTGATTCAAAACTAGTTTAAAATGATTTTCAAAACTTTTTACTTTATATTTTTATATATATTTTAGTTCATGTTTCTGAAGATAGCACCACGCCGAAACAAGTTAAGATGATCTTTAAAATAAACCTGTGATTGGAAAGGACTTCTCTTCCTATTTTCAAATATTTTATTGGTTACTGCCAATATCATGTTCCTGAATAATTGATAGAAGAAAAAAGATTTTTTATTAATTTAAAAGTGCCGAAAATACAAAAAAAAAGTTGAGCATTTCTGTTTATAGAAATATTTAATAAAACGCACAAAATGCATCGTCAATCTCTATTTATATTAAATCTACAACTCGTGTCTAGGCCCTATTTAGGCTTAATGTCAATCCGGGAAACATCGATACAAATGACATCATAAATTAAAATTTACACACATGTTAAAATTTATGTTCACATTTTAAAAAGACTCCTAATTCTTTGTTGTGTGTTTAAAACAATATAAAAAATGCACTATATTGGTATTATAGTTCTTTTTAGCATCATCTAGCATACGCTTATAATTTTTCCTTCTCTCTCTATACAGGGTGTATCAGATATAGAGGTAAATATAATAATATGTAGCAGCTGTAATCATATACATTCAAAAGTTTAATACACAGGGATCTATCTGAAGCATTAACGAGAAAAAAAATATTTATAAATGCCGGGGCTAGAGCCGCGCCTGTGCCAACCTAAATGCGTCCCGATATACCCCCACATACCACATATTCAAGCCATTACCGCGTTTAGCGGGGCGCCTTAACATGACGTTTCCTTGCTCAGGCCCGGACTAACGA